>CM046331.1:15879938-16479938 GCA_025403435.1 Artocarpus heterophyllus | reverse complement strand
TAGAAGCAAGTTCAAGTGTGTTAGAGTAAAGATGAGAGACTTTTGCAGGTAAAATCTAAACTTTTTCTTGTAACATTCGAGTATTTTTACTACATTAAAGTACAATAAGTTAAAGATTGTGTTAAGACAAAAATACAGTTTAAGAAAAAAACTGTATAATAATATAAAAAATTATACAGTATTAGAATAATATAGTGTAAGAAAGTACACTGACAGAGTAATGTAGTATAAAAATTACACTGTAAAAATAATACAGTGTAAGAATTAGATTGTTTAAGGTTAAGCAGTACAAAAATTAGACTATTTAAGTCAAAGTAGTATAGGAATAATACTATTTGGAGAATATGGATGAACAAGAAATGCTGTAGCAGTATATGAAAAATACTGTCAATATAAATTTAGACAGTACAAAGCAAAAAATATTAGAATTACATTATGTGGTGGATATAAATAAGTATAGGAAGTTGTGGGACCACATGAACAGTATAGAAAAGAACATCAACAATATAGAAAAAATACTATCAGTATAAACTTGGACGGTGTAAAAACTTTTGTGGGACCCACCAAAGGAACACTTTGAGAGTTTTGATTGGACCATCACATTTACTAATGTGGCCCAACCAAAAGTGGCCAACTTACCCCAAATGAATTAGGGTGATGATTCATCATTTAAAAAAAATCATTTTTCATATTTATTAAAAAGGAAATAAGAGACCAAAATTTTGATTCTCCAACATGCAAGAAAAAAAAAAGAAGAGAGAGAAACATGGAAAGGAAAGAAAGAAAGAAAGAAAGGGAGGAAGAAAGAAAGAAAGAAGGAAAGAAAGAAATGTTCCAGAGGAAGAAAGAAAGAAATAAAGAAAGAAAGAAATGTTCCATTTTTCTTCTAATGGAAACCGGCCACTCCAATGAAATTCTGTCAATAATTTTTCAAGTGCAAACCTCCAAAATCATGTTTTGAAGCAAAGTCAAAGGTATGGAGGGAGATTTAAGAGTTTCAAGGGCGTTGAGAAGGTTTTCAAGCATTTCAAAAGAGGATCAAGAGGCTTGGTGAAGTTTAGGACACAAAGACCGACTAATGAAGGGAAAAGGAACAGAATAGAGAACACTAGAGCATAGTCTAGGTAAGTTAAGACCTTACCTACAGCATAAAGTAAATGATTTTCAAATGCTTATATGTATGTTTGCAAATGTGTTTGCAATTGTTGTGTAAATTGTTTTTAAAGTATGTTCGCATTTGTTATATAAAAGGTTTTAAAGTTTAAATCAAGATTTGCAATGTACTTATAACTATTATATTTAAAGCATGATTGCCTTTAATATGCATAAAGTTTAAAAGATCAAGTAAAGGTTTGCAATATATTTGCAATTATTATTTTTAAAGTATGATAGCATTTTGTTAATGCACAAAGTTTTACAGTTTAATATATAAGTTTATTGATTGCATTTGTTATGTAATGAATTTTAAAGAGAACAATTATGATTCTCAAATGTGTTTGCATATAATATGATTGCATTTGATATGTTCACTAAAGTTAAAAAGAAGGTAAGAGTAAAGATAATAAAAAGAAAGTGTCATATCAGCCTCTTTGTTGTGAGGTACTGAAAGTAAAGTTAAAGTTGTGACCTCCTAGATGTGAGGTACACAAACAAAGTCAAAGTTTGACTTTCTAGATGTGAGATACATGATCTCGGTGTTCAATGGACTTAAGTCTTCCGCAAGGGAAGCATCATGTTTATGATCTCATGATTAATGATGTTGGTGTGAACACTAAAGTAAGACGAGAAAAATAAGGAACAAGGATAGAAAGTTAAAGTAAGAAAAAAATGTTCATAAGGCGCTCATAACTGAAGGTTCATAATTGAGCATAAATGGAAACATGCATGTTGATTTTGCTTGTTTTCCTTTGTTATAGAATATTTATATTTTATAGAAAACATTTTGAGAAATGTTTTATGTTAAATGTTTATGAAAAACATTTTCATGTTGTCAAGAAAAGGTTTATGAATAACATTTTAATAAAAACGTTCAAGAAATGTTTTACACAAAATTTTTATGCAAAACGTTTGAGAAATGTTTATGAAAAACATTTATGAAAAATGTTTTAAGAGAAAGGTTTTTATGAGAAAAGTTTTTAAAGCATGTTTAAATGATTTGTGAGATTTGTTTGAACGTACTGAGCATAAGCTCATAAAAGTTTCTTCATGCTGTAGGTAGTCCTAAGGGTGACCAGTAGGACGTGTGCGAAAAGCTCGATGCTGCGGAAGACAGCTGTGAAGATTTAGGTATGGATACCACAACAGTAAGTTTCTGCTGTACAGAGAAAATGTTTTCCTACTATTTGATATAATGTTTTCAAAGTTCAAAAAGGTCAAAGTTTTGATAAAGTTAAAGTATTAAGAAATGCTTTCAAAGTTTTAAGATATATCTTACAAACTGTTTTATATAATTATACAGTGAAGTTTTAAGCTATGATTTAATAAAAGTTTCTTAATAAGTTTTTTTAAAAAAAACAATTTGAAATGGTTTTAAAGGCAAGTGTTCAATGAGATCTCAACTTGAATAGCAACAGAAGTCGCAACAGTTTTAAGTATATTTTTCAAGGGTGTTAATAGTAAAACAAAAAAGATTTTAATTCAGTATTTTTCTTACTAAGTAAGTAAGATTAAAGTTTAATATTGATGTTTAAGAAAGTTAAGCGACTGCTTGAAAAAGGTCGGTCGTCTCAGGTGGTATCAAAGCGGTATCCTACCATCCCATTTCGCACAGTCATATGTCTACTACACTATAGCTTAAGTAAGTAAGTTAAGTTAAGTAAGAAGAAAAATTAGTATTTAACGATTATGTGTTTATGTCGGGTATAGCTTGTGATATCAGCACACCCGGATGAGCAACATGATGGGAAAGGTCAAAGAATCAACGTAATGTTATGTGTTATAATGTCCCTGTAAGTCGATGGTGGTTATCGTCCATCAGCGGTATCAAGTCAATGATGATCAAACGTGGTCAATGATGGTCAACAGATGGCCGACGGCTCAAAATCAAGAAGATGAGCTCATGACACATTATGGTGTTTATGTGCTCAATGATGTTTTCCGTTTGAGCGAATCTTACACTGTTGCAAGTCATTCGATAATGGCTATACGTAGAACAAGGAAAAACGGAACAAGATAATATAATAACAGACATCTGAAAGTGATTTTTGGTGCTTCATGGAATAAAAGTGCTTGAGAGCAACCAGACAGTAGATGACTAACTATGCGATTCCTTCGAGCTTAAGCATTTTGTAGCTGAGCAGAGGCACGCTAATGAGCTCATTACTGCCCGAATGGGAACCACGATCAAGACAATGATGCTAAATCTGTCAGTGAAAACCTCAAGGGTTGAAGGATAGAAGCTGAAAATTTATACGTTATGAAGAAATTACGTAAAAATGTCATTCTAGAATGGACATAAGATTGGAAAATTATGGACTTGTGGTCGGATGACCTTGATCTTTTGATGGACATGATGCGAATTGAAAAAAAATAAACCCTATTTTCAAGAATAACATTCATTGGTAAAATGCTAAACTTTTAAATAAATGATGAAAGATCAGAGTTGCATAACAAAGGTATAGTGTTACAATGCAAAGAAATATATCAGTGAAATGATGAAAGTTTATGAACTTCCAAGTTGGAGACTTAGATTTTATTAAGAAAGTAATGATAAAGAAAAGTATGTTAAGAACGAATAGGGTGCTAAAGAAATGAATTACCCATGAAGGTTCTAATTTTTGAGGATGAAAATTTTTAAGGAGGGTAGATTGTAACACCTGAGCATTTTTACTACATTAAAAATACAATAAGTTAAGGATTGTGTTCAGACAAAAAATATAGTTTAAAGAAAACTATTGTATAATAATATAAAAAATTATACAGTATTAAAATAATGCAGTGTAAGGAAGTACACTGACAGAGTAATGTAGTCTGAAAATTACACTGTAAACATAATACAGTGTAAGAATTAGACTGTTTAAGTTTAAACAGTATAGAAATTAGACTGTTTAAGTTAAAGCAGTATAGGAATTATACAATTTGGAGAATATGGATGAACAAGAAATGTTGTAGCAATATAAAAAATATGTCGATAGTATAAGAAAAATGTTGTCAGTATAAATTTAGACTGTACAAAGTCGGATAATATTAGAATTACATTATGTGGTAGATGTAAATAAGTATAGGAAGTTGTGAGACCGCATAAACAGTATCGAAAAAGACACTGACAGTATAAGAAAAATACTGTTAGTATAAACTTAGACTGTATAAAAAGTTTTATGGGACCTAATAAGGGGACACTTTGAGAGTTTCTATTGGGCCACCACATTTACTAATGTGGCCCAACCAGAAGTGGCCAACTTACCCCTAATTAATTAGGGTGATGACTCATCATTTTAAAAAAAAAAAATCATTTTTCATATTTATTAAACTTGGACATTAAGAAATCAAGGAAATAAGATACCAAAATTTCGTGTCTCCAATGTGCAAGAAAAAAAAAGAAGAGAGAGAAACGTGAAAAGGAAAGAAAGAAAGAAAGGAAGGAAGGAAGGAAGGAAGAAAGAAAGAAAGAAAGAAAGAAATGTTCCATTTTCCTTCTAATGGAAACCGTCCACTCCAATGAAATTCTCTCAATAATTTTTCAAGCACAAGCCTCCAAAATCATGTTTTGAAGCAAAGTCAAGGGTATGAAGGGAGATTTAAGAGTTTCAAGGGTGTTGAGAAGGTTTTCAAGCATTTTAAAGGAGGATCAAAAGGCTTGGTGAAGTTTAGGACATAGAGGCCGACTAATGAAGGGAAAAGGAACAGAATAGAGAACGTTAGAACATAGTCTAGGTAAGTTCAGACCTTACCTACAGTATGAAGTAAATGATTTTCAAATGCTTATATGTATGTTTGCAAATGTGTTTGCAATTGTTGTGCAAAGTGTTTTTAAAATATGTTCGCATTTGTTATACAAAAGGTTTTAAAGTTTAAATCAAGATTTGCAATGTACTTATAACTATTATGTTTAAAGCATGATTTTATTTAATATGCATAAAGTTTAAAAGATCAGGTAAAGGTTTGCAATGTATTTGCAATTATTGTTTTTAAAGTATGATAGCATTTTATTAATGCACAAAGTTTTATAGTTTAATTTATAAGTTTATTGACTGCTTTTGTTATGCAATAAATTTTAAAGAGAACAATTATGATTTGCAAATGTGTTTGCATATAATATGATTGCATTTGACATGCTCACTAAAGTTAAAAAGAAAGTAAGAGTAAAAGATAATAAAAAGAAAGTGTCGTATCAGCCTCTTTGTTGTGAGGTACTAAAAGTAAAGTTAGAGTTGTGATCTCCTACATGTGAGGTACACAAATAAAGTCAAAGTTTGACCTCTTCGATGTGAGGTACATGACCTCGATGTTCGATGGTTACAAGTCTTCCGCAAAGAAAGCATCATGTTTATGATCTCATAATTAATGATGTTGGTATGAACACTAAAGTAAGATAAAGAAAGACAAGGAACAAAGATAGAAATTTAAAGTAAAAAAAGAAAGTTCATAAGACGCTCATAATTGAAAGTTCATAATTGAGCATAAATAGAAACATGCATGTTAATTTTGCTTGTTTTCCTTGTTATGGAATATTTATATTTTATGAAAAACATTTTGAGAAATGTTTTACGTTAAATGTTTATGAAAAACATTTTCATGTTTTCAAGAAAAGGTTTATAAACAACGTTTTAAGAAAACGTTCAAGAAATGATTTACGCAAAATGGTTATGCAAAATGTTTTAGAAATGTTTTATGAAAAACATTTTAAGAGAAAAGTTTTTATGAGAAAAGTTTTTAAAGCATGTTTAAATGATTTGTGAGATTTGTTTGACCTTACTGAGCGTAAGCTCATAAAAGTTTCTTCATGTTATAGGTAGTTCTAAGGGTGACCAGTAGGACATGTATGAAGAGCTCGGTGCTGTGGAAGGCAGTTGCCAAGATTTGGGTATGGATACCACTATAATAAGTTTCTACTGTATAGAGAAAAGGTTTTCCTACTATTTGATACAATGTTTTAAAAGTTCAAAAAAGTCAAAGTTTTGATAAAGTTAAAGTATTAAGAAATGTTTTCAAAGTTTAAAGATACATCTTACGAACTGTTTTATGTAGTTATAAAGTGAAGTTTTAAGCTATGTTTTAATAAATATTTCTTAATAAGTTTAAAAAAAAAACAATTTGAAATGGTTTTAAAGGCAAGTGTTGAGTGAGGTCTCAACTTGAATAGCGACAGAGGTCGCAACATTTTTAAGTATGTTTTTCAATGGTGTTAATAGTAAAAGAAAAAAATTTAATTCAGTATTTTTCTTACTAAGTAAGTAAGATTAAAGTTTAAAAATAATATTGAAAAAAGTTAAGTGACTGTCCGAAAAGGCGGGTCGTCAAATTTCTTGTGGGTTTTGATATTTTCTTTGGGTTTTTGAGTGGGTTTCAATAGTGTTTATGATTATTTTATGGTAAAGGAGGAATAGCAAAGTTTAAGCACTCAAGTGGAGGACCCAAATGCTTGAGAAAATCCCTTCGTAAAAACCCTAAACCCTAGCCTGGTATAATAAGTTGTTTTCATGAGTTTGTGTATGTTTGTATTATGTTTGGATTGTGACATATAAAAGTGACTTTATGGCATGATTGTTTAATATTTTATGTATAGTGATGAGATTGGATGGTAGAAACTAGGGTTTGTGATTAAAAATTGAAAGTTTGAAATACTTTGTCACAAAGCAAAGTTTTGATGGTTTTCCCAAAAAAAAAAAAAAAAACCTAAGGTTTTGACAAGTTTAGAGGCTCATTTATTCACCAAACAAAGGATGAGATTTATTAGAAACATCAAGATAAATGACTATTGTGAACAAAACTTTGTAAAATTTCAATTGGATTATATTGGAAAATTTGAATTTCTAGCTAAGCAAATTTGAAAAGTGGCTAAGACACCCTTAGAATGTTAGAATTTGAGAAAAGTTCAAACACAAAATTTATAAATATTGCCGAAACTATAAGCAATCACGAACGATTTGTGAAAATTCTACACAGATTATGAGTCATGAATTTTATAAGTTTTAATCATGAAATTTCAAAATGGTTCCAATTTGGAAAACGTTTTGAAATAAAAAGATTTTTGACCTGGGTACTTTTGAGAGAGTTAATCCTTACGAAAAACCGAGTGCAATGGTATAAAATGGTTGCATTAGTTTTGAGGGCAAAATTATCAAGATTTTCATATTTCGGGTTAAAACTGTAAAGTTTTGATGAATAGGATTTTTTGCAAAAAGAAAACCGATGTCTTGTTTTTCTTGCACCATTGTCAATAAGTAATAAAATGCAAGTTTTAACTAAAATGGATTCAAAAATTTTTGTAAGACCCGTCAAGTGCAAAATTGTCATTTTTTACAAAAAGGGCTTAAACGGATCCTGAAACGTCCAATTTTAGAAAACTCCCTTGAGCATGAATTTTTCCATAGCCTCTTAGTGTCGAGATGTCAATGTGAAATCAGAATTTCAATCATGAAATATTTGGGTTTCAAGTAAACCAATAGTAGCACATCGGATAGGCTAAATGTATAAAAATAAGCGTTAAATGTTTAAGTCCGACTATCAATGAATAAGTCGATAATAAGAAAGTTAGCTAATAAGAGATTTTGTCTAAACAGGATGATAAATTGATCAAAGTGGGAACAGATTAATGGGATATGTAGCGAGATCCAAGCAAGTTTCAGACCCTACCTATGACATGAGAAAAATGTTTTTTTTTTTCAAACGTAATTATTCATGTTATTTTACAAAATGCATTTGGTATGCACATTATCAAATTATCCAGTATCATACACAGTATGTCATTATAATTAAAGGACCGGTAAGTTAATTCACTAAATAGGATAAGAAAGTGTTGTAACCAGCCTCCCGACCTTAAGGGAGTTTCAAGTTAAGTATGTTGTGGCCCTGATGTTATGATGACCCTTTATGCAGTCGATATATACACTTGAGCCCTTAATATAAGACAAGTTATGATAATAAGTTAATGCTCATAAATAAGCATAATTAGTTTCATGCATTAAATTTTAGAAGATGTTTTGTGGAACTAGGTTTGGACTCAGTAAGCACTAGCTCTCCTAATTATTTCATGTCGTAGGAAATCTAATTAAGAGGCCGAAATAGATGCTTGTGTTTGAGTTGGGAATGGCAGGTGTGCATTGCATAGATATAGGTATATATACTGCTACTGGAAGACTCAACTGTTTTGAAATTTTTATTTATTATGTTATATGGTTATAATGGTAATGGTAATGAACACTATTTTGTAAGAAAGTGCTAAGTATATACAAGTTAAATAAGTAATGTAAATATTTTTAGTATGTATGAAATTATATATTAATATAAGTTTCAAGTTTTAAGTTTTCAAGTTAAAATTAATTTTTTTTAAAAAAATATTCCACATTTTTATAACCAAGTAAGTAAGTTTAAGTTAAGAAAAGCATAAAAAACAGCTTGAATAGTCCGGTCGTCATACAAATAGAGGGTTTTATTGTAGTTTCTCCTATTTTTTAAACGTTTAGTTTGGTAAAAAAAAATTGAGTAGAATAAATTTAGAAGGAAAAAAGTTTTTAGTGACTTGAATTGGAGAAAAAGATATTTATGAAGTACATATATATATATATAAAACAGGAACTGGAAAAGAAAACCAAGGAAAAGAAAAAACAATTACAAAAGCAAAAGAAGCAATGCATATATACATACATACACAAACATAAGTGCCAAATAATATATTTAAGTGGACAGGGGATATAAAAACTACTCAATAGCACATATGAGGAGCAAATTAAAACAATAAAAATATTAAAATTCTAAAATAATATACTTAAATAGATAAGAGGTGAAAAACTACTTAAGGGGTACATAAAAGAAGTATCAAAGTAGTATGCACAAGTGGGTAAGAGATGAAAAACTACTTAGAAATATATAGATGAAGTAGACAGATATTTATATGGGCAAATTTGAGGGGAAAATGTTTAATGGACAATAATTGTAAGAAAACACTTGAACAGAATTTATTTGTGATAAAAGTATTTTTAACAAAGACTAAATAGAAAGGAAAAATAATATAATAAATTAGATATAAGAATAAACAAGATATTAGGGGGAAAACAATAAATAAAAAAAAAAGAAAGAAAAAGAGAAGTGAGGAGGAAAAAAATTGAAGGATTAAATTATGTTAATACAATAGAAAGCCAGACTAAAAAAATTGAAGCAAAACGTATACAGCAAAGAGAGAAAAAAATCAAAAGACGAAATGTTTCCTTTAAGGAGATTCATTGTAAAACAAATTGTCTTTTATGTATATATATTAAAGGTTATTTATTTAGTAAATGAAAAAATGTATTTATGAGAGTAAAAAAACTACTTAGATAGAGATATTTATGAAAAGAACTTATTGTAATGGGTAACTAAAAGAAAAAGCTATTCACAAGGACCAAATTTGGAAAAAGGAAAAAAAGAATGTATTTTTTAGAAATATATAAGGAAGAATCTATTTTTAAAGGATTCTCCCCAAGATTTGAAACACTAACATTTTAGGGGGCGTTTGGTATGCAGTAAAGGAATCATATTCCCATGAAAATGATAGTAAGCAATATGATTCCTAAGAAACCAAATTATCACGTTTGATTGTACATAAGAATCTTCTAGTAGATTCTTAGGAATAATATATTGTTGTGTTTTGTTGTACATAGGAATATTGTATAATTAACAAAAATAATTTATAGTATTAACATTAAATGTGTCAGTCTAATAGGTTAGTGCTAATATTAAATATAATATGTTAGTACTAATATTAAATAATAATAAGAATATAAATATGAATAATAAATTAATATTATATATAATTTAACATAAATATTACTATGAATATTAATGTTATTATTATCATTATTATTATATAATTATTATTTTATATTAATATAAAACTATATTTATATTATATAAAAATATTAATTTATAATAATCATAGAATTATTATTTAACAATATAAATGTTGTATATAATATATAATATATTGATATGAATATAAATAATAATAAAAATATAATTCTTAATAATATATTATTATTTATTTTAATATTAATGTTAAATAAAAATATTGTAATAAAAATATTAAACATATTTAGTTATATTTATATTTATAATTATTATAATAGTATCAATAGAATTTAATATTGGTATTATTGCGAATGTTAATATTATACTATTCAAATTGATATTATACTATTATTATTTTATTATTATTGTTAATGTTATTATTATCCTTATTATTAAATTATTATTATTTTATATTAATATAATATCTATATCTATATCATTAATAATATTAATTTATAATAATAGTATGAAATTATTTTTATTTTATTTTATTATTATAGTATTTATATATATTATATACTAATATTAATTAATAATATACATTACATTTAAATATTGTATATGTAATATATTATATATTTTTATTATTGTTAATGTTATTATTATCCTTATTATCAAATTATTATTTTATATTGATATAATTTTTATATTTATATTGTATAAAAATATTAATTTATAATAATAATATAATTATTTTAAAATATTATATATATAATATATATTTTATGGTAAATAATATATAATATATGGATATGAATACAAATAATAATAAAAATATAATTCTTTGTAATATATTGTTATTTTATATAATATTAACATTAAGTAATAAGATTAAGTTCTAATAATATTATAAATATTTAATAGTTTTTTTATTATATTATATTATTTATTTATCATCCTCATCATCATGGAAAAAAAATGTGAAGTTTCTATAGTTTTGAGATTCTTAGGAATATAAATATTACCTTGTTGGAGGGATTCATATTACCTTAAAATGGGATAAAGTGAATCCTATGGGATTGAGTTTTTTAAGAATTCAAAAATAGAATTTTTGTATCAAACGTAGGAATCTTACAGATTCTCATTTCCACCCTTAGGATTACTGCATGCCAAACGCCCCTTCAGTGTTTTTATTTTCCTTTCCTTCTTTTATTGTTATTTTCTCTTTGTCTCTCCTCTTTTTCTCTATTCTTGCCTTCTTTTTCCTACACATTCTTGTTTTTACCCTTTATTTAAATGTAACCTTTATTAATATGTTTTCAAATTATCCAACTGAAATAATTTCCTTATAAATATCCCTATTTAAATTTTAAATTGAAACCATCTCAAGTTCTAATATATACCTGATAAATAATTTTAATACACATAAAAAGGACAATTCAATTTCCCATGGATCTCCCCAAATGATGACTAAATGTTTCGTCCTCCTTTTGTGATATTTGATTTTTTTTTCTTCTTAACGTTTTACTTTTTGTTTTTTAGTCCTCCATCCTTTTCTATTTACATATTTCATCCTTCATTTTTTTCTCTCATTTTTTTTGTTGTTTTCCCTCTAATATTTTTTTTCCCATCACATCCAATTAGTAAATTAATTTTTCATTTTTAATTTGTGTTTGTTAATTTTTAATCTGTTTATGTTGTTTTCAGAATCCATTTTGTTTTGATTTCAGTCCACTTTATTTTTAATTTATTAAAGATAACAATTTTTTAACATGTTAAATACGCAATCACAGGGTATGTGTTTCGACTAATAGAAAATGAGGAAAGAAAGAATAAAAAAGGTGAAAAGACATTGTTGGGGAAAAAAAGGGCAGCAAGACGAATAAAGGAAACGTTGAGCGTGTTGGAGGCGTTAGAACATTTCTCCTTTAATAAGATGTAGAAGATTATTTGCAGTTTTAGTGATTTTTCTGAATTACGGTCTATTCCAAACACTACGACCATGATACCGTCGCAAATACCACTAGTCATCGGCCAGTCCGAAATCATGGTAGTTACCGGCTGATAACTATATTTATGATAATTATTAAATGGATACCGACCAGTATTATAGTGAACATCAATCGTTGTTTCAGTGGATATCAACATGTATTAAAGAGTATATTCGGGGTATATCTAATTCGTTGGTTCGAATAATGTAGTTTGAACTTTTTTTGTAAAACAAGTGCGCATTGAAAAGTACAAGTTTGTAAAATAGGTTCAAAAGTTGTTGCAGATATAGCATAATGGTAAATTCATCATTGACTACTTGACTCCACGATAAAATGAAGAGTTCGAATCCCTCAACTTACAAAATTTAAAAAAGAAAAAGTAAGATAAATGAGTTTAAACACGCCAAAAACGAGTCTTATATGAATTTTTGGTTTCTTTCAGCTAGAACTATCAAATCAAAGGTTCAAAATAGGATTTATTTTTCTTTCTCATACGCTAGGTCCTAGGAAATTTTGGGTTCATACCAGGTGAACCTTCTATCCAAATAGACCCTTGGTATTCTAAATATAATGTGATGACATGATTGTGACTTTTTTTTTTATGAATGTGAGTGTGTTTATGGGTGTAATTTTAATAGTTCTATTTTTAATAGATATTATTATTATCAATCATTTGATAGAAATCTTGTAACAAAGTGAATGACTAACTAAAAAATTGATGATAATTAATAAGATTAAATTTTTATCATGATACATCATCAATTATTATTAAAATATACCTTTATAAAAAAATATAACTACTATAAACATAATTATTGAAAACGAGTCATATATATATATATATATATATATATATATGAACTCAAATCAATCAGAGTCTTAGATTTATGGCATTCCCGTAGAGAGCTGTATCTCCCTCTACCTCTCCCCTCTAAAGCTATTCCGCTTAGTGATGCCGGGCCTGCTCTTGTGGAAAGTGTTGCTTAGCATCGCCAAGTACGCAACATTATTCCCAAGTACATATTATTATTGTAAGAATAAAGAAAGAAGACGATGATGTGGGGACAGGCTATGCATTTTGGTGCTTTCAGCCGAAAGGTAGAATGGAAGGTCCATTTTACAGCTAGGGTCTAGAGAAGAAGGCGTAACAAACGCAGAGGAAAAGTGTTTGAAAGCCTGTTAATTTGGCCCCCAAGATGTCATTGGAAGCTTACCTAATATATAGAAAGGTTGAAGTGAACAACACAGGCTGACCAATTCACAAAATCACATAAAGATTGAATCTTGAAAATGAGTAACGACCCCACTGCTCATGGTCACAAGTCAATATGCTCCAAAAACACAATATTGTCAAATCACACGTACATATAGCAAATTTATAGCCAGAGACACAACAATAAAACGCTTAATGTTTTAAATTTAAGAACTGTAGTATGCGAGAGCTTTACATTAAAGTAATTTTTTTATTTTTTACGTTAGCTGTTAAGAGCTTTACACTATTTATAATTATAATTAATAAGTTAAAATTGATTAAAACTGAAGTTCTAAACGCCTCTTAAGATCTACTAATTATTCTTATTATTATTATTTTGGCGTCAAAAAAAAAAAGACAAAAAATTGGCAGTCGGTTGTCAAGTGTCACACAAGGTAGCGCTATTAATAAATACACTGTTATTTGTCTCATCACCATTATTTTAAACTTTAGATAGAATTGGCAAGAAAATACCAGATGAGTGTATGGAATACGGAGTTAAAATACTCTTTAGTTTGTTGCTGTCACATATGATAGTTTCTTTGATTTGTCCTTCTTTGTATTATTTTTAAGGGAAGGAAAGGGATAATAGGCATATGGGAAGAATAATATCCCAATTAGATTAACTCCTAATAGCAGACTCGTGATGCACTAAGTCTCTCACTTAAAAGAAAAAAATAAAAAGAGAAATTTTATGGTAGAGAGGATCATTTTGCTCTACTGGTAAAGCATAGACGTTACTATATTGCATGCTACAAATTCTTAAAGTGAAAAGCCGCAAATCTGACTATCAAAATCATAATCCGATGATTAAAACTGTCTATTGGTGGAGCAAAATCGTCTTCTACACTAAAAGAATTCTCAAAAACAAACATGACAAGTTTTAAAAAGAAAAACACAGATAAAACCCTTAAGGGCAAACCATCCCAAAAAAATCTCAAAACCTTAACCTCTCTCGTACTAGCAGAAATTGACGGCAAAAGAGGAGCCAGAACTGTACCTTGAAAAATAAATTTCTAAGTGGACCCAAAAGTTACCACCAATACCAGAGGGAAAAATCTTTCAAGGGAAAAAGATTTGTCATTCTTTGTTTTCTGCCTGAAATTTGAACCTGCTGCGGGGCATTTTATGGCTCGGTGCTTTTAGCCCTTTTTTCCCGTCCTTTTTATATATTATTATGATGTCGCTAGGGATTTGAGTGATAGGCCCCCCTAGCTCTCTCAACTAAAAGACAGATATAAACTATATAATTGCAACCATTTGTTATTTGCGGCACTTTACAGACGTGCGGTTGAAAACTTCGTTTTAACTACGAATGTGTTTAAAAACCTTGTTGCAACTTATTGTTAGGACTTAAAATAATTACAACCATTTGCTAGTTGGTGCACCTTACTGTTAAAAGACGTGCATTTAGTAACCTCGTTTTAATTACAAATGTGTTTAAAAACCTTATTGGAACTTAATGTTAGGACTTAAAAATTATAGTATGTGAGAGCTTTATATCGTAGCCAACTATTTTTTATCGTGGTATGTGAGAGCTTTACACTGTAACAGTTAGAAGTTTTGTGTTAGAACGGATTTCCCAAACAAAGCCTACATAGTTAGAATTGCTATAGTGTGAAACTCTCACATACTACAATGTAAAGCAAAAGTAAGGTACAGTGTATAACTCTCACATGCTACAATAAAATCGTTCTAGTTTTTAGTTCTAATTGCATTGTCAAACACGCTATTTAGGATAACCAAGTTGGGGAATAGTCGTTTTGAGGTGACCATTTGTGTTTGTAGGGTCATAATTTGTTTCCAACAAATGAGAACGAGAAAGAGTAGTCCCACTCTGAGAGTTGAGATTCATAGCCTTTTTTTTTTTTTGCTTGACTAGATTCAGATACAACATGACATAGAATAATATATATGTATGTATTTTTATAGAATTGAAAGTGAATTATTTT
This sequence comes from Artocarpus heterophyllus, assembly GCA_025403435.1. Lineage (NCBI taxonomy): Eukaryota > Viridiplantae > Streptophyta > Magnoliopsida > Rosales > Moraceae > Artocarpus > Artocarpus heterophyllus. Next base: position 16,464,819 of record CM046331.1, on the reverse strand, counting down.
CTTTTGGGTTTTATTCGGTTTGTTGTACATGCAAAATACTTTTCTCAGAAATAATTATGTGGGACAAAATGTTCATGTCGAGCTCGTGAATCTGTTCTTGACAGGAAAATGGTACTATAATCTATCAACTCACTAGAATTAAACTTGCCACTAGAAGTAAAATATTGTTTTTTAATAATGAATATTTTAATTAATTTTCTCTTTTTTTTTTGTGAGCTTAATTAATTGGTAACAAAGTCGCTCTTGCAAAACCAGAAAAAGAGAGTATGAAACATGTTTATAGAACTTATTATTAATATGGTGGTCAAAAGTCTGTTGGATTGTAACATGCCACCTTTTGATGTTCAAAGTTCCACTTTACAACTCCACTTCTCCTTCTTTTACCAAAATTTTATTCTCTCTTTTCCTTTTCTTTTTCTTCACCCTTTTTAGGTTTTGAAATCTTTCCCTCCATCTTGATCAGCTTTGGCTAATTTCTCATGATTATTCTGTCATCAATAGAAATAGCCCTTTTCCTACCAAAAACAAACAACCACAATGATGGAGACACCACATGAATAGGGGTACTCTTATGTCTTGAAAAAGTGCTCCCTTTCTTAATCTGAAGCTTGGATGGAAAAAAAATAAAAATGGTTTGCTTCCAAACATTCATTATGCTCTTTTGTTGCTCAATACATGAATTGGGACAACATACCCTTCAGAATATTATCATAAAAAATAACATTCAACAAATGCACACAAAAAAAAACACACACACACACAAATATAGAGGACCCCTTTTTTTTTGTATGTTTAGCAGCTTAAAAAAGGGTATGGATTTAGGGCAAGTGAATTGCATGACAAAATTCAATTTTCTGATTGCTACCACATGCCATATGTGATTAAGACAAATCATACTTTATTCAGTTCTCAATTATTAAAAAAAAATAAAAAATTGTGACCCTTTGTCGTGTCCCTTTGGATCTTCCATTTTTTGTCCACCTTGCTCTAATTGAGCATTACTATTTCCAGATTTGTTTTTTAAACTTCAAATGGGCCTTTATTGGTGAAGCAGATCTGTTCAGAAGCGACACTGCGTGAAGGGTAAATCCAAAAAAGTACCATTATTGTCCTGAAATGTGAGTCAATTGTCTTTGTGGTAGAATTGATTTACCATGCCCCAACAATCTTTCTTGTTTAACACATCATCAGGATTGTAAAGTGTACATGACAAAGCAAAATGTAACTTCTCTTGTTGCCAAAAATAAAATTTTGAAAAATAAGAAAATTTTGTAGTAAAATATAAATAAAAAAAATTTCTTTCGAATAGAATACATTTTTAACTATTAAATTAAATTCAGGTAGAATTTTAAACTGTTAGATCAAATTAAAATCATATCAAATTGAATAACGTACGACAATTTAATAAAACATGATAACGATTTGACAGTTAAATACTTTGTCCCCCGTCCGGTTTTTAAATATTTTACCAAAGAATTCTGTGGAAAAAAAAAAAAAAAAAAGAGTTCGCAGCATTTTTGGTTACGCTATATTGTATGGCTAAATTGGTCTCAATGTGCAGTTACATAAGATTTAACATTAGACTCGGCATCTATAGTATTGCCTAGTAGTTAAAACAACTATAACAGATAAGATCCATAGGCAATTGACATGCATATAATGAAGGCGAAAAAAAAATTAGAAAAAGTGAAATATTATTGTAAATGATTGGTTAGTGAGGGAGATGAATTCAGCTATAATTAAAACCATTCAACTTAGTTTAATCACCAGAATGAACCTTTTTGATGAATCATGATTCTAATGGTTTTTGTTATTCTTTTTTTAATTTTTTAGTTATGTTATAGATGCTAACATGAAGAGCAAAAATTATTGTGCCCTGATTTGAGTAAGTAGTGGATAAGGGCAGTTTTTGATTGCAGCCTCCTTCATGGATTACAATGAATTAAGCCCACATGATGGGCCTTCATGCGCTAGAATATGAAACACATTGCATACTTCATTATAAACCATTTCCCCATGCATATGCGACATGTCCTTTTAAAGGCTTCAAAACCATATATTCAATCTCAAAAAAAAAAAAAAGAAAAAAAAAAGGAGAAGATCCCCTTAACTTTTCATCCATGTATTGTTGGCCCTCAAATCATATAATGGGGGCTGCGGTGGAAGCTTTCAAGTGGGCAATATTATTTCTTTTATTTCATTGATTATGTGGGTAGTATGTAATGAATATGTTACAAAATTATTCAGATTGATGATTTTGTCCTTATTCTTTGTTTCTTTTATTTTTATTTTTTATTTTTTGGGATATGACATATTGTATGATACTCACCGACTGTACTTTCGTTAGGCTCTTGGGATTATACAATGTAGAAGTTCACATTGGATACCTTGGGAAACCATACATAAGAAAGGAGACTTTGCAGCATGGATGGGAACAAAATGGCTCTGAAGTCTGAGTAGTTTTTTGTCTCTGTGTATTCATTGCTTATTTTGGTTGTTTTTGGGCACATCACATGGGATATCTAGTATGCATTTTTATCTCAACACAGGAAAATCTTCCATTTTCATTGTCATGGAAAACAACAAAAAGGGGCAAGTGCTGAGCATTGCGGGTATCCTCTTTCATGTCTCAAAAACTTCCTACCAAAAAACATGGTTTTTCCATTCCCTATTAGTTTTAATAAAATGCACCATTTTTTTAATAAAAAATTAAAGAAAATTTTGCCGTAAATGAGTCCAATATGATATCTTTTATAAGGTATCAGTTGGTTACTACTCTCTTAATGCTGCATTAGAAACTAGATTCAAAAAGGTTCATATAACAAGGGCTCTGTTGCCTGTTTAATTCATTGACAACAAGAGTCTTCATTTTCCCCTCTAGTGAATCATGAGGAATACCGTTTTAAAAGAGTTTGTACTCAAATACAGACCTTTTTTGAAAACTCCTCATTTTCTCCTCCAGTGATCAGGGGAATACCATTTTAAAAGAGTTTGTACTCAAAATGCGCCTTTTTTAAAAAAAATTAAGCCCAATCTTGTAACAGAACTATGCGTGAAAAGTAGTAACCAACAGCTAATAACACTTTTCTTTAGGGGCAGTATCAAACTCTCAGACCCTTTTCCATTTTGTTTTTCCCACAGAAAGTGAATGTATGTGAGACATTCTTTACCGATTGAGAGGAGTAAAAAGCCCAATGAAGGCCTACAATGTGAACGTTGGTATTTGTTGGGATGATAATTTGGGGAAAATAAAGTGGACTTAAAAAAACTTTAAAAAAAATCCATATGGACAATTAACATTGTTGGTAACTTGGTATAGCAAATTCCACATTCACAGTGACAAAAAACGTTATTGGTTGTTGTACGACAAGATCTAACTTCACAAGATGCTTTCCGAAGCCAATGTTGGTGGAACAGTTGCTTTAATCATCCCCAACAGGGTTAGGATCTATGGTTTTTTCATGTTAGTGATCGTCTCAACAGCTTCTGCAATCTATAATAGCTCTTAATAAGCAGTAGTTTCATATAAATGTGAATTTTATCCGTCAGATCAATGAGCACAACGCAATCAGCTCCAGTCGACATCGGTAGATTTCGCATCCAACTGAATCCACCAGATCACCGTAAAGCAGATTAGAATATGTCCAAGCTTGATTAAGGCGAAGCCTTTATCGAGCTGCACAAAAATAATGAAAAGAGAATATGTTGGCTCTTTTTTTCCCCTCATTTTTTCTTTAATGTATTCTCATTAAGTAAAGAAGATATTACCTACCTTGCAACAACATTCGCCTTGATGTTGCGCTTGTATTTGCGGGGCAATGGGAAGTACTGTGGAAATTGGAACCAAATAAGTTCCTAATATTTCACAACACCAGCACCCTGTGTCTTGCCAAAAACTGACTCTATACCACCATGGCATAACTCGAAAGCATTTGCCACAGCAAAACCCGCATACATGCCATCCACTGCTGCACTTACAATCCCTCCAGCATATCCTGCTCCTTCGCCAATAGGGTACAATCCTTGCAATGATGTGCTCTCATAAGTGTCAATGCTGCGGGGTATCTGGACAGGAGAACTCGTCCTAGTCTGGACGCAAAACGAATATGCTACCATAAGTAAATCTTAGGGGAGGGACATCTATGTCTTATGTGAAAATTCACTTAGGAAGACAGAAATGAGGCCAACGAGCTAATTCCCACCAATAAGCTAAATAAAATGTTATAAAATTACCTCCACACCATGAAGAAGGCCGTCTTTGGAAACAAATCCAGGTAACTGAAAGTTCCAAAGTTGAAGGAAAGTAGTTATTTATAATGTTGAATACAAAAAAGAAGAGAAATCAACAGTATGTCAGTATCAAGGAAAAAAAAAAAAAAAAACCTCTTCGTCAAACATTGAGATAGAGCGCTGCAAGGCCTCGGTTATACGAATAGGGAACAACTCATGGAGAGGCGCTGCCTTCACTCCCAACCGATAACTTGATAGTGGAACAGATGTTACTACACAAAAACAAGACAACCTTTACTATAAATACATTTAAGATTTTTAACGGCAAAACATATCAGGAAGTGACAAATTAACCATACCTGATAATTTGCTATCCAGAAAGTCGGTAACTGTCTGTACAGGCACCACGAAGTTTCCCCCTCCCATTATAGCTGCTCTTCTTTCTAATTCCCTCTTTAAGTTTTTAAACATCATACAAGAAAATTTTGAAGTCTATTGTTTTTGCCAACAATAACATTACGTAATAGTTGGAAAACATGAAATGCAACCACATCCAGAAGCCTTAAATGGACTATGTCATACGTTCGTGTGAAGCAGACAAAATAAAAGGTAACCCAGAAGAGTTTGATTGATTATATCGAACTAGATGGAGAAAAGGTTGTCAAATCTATAGTAGCTAGGATTAATAAAACAGATTTGGAAAGAAAGCAACATCAAATTTGGAGGCAGAAGCCAAAAAAGTGCAAAAGTTGAAAGAACACGAGTACCTGAAATTCAACCCCTGCAAGAAGACCATGGAAATTCAGCGACTCAAAATCACTTGTTGAGACATTCACAACGAGTGCAGCATTTGCCCATTTGGATGAACGTCGAGAAAAGGACATGCCATTGATACAGATTTCTGACGGATTTGTACTTGTAAGAACGACCTGCAAATGCATTTTAAATGAAAATATCCAATGAGATTATTACAGGTAGGTCCATCATCAATACACTAATTTATGTATAACCTAGTCATCTAGAAGCTGTTCTTAAAAGGCACCTAGATCCAAACGCAAGGACATGTTGAGATCTAGAGCCACACAAAGGAGGCAACCAATAAATAGGTCTGATGATTCAGTCTACTCAACTTGCATGCTTTAGAGCATCTCAGCCAAAGGGTTGCAATTTGCAATTTCAAATGATGCAGAGATTATTGTTAGGCTCTTAAAGGAAATGAGAAGTACCTGCCCACCAGGACACATACAGAATGAATAACAACTACGACTTGCTCCAGTAGATGCATCACCATCCTCTTCTCTTACATACTTGACAAGCTTGTAATCTGCCACAGGTACTTTTCCACGTCCACAGCGAACCTCAGATGCCAAACTAGAATACTACAAATATTCATATAAATTTTAATGAATTCTGATCAGAAAAAAAAAAATGAAACGAGAATTAAAAAAATACGATTCATGAAATTTTTCCAATAACTCATTGATTCAATAAAGTAAATTACTTACTCTTTACAAGCTCTCATCAAATTAGGTAAATCATCAATTTACACCTAGCAAATCATCAACTTACAAACATAAATTATTAGACTTGAAAAGAATTTGAAGAATTTTTTTTTTCAAGTCCAAAGTGAGCACTCATCACAACTTCCCTTCATAAACGAGTACCCTTCAGCACTGTTATGCATCACTGAGTTGGTAAGAATTTGCAGTAACTACTATTTTGCAGTTTGTTAAATTATTGAAGTAATGGAAAAATCTGTTGGCTTTGTACTAAAAAAACCTGGATCTGATGTTAAACAGGTACATCTGTTTCTTTTTTCAAATATTTTAATAACCGTCTTTACGTTTCCTACAAACTAAACAAACTGAAAAGAGAGAACCATAAATAATGTAGCGCGTCATAACTATTATATGGATATTATTTACAGTAACAAGTAGCATGTGCTTTTGCAGGTTTTAACTTCACTTGCTCATTTTTGAACTGCTTAAAACTATCAAAAAGAGAAAGACAGGAATTGGCGGAGACGAAGTTACAGCCAAAAGTAAATTCACATAGCACATTTGGTTTTTGGGTTCATAGGTCTTGTAATAGGGCCACCCACGAGACTGCTTGTAGGGCTTCGTCATTGGGTAGTGTTGGCTAATTTGGCCTTGAGGAGGTTGCCTCCTTTGTGGAAACTACTGTCTTGGATGATTTCTGAATAAAATCCCAGGCTATTCCTTTTTTTATTTATTTATTTTTATAAAAAAGAAAAGAAAAGAAAAGAAGCTACAGCAAAAATGTACACCATCTTACAAGAATATTATTTTTCTTTTAATCGATTTTCAAAGGGAAACATGCAATGTAACTAACCTGTATGCTATTTATCACTTGTTGAGGATGCTCAATCCGCAAACCTACCTGTTCAAACCATAAAAGCTAAAGATATCATATTGACAGAAAACTCATAAATAAACTGAAACTCATACAAAAAAAGTGTGAAATCCTCATTTTTTTTTTTTTTCAAGTGCCAGGGAAAACAAGAGTTCCAAAACTAAACTTGGAAAGCAGGTATCTAGATTATCAACTAAGCATAATCAACTCATTCTAGGATATGTAATATTTTCTCTCGATTTTAGTCTAGAAGAATTATGTCCCAACAAACAGCAACGGAAATGCAACATTCCTTGTCACCACCTCTCCCTAATGGCAAGTGTTACTTTATTATGCTTGTAGAGACTAGAGACTTCACACCATATTTGATCTAGCAAAGCTTGGATGTGTGTTGTTTGTGTATGATGATCACCATCTAAGCAACAGAGCGTGTTACAATATCAACCAAATCATCTAACCACAATAGCTGACAAGTACAAATAAGATGAATATGCAGTGCAAAAGGACCATATGATACTTTTATACAAAATCTAGAAAGAATGAGCATAAGACTCTTTTGGTTAATACTTAATACTCATAAACAAACAAAGAAGCTTCTGTTCTTCTTCTTCTTCTTTTTTCCCCTTTTTTGCTAGAAAAGAAGCTTATTTTCTTAAATTTGATTTCTTTTTTTAATACGTTACATAAGTGATGTAACATGTGCAAAAAGAATATTGGCAGTGACGGAAGACAACTTAGTGAAAGTCGTACATATCAATAAGCTGGTCTAATGATAAATGCATTCATAAGCACATTACCAGATACACAATTATTACCCAAATACAAAAGAAGATAAAGCCACTCACTGCAAAATCTTTCGGTACCAAAGTGACATTATGAGAAAGAAGCATTTCATAAATATCACGTGCTGAATGTCCAACAGCCAAAACAACAGCATCATATTCCCACTTCTGGCTATTAGAGTATGAGTTGTCTCTTGAGTTAGATACTCTGACCCCGACAACATTTCCTTCTTCTATGAGTAGATCATCTACTCTCTTCCCAAATTCAATAGTAACCTAAGAATTTTAGGGCACAGAGGAACAACATTAGGAACCAAGTATGAATTAAGAAACAAATATCTGACAATATCCATAAGGCCACTCACCCCATGTTCTTGTAGGTATTGCCGAAAATTGCGAAGTAAAGGAATTAATCTGTCTGTTCCAAGATGAGGCTTCCCATTAACTAAGATTCCTTTTGGAGCACCAAAATGAACTAAAGTTTTCATAACCTAAAAGGATACTCACTGTCAGGTCAATCAATAAAATAAGTGACGAAGGCTAAAGTAAAAATACTTAGAGAGTTGGAGTCCCCAATGAATCAAGATTTTCGTTAATACTCTAAAATTTCAACACGGAAGTAAGACAATAGTTAAAAGAAATATTAAGATGGACCTTGTTTGAATAATATTTAAAGTAAAAGTAGAATGATTAGGGCCTACCATTAACCTTTTATCTCAAATGCAAGTAGCGATGTATGTAGTTTGAGCGTACTTGGTAAAGCTTAAAGCAACTCAATTGAAGTAGATAAGACTTCTTTAACCAGATAAAGGTAAAGTTCTAACCGCTAAAACACTGTCACTGTTTCTTCCAATTCTAGTTACTAGCTTTCCATCGCTCCAGGTACCTGCACCACCCTGCCACATATAAGTCCTTGATAAATGATCAATTACAAACGACAAGATACGTAACATAAATAGCAAAGAAACTCATAGATGGAAAAAAATGATGGATCGATGCAGCATAATTTTGAGCTTAATACTTACCAATCAAAAGAGAATGAGTTGAAAGTAAAAAAATGTGGTATCAATCTAAGCAACCAACATTAATTTATGCCATTATTCTAAGCATTTGGGAGGTATCAATCACATCATCCATTGCCAACTATTTAGTAATTCTACAGAATCATGATTTCTGGATGGAGTTTAGAAGGAAAAGGCTGTGAGTATCATTTTTAATATCCTAATCCTCTGAAGGGAAAAAAAATCCATCATCACATTGATTGATTGCTATTGAAATGCAGAATGCAAACACTTCCGCATCCTCATTCACTAGCACCCAATACCAGTTATCACCAACCATATCAACAGGCCAAAACAGCAAGCATTCCAGATTATAAATTCATATTATTGAAAATCATAGCACATAAAGCTTTTGATGAGCTAATACAATCTCTAACAAGAGTGAAAGGGAATCAAGCTTAAAGTATAACCTCTCCGAAGCAAAAATTGCTTTCCTTCTGTAGCATCCGACGTACAATTAAAGCACCAATGTCACGTCCCCTTTGTTCAACAGGCTGGCCTCTTTCTATCAAGGTAACATTTGCACCAAATTCCGCAAGAACAAGAGAAGCAAAAAGCCCCGATGGCCCACTACCCACAACTGCAATTCTTGGTTTTCTGGATGTTTTATATGTGACTGGTCCCTTAGACACAGAGGAAATGTCATGTTCACCATCCCTCGGAATTGCATTATTTGAGATCGTTTTACAATCTTTTATGATGCTGATTAAATCCCCAGATACTTTTCCATGAGGCAAATGTTCTATGAGCCCAACTTTAGGCTCCAAACGAGAAATGAAGTCCCATGTACGAGGCTCCAAACTAATAAGTTTATCAACATCCATGTCTACTATATATACAAATTTCGGCTCCTTTAGCGCCTAGATAATGACAACCAAAAAGCAAAAAAACCAATGAAGGGTATTAGTTGTATAACCAGAACAAACTCCAACTTTCTTTTCCCTAAAGTAGTTAACCCATACTTAACTTTCAAAAGAAGTTTGTTGTTTTAGCAGGTAACCAAATCTTTGTGTTTTTCAACTTCAACGACTGGGAGAAGCAAAAGGAAATTAGGATTTGGCTGAAAAAGAAGCAACGCTATGGATTTATAAAAGCTGACTTTAAGATTTCACCTTTTATAAATAAAAACATGCACTAAAGCAAAATTAAAGTGTTTCAACCCATTGAACCTACCTTCCTCGCATCGAAAGATTTTCGAACAACTGAGAATGCTTCTGCCGGCAACATTGAAGCAACCTGGAATAACAAAACGGGGAAGAAAAGGGATTATGAGACAACACAAAAAGTTTTATATTGTTCTTATTGAGAAAAACTATTTCAATGCCAAAAACTAAAAACTATTTAAGGAAAAAAAAAAAAAAACACACACACACACATTTCCATAGTAAATGGAAATCTATCTTCATGTCAAAAATTACACAAGAAAACAAATGCAAAGTTTTCTTTTCCACTCTTTCTCTTTTGTTTATCCATTTTTATTTGATTTCTAGGTACAAGTAACACCTACAAGTCGCATGAAGATACGAACTTTTCCCGCCAAAGTATCATAGTAATGAAAACGAAAATCTTCCAAGCCTTAAACCATTATTAATCAGAAACGAAGAAAGAAACAAAAAAAAAATGCAAACTTCGTTCAAACTTAATTGATAATTCCATACTTTCTTGGGTTTCAACTTTGGTCTTAATCGACAAAATCCCACATTTCCAGAACCAAATCAACATATCATCATTTATTTTCTATCCAATTCGTAATTTTCCTCTACATTTTCTAACCAGCCAAACAGGACCGAAAATTACCGGGAACTCGAGAACTTTGGCAATCGCTTCGAGCAAGCCGTCGGAGACGCCCAGGAAATCCTTCCCCGGATCCTTATGGACAGGAACGCCGAGCTTCGAGAGCCTCCAGAAGCCTTCGAACTTGTTCCTGGTCTTGACGTCGGCGAGGACTTCCTTGCGCTTCAGCCTTAGCTTCTTCTTCTCCGAAGGGTATCTCTGCTTGCCGGTTCTCTTGGCGCACAGAACTCGTAGCAGCGGCGGCGTTTGGCAACGGGTGCGAGGGAATCCCGAGGAGGGATAGGGGAGTCCGGGGATAGGGTTAGAAGCACGGAGGCAGAGCAGCTTGGAGGGAAGGAGAGACATGGCACTTGAGAAAGTGTGTGAGAGTTGTCTTGCGAGTGTTGCATTAGGCTTTGCCGGAGCTGAGGATAAGAAGAGATGTCGACAAGAAACGGCTTGTCGTTTTTACTTAGCAAAATGGGAAGAAAGGGAACTATCCATATGACTCAACCAGAGGCGTAAACTTGGGCGGCCAGCCAACCAGCCCATAGGGCCAGAAGGGAAAATTGGCCTGGCCCGGTTAATAAAAGGGTGGCCCAACCATGCTTGGCCCAAAGCTCACATGGGCCTAGGGCCGTGCTAGGCCAGGCCGCCCAAATTTTTACAAGAGAATTTTAAAAAATTATCTAATCGGGTTAGCCTGTTCTACTTGGCCCAACTCAAATTGACAACTCTAGACTCAACTAAGGGTCTATTTTTTTCATGGGTTTGTATTTGATTATTAAGAATAGAAAGAGATTCAAGGATGAAAATGTTTATGATATTGTTGATAATTTCACGACAATATTTATATTTTAAAGTCTCAACATGGATATAAAAGGGAAGTTTTTTTTATTCTTGACGTCCGTAAAATATTTATAAATATCTGTAATATTGGTGAATATCTGTGAAAATCCAAGATATTTCTTAAAATTTCCACAAAATGTCCTAAAAGGCTAGAAAAATTTTCCTTTTTGCATATAAAGCAATTTGGCACAACTTTTTTTTTAATTATTTTTAAATAAAATGTGACTAATATTTTAAACTTAGATACAATTAAAACAAGTACTTATTAAGACTTATTTAGTCTTTAAATAATTTTTACATTTAAAATGAATAGTTCGTGATTCTTATGCAAAACCCTATAACGTCACATTACATGCAAATATGTGTACTATAGTTTTACTATTTTTGTCTACTAGTTCTAATTATTGATCTTCATGGAGCACATAAAGACGTGGTACAACTCAAATAAGTCATGTTGATGAGGATTTTGTTACCTTGAGTTTGGACTACATGAGCTTAGGAACTAACCAAAATTCTTATAGATAAAATATTCCTTATAGTTCTCAAACTGAGATCAATTCAGAAATACAAAAGCAAGATGGTTTCTTTAATGCACTTGTATATCTTCCACCACAAATTAGTGTTCAAATGTTATTACAACTCCATGAAGACTATTCATTAAGTTAGATAAGTCAACAATATTCAATTTATAGATTAATAGTAGGAAAAGATCAAGAAATATTATTTATGTTATCTTGGTTCAAATTAAGTAATATTAATTATTTTTACATTGTCCAAGGTTGTAAAAAAAATTACAAGATTTTCTCAAGATATCCATTTTTTCCTCAATATCTGTCAACATTAACAATATCCATAATATTATCTGTAAATCAAAACCTTGAAAACCATGACGACATCAACATTTTCATCCTCTAAGAGATTATAACTAAAAGAGTATTTTTGGATCTGAAACTTATTCTATTTCATTGAATGATAATGACCTACACAACAGCTTAAATACTAATACAAATTTTTAATACAAATTGCTGACTTGCCTAATAACAAACTGACATGTGTAAGTAGTCATAACTAATTTCTAACTGAAACTAACATGACAAAATATAAGAGCTAATTACAATGGTTTAAAAACTCTATTACTCCCAATATCTCCCGCCAGACTTAGAATACTAAATTCTAGAACTCTGACTTTCCTTCTAATAGTTCCACAACTAGAGCTTGAGATTGCTTTAGTAAAAACATAAGCAAGTTGGTCTATTGTTGGGATGTACAATTTCAAGTTATTTTTGCTACACTTTTTCCCTGACAAAGTATAAATCCAAATCTATATGTTTAGTTATAACATGTAGAACTAGATTTTCAGCTACTTGTACTATACCCAAATTGCCACACCACATAAAAACCTTGTGCCTAATCAACTTTTGCAACTAGGCAGTCAAACTTCTATACTCTGCTTCTATCGAAGGACGAGATATAGTATGTTGTCTCTTTGATTGCCAAGAGATAAGATTACCTAAAAAGAGAAAAAAAAAAAACCCTAAGGTTGCACACCTATCATCCACATTTGATGCCCAATCTGTTGGGGTTCGTGCTTTTAAAGCATGTCGTTTTATCCCAATTGGATATTATGAAAAACAAAGTATTGCAATATTAATAAATAATATTCCTTGATGTTCTCCATGATATATATGCTGACATATATGTATATGATGAGAATGTGAAAATATACATTTTTTAGGGCTAAATATCATTGTTTTGCATTAACATTTCTTGTTAAATCCTCCAATTAGTAGCATTTTTGTGTCTTAGTGTGTGAATATGTCTAAATATGTGTTTTTAGTGTGTTTTTATGTTTAATAATATTTTTGGTAATTTTTAGAATCATTTCGGTGTATTAAATATAAGTATGCAAATATTATAAAGGTTCCAATACTTGTACAAATCCATAATCATGTATATGTAGAGTTCATAATATAGAGAATATGATTCTGTGTACTTAGTATAAACTTTCGTTTACAATAAGTAGACAAAGCGGGGCACTTTATCTTGCTTAAGATTGTGATGTTGTTTGTTCCCAAGTTGGTGGACTAATCTTATTTGGATTATAGTAATGATGATTACTGAATAGAAACATCAATGTGTTTAGAACACATTAAACCTGGACCAAGATAGAATTTAATTTCTTACATAATTCCATAATGAGAAATTAGAATTCTATCATTGATAATCATTTTATGAACCTTACCTTAATCTTAAGGTGATTAGTGGACTCATATCTATTTACTATACTATTGATTGCTAATGAGTAAGATCTGTAATATCCATGATCTATGCCTTGGTATATTGGAGACATACTAATATAGGTAGCTGAAAATATTACTCACAGATACAGAATCCACAACTTCTACAAGATAGGATGTTACGATAACATTCCCATGAATATTAATTTGGGAACTTGAATGTAGAGGCCTCGCTATTTGATATAGGATAACAAATATTATCCAAATTCCTCGTCTATGACTTATTCATAAAAAGGTCATCTATTAAAGAATTAACAGAAATCATAGATAAAGAAGTAATTAGAGAGATTATAAGGAAAATTATAAACCTAGCTCTAATTATGAATATTATTGTAGAGAGTATTATTGCATGGCATATGGTTATATCAATGGACCACCTTGTTGATTACATTTGATGTTTAAGGTTCCTTATAATTTTGTATATAATTTAAGAGTGCAACATCAGTTTACGATAGTGGCACAAACCAGAGTTAATAATTATTATTAATTTATTTATGAGATAATTAAATTATAAATAATTATTAGTGCTTAAATTATATATGTCCGTTTGGCCCCCATTCTAGTTCCACTGCATTCTTTTAGATGAATCAATGTAAATTTTCTTAGATTAATATCATAATTAAGGGAAAAATTGTAATTTCACATAGTAGTTCACAAGGACTATGTGTGGCACCACAGATTAGAACTTTGGGAGTCCAAGGTGGAGCCATAGTCACGATTTAAGTTTCAAAAAAATCAAGTGATCATTATGTAATCTATTTGTTATCTTGTAGTAGATAAAAATCTTTTTTAAGAGTTGAAATAGATTTCATAGTTAATTAATTGAATTATGAGATAATTTAAGTAATTGAAAAAATCATGGAATATATTTATTTTAAAAGTTAAAATAAATAATATCTCGGTTTGAATCAAAATCTGATCTTGGACAGATTCTAGATGGATACATAATCACATTGAATCAGGTAGTTGGGACACGTGTCATTATCCTATTGGAGAAATGACAAATCATGCCCAACCACCTTAGTGGTGGACGTGATTCTCTCTAAGAAAATCTCTCTAGAGATTTCATTCTAACCACCTAGACACTGTGTCTATTAATAGGCCTTAGAGATTCTATTTTCTATGAGACTTTTCTCTAACTTTTATTTAGTGTTTCTTTAGCCCTCCTCTTTAGAGTTTAAAGAATTTCTGCAAAGAAGAAAGGTTGGAATAAGATAGTATAGAGATAATCCAAGAGATCTCACTAGTGCTCAAGCACTAGTTGATTTAGAAGGAGGAGAATAGCAACGAAGATCTGAAAATTTTAGAACACTTGATCATTTAGAGCTATTGCCAAACCGTAAGTTTGTGTCTATTTAATTATTTGTATGTATCATCATAAAAGAATCTTGAAAGTTTAGAAAAATTTTAAAACTCTATTTTGCTACGTTTTACAAGTTTTTGGGCCCACAACCTAACAACTATATTAGAGCCAACTCATGATTATATTACATACAATAATCGACACCTCTGATCTCCTTCTTTATATACATGAGATGTATATGGTTTATTTGCATGATAATTGTGTTTTGGAGAGATAGCAATTCAGGTTCTACATGTGATTATGAAATATGCATGAGATGTATGAATTCTATTGTTATTAATTTTTATGTGTATGTTAAAACTTATTTATATCAATGGTTGATATTTATTTTAATTATGCTGGTTATGTTTCCTTTAGAGATTTTGTTGTATTCTTATTATTGGGTTTAACTTACTAGAGGGGCGGTTTATCATCATTGTAATTTCCCTACTAGTTGTATACTGCTTTCATAGAAATTTTTGTAATCCGAAAATGGTATAAGATTTTCTATGTAATTTCTTCTCGAAAGTGGTGGCACTTGAAGTTTGAAGACAATGAAAGAATACCCAATTTGTTTAATTTTAATTAATTATGGTAATTAGCAATTTAGTGGTTCTACTTTGATTTCTTGTTGGACAAGAAATTGAATTTGGGTTTTTGAGAAAAACCCTAGTGGAACCATGGGCCTCACCCTAGATGCAACCGGTAGCGGGTTTGTGTTCCACAGGTGCGAACCGGATGCTCACTGCGCACTTTTTGTGCATGGTAGAAAGATAGCCGAGCCCTACACTACGACCAGCACGTGCCACGAGTGTACAGAGCTGCACCCATCGAAGGCGCTAGGCTCAGCCTTGGCCAAGCCCAACATGCAGCAGCTCGTGCACAGGATGCTTAGGCCATGGCTGTCTAGCTGCGGCTGGCATTGCCTCCTCTACCTTCTTGTCGCCACACATGATAGCTGGATTATTTTTGCCACCTCACATGCTTCAAATTTTAAAGAGTTTAAAATTTATTAAATTTGAAAGTTTAAATTGATGCAAGATCAATTTTTGGTATTTTCAAATAATTACTAATATTTTTCAAATTTGAAAAGTGTTTCAAAGTATCCAAAATAAAATCTTGGAGATTTAAATTGGATTATGGAAAGATTTTGAGATCTTTAAAAGATCTTAGAGTATTTTAATTAACTTTATCTTACATTAATAGGAGGAATTTAATATTTAGATAAGTGTCATCTATAATTAAATTTCTTGTTAATTAAAATAAAAGTGATATTTTTAAAAGAGCTTCCAAAATGAGTTCATTGACTAGAATTAAATTTAAAAATTATGAATTAATGAAATTAACTTTTTTAAAGAGTTTTAGAACTTGGGTAATTTTATTAATGCTTGTGGGAGCACAAAAGGGATGACAAAATCAAACACAACCAAAGAAGACTACTCAAAGAAGATGGTGACTTTGGAGATCATCATAGATTTTCTTTTAATTTTCTATATTTATAGGTAAAACTATGGTATTACGGTTGTGATCATCAATTGGCAATTTTTGTTATGTTTCATAACATATTTTATATGCTTTGATTGCCATACTTATAATTATTGATAACATGCTATATAGGATAATGAGTGCTACTCATAATAATACATTCATGCATCACGTAGTTTTAGGAATCTAATATGATTAGTTGTCTTAAAACTGCAAATTGAATTTATTTTAAATAAATTCAAGAAACCTAAAATTCAAAAAATTGAGTAGGTGTAGGAATCTCATAACGAAAGGTTCTGTAAGGTGAGCGTTTTGTGTGAGAACTGTATGGTCTCCGTTGTTAGTATGAAAAGAGTGATAAGTGACCGGTTTCCTACAGGAGTTGTGTTTACCAAGCATTATTCTACCTCTCTAAAAGATAATTTCCCTAACTAGTTATTAGCTTACGATTAGTTGGGCGACACTCAATGGGTGAAAATCACTAGGGTATGAAACCATAGTTGTACACTCAATAGGAACCTATCAGTATACTCGCAGAACAAGTTCCTACTGACGAAGGTTATGGAGTAAAGATACGATAGTTGATTTAGCCAAATATAAGATATTGGGTGGGCTGCGCATAATTGCCCATAGTGATCCATATGCCCATGGATACCGGTGTTGACCATTATAGTGATATATTTTCTTAGGTTTCATACATCCATGCATTTTTGTTTTGCTTACTTCATATGTATTTTACTAAAGATAATTGTCTCATATGATATTTGCAATCTTTGCTAATTATGTTTATACTTATGTCCAATTATAATGTCTTTCAACCACCTATGTGTTATCTTAAGTCAAAACAAATTGACCAGTGAAAATTTCATCGACTGTCCTTATTGTTGAAAAGCACAAATTTGTGCTTTTAAAAGAGTGCCCACCTAAGCTTGGGCCAAATGCTTCTAAGAATACCAAGGATGCATATGATAAGTGGATCCAGTCTAATGACATAGCTCGCTACTACATGTTGGCTTCTATGTCGAATGTGTTATAGTAGAAACATCTAAACTTGAGGGTCACTACTAATATCATTGCATCACTCCAAGCCATGTTTGGGGAGAAAAAAAACAAGCATATGCAATTTGATGCCGTTAAAACTATTATGAATAGCCACAAGAAAGCACATTCTTCCTTAAAGGAGGATATGCTTAAGATGGTGAGCTTCTTCAACGAAGCAGAAATCAATGGCTCACAGATTAACCAATAAACTCAAGTTGATATGGCTTTGGAAAACTTCCCTGATACATTTATCCCATTTAAGAATAACTACGCCATGAACAAGATGAACTTGAACCTCACCAGACTTATGACTAAGCTTCAAACTTTTGAGAGCATGCTGAAGTCTAAGTCTGGAGAGGCTCATGTGGCTGTTGCTAGTTCTTTTAAGATAAAAAAAAAAAAAAAAAAAAAAAAAAAAAAAGCAAAAAAAGAGCAACAAAGGCAAGGCTACCATGAAGGTCAGTGGAAGAGGAAATATAAAGATTTTCTCACTACCATGAAGAGCAAGGAAGGTATGGTACTTTTCTTAAAAGCAAGTTTAGTAAAAAAATCTACTAATATCTAGATTGCAGATTTTGGAGCCACTAATCATGCTTGCACTTCTTTACATGGGTTTCGAGAACCAAGGATGCAGCATGGAGAATTCACGACAATAATAGGCATAGGAAGTCAGTTTCAGCTATTGCAGTGGGAGTCGTAACACTCTATTTGAAGAACATTAAACTGTTGCTATTATGTACCTGTTTTAAATAGGATGTTGATTTTTGTTTTTGGTTTCGTTGAAGCAATAATGTTTTATTTCCTTTTAATAAAAAAGTTTCTATTTTAAGGATAATATTTTGATATGTTCTCATGATACTTATGGCAATTTATAACTCCTTATTCCTATTAACTGCACAATACTGAAATTGTGTAATAAGATGAACTAAGTCTTAGAAGACAAAAGTTGTATGATGACTATGGTACCTTTGACTGGGTTATATTAACCTAAACAAGATAGAAAAGTTAGTTAAAGATGAACCTCTTCGGGAGTCAATGGTTCAACCTGTACTAACCTATAATCTTGTCTAGAAGGTAAAGTGACCAAGAGACCTTTCTTGGAGAAAAGATTATAAGGCCAATGATCTTCTCGAGCTAGTACACTCAGATGTTTGAATGTACAAGTTGTTGGAGATGGATATGCATACTTTATGTATTCCTAATTAGAAACCTTTGAAAAGTTCAGAGAATTCTGAGCGGAAATTAGGTAAGCAAATCAAAACACTTCGTTTGGATTGTGGTGGAAAAACCTGGATGTTGGATTCAACAGTCATCTATAAGACAAAGAAATTTGTCATAACTCACTACACCAGGGATGCCATAACATGATGGCATTACAGAGAGGAGATAAACTTTGCTCAACATAATGAGACCTATATTGAGTGGTTTATCACTTATAATATCCCTTTAGGGGTATGCTCTATAATTTGCAGAATATCAATTTCCTATAGTTCCTTCTATATATGTACCTAAGACCATATAAATTTAGGATTAGATTTTGAACCTAGTCTAAGCCACTTACATGTGTGGGGGTGTCTAGCTCATGCCAAAGGTGGATAAGCTGGAATCACATACTACAGTAACCAGGTGGAATACATGATGGTTTCTTCTACAATATTCAAGATAATAAAAGTGTTTTTTTCTTGAAGAAAAATATATGAAGAACCATAAACCTCAAAGTAAAGTCGTCCTAGAGGAATTAGTAGGAGATAAGATCATCCCACAAAGTCATGAGAATGATCTGATCATTCCTATAAGACTTGTCGAAGAAAGTGAGAGCACACTTTTAGAACAACAACCGAGGATGCTACGTCGTCGTGGGAGGGTTGTTAGACAACCGCATCATGACATTGCAATTGGAGAAGCTAATGTAGCATCTTTGATGATGATATCAATGATCCTATCTCCTATAGTCAAGCTATGACAGATGTTGATTCTAAAACATGGCAAGATGCGATGAACGGTAAATTGGAATCCATATACATCAATAAATTCTGGAAACTTGTTGATGTGCATGAAAGGATTAAGCCCATTGGATGTAGCTAGATTTAAGAGACCATTCACATGTACAGCTAAAGGGGTTCATCAAAGAGTGCAATAGTAAAGGGATTGCTAGTTGTAGAGATCCATTTATAGATTCAAATAAGCCACTAGATCATGGTACGTTGGGATTGATCAGATGATCAAGTCTTATGTTTTTTATCAAATAGTAGATGAACCATGCATCTACAAGAGAATTAAAGGACAAAAGAGTACTCTATCTAGTTCTTTATGTTGATGATTTTCTAATCATTGATAATGATGTAGAATCACTAATAGTGGTCAAGGAATGATTGGCAAAACAATTCTAGAAGGAAGACTTGGGAGAAGCTCGCTATGTTCTAAGTATCTGACTCTTTATAGATAGGAATAACGAGCTAGTAACTTAATCTCAAGGCTAATACATAGATAAAGTATTGAAAAGTATTTTGTGAAGGATTCCAAAGGGCTTTCAGCCCATGAGACATGGAGTAACACTTTCTAAAAAATATGTCTCCGATAACTCCTAAGAAAGTTGAAAGAATGTAAAGACACCCATATGTGTCAGTAGTTGGAAGTCTTATATTTACTATACTATGTACAAGACCTATATTATACAGTCGGAATTGTTAGTTGGTACCAATCGAATCCAAGTGAAAATCACTAAGAGTCAGTAATGCGTATTCTTAAGTATCTTTGGAGAACAAGAATTTAAATAGTGTACCTAAGGTTAGATCTTACTCTTATTGGTTACACAGATTTAGATTTTCAATCCAAAGTGGATTTAAGAAAGACTATTTTGGACTTTGTGTTTATCTTTTTATGGTGCAGCTATAATATGGAAGAGTATTTAGCAATTTTGAGTTGTTAACTCTACCATGAAATCTGAATATGATGTATCTTGGGAAGCTGCAAAAGGAGGATGTTTAACTCCATGACTTCTTGAGGGATTTTAAGATTATCCCTAACCTTGGCTAAGCAATGGTGCGATACTATGGTGATATTGTGATGATTGCAAATACAAAAGAACAAAGAACCTATAAAAAAGGAAAACACATAATGAGATAGTGTAATAGGGAAAGGTGACAATCTATAAGTTCAACTTGGGAGAACAACCTTGTTAATCCGTTTGCAAAAAACTTTATTGACAAAAAGCTTTAAGGATCAATTTGAAAGGTATAAGAATTTAAGAGATGTCACTCATGCTTTAACGTAAGTGGAAGTTTGTTGGGATTGGTTCTTTTAAAGCATGTGGTTTTATTCTAATTGAGCATTATGAGAAATAAAGTATTGCATTATTAATAAATAATATTCATTGATGCTCTATGATATATATGCTGATCTATATGTATGCAAATATCATAAAGTTTCCAACACTTATACAAGTCCATAATCGTGTATATAAAGAGTTCATAATATAGAGGGTATGATTATGTATACTTAGTATAAACTTTGGTTTACAATAAGTAAATAAAGCTGAGCACTTTATCTTGCTTAAGATTGTAATGTTTTCTATTCCTAAATTGGTGGAATAATCTTATCCGAATTATAGTAATGGTGATTACTGAATGGAGACATCAGTGCGTTTAGAATACATTAAACCTAAACAAAGATAGAATTTAATTTCTTGTGTAATTCAGTAACAAGAAATTAGAATTCTATCATTGATGATCATTTTATGGATTTTACCTTAATCTTAAGATGATTAGTGGACTCACATCTATTTACTATGTTTTTTGATTACTAATGAGTGAGATCTATAACATCCATGATCTATATCTTGATATATTAGAGACACACTAATATAGGTAGCTAGGAACATTATTTACAGGTATGGTATCCACAACTCCTACAAGATAAGATATTAAAATAATATTCTCGTGAGTATTAATTTGGGAACTTGGATGTAGAGATCTTGCTATTTGATATGAGATATCAAATATTATCCAAATTCCTTATTTATAATTTATTCATAAAAAGGTCATCCATTAAAGAATTAATAGAACTCATGGACAAAAAAGTAATTAGAGAGGTTGTACGAAAAACTATAATTGTGAATACTATTGTGAAGGGTATTATCGCATGTTAAATGGTTATATCAATGGACAACCTTGTTGACTACATTTGGTGTTTCATGTTCCTTATAATTTTGTGTATAATTTAAGAGTGCAACCTCGGTTTCCGATAGCAGCGCAAATTGAAGTTAAAATTATTATTAATTTAATTATGATATAATTAAATTATACATAATTATTGGAGCTTAAATTATATATGCCCATCCGGTCCCTATGTTAGCTCTACAATATTCTTTCAGATGAATCAATGAAAATTTTCTTAGATTAATTTCGTCATCAAGGACAAAATCGTAATTTCACACAGCAATCCACCAGTAGTGCCATATACTAGAACTCTGTGTGTTCAAGATGGCACCACATCCATGATTTAAGTTTCAAATAGATCATGTTTTGTAGTAGATAAAAATCTTTTTTAAGAGTAGAAATAGATTTTGCAGATAATTATTTGAATTATAAGATAATTTAAACAAATGAGAAAATCATGGGAGATATTTATTTTAAAAGTCTAAATAAATGATATCTTAGTTCGAACCAAAATCAGATCTCAGACAGATTCTAGATAGATATAGATCACACTAAATCATGAAGTCGGGACACGCGTCATTCTCCTATTTGAGACATGACAGATCATGCCCAACCACCTTAGCAGTGGACATGATTCTCTCCAAGAAAATCTCTCTAGAGATTTCCTTCTAACCACCTCGCCAGTGTGTCTATAAATAGGCCTTGGAGTTTCTATTTTCTATGAGACTTTTCTCTAGCTTCCATCTAATATTTCCTTAGTTATCCGCTTTAGAGTTTAAAGAATTTCTACCGAGAAGAAAGGTTAGAAAGAGATATTGTAGAGATAATCCAAGAGATTTCACTGGTGCACACACATTGGTTGATCTAGAAGGAGAAGAATAATAAAGAAGATCTAAAGGTTTTGGAACGTTTGATCATCCAGAGCTATTGCTAAACCCGTAAGTTTGTGTCTATACAAATAAAATTCAAAGCTATTGCTAAACCCGTAAGTTTGTGTCTATTCAATTATTTGTATGTAGCATCATGAGAAAGGTCTTGAAAATTTAAGAAATATTTTAAAACTTTATTCCGCTACATTTTACATGTTTTTGAGCCCACAAGCCAATACAATTAGCATCTCTATATACAATTAAGTCAAGAGCTACTGTAGAGGGTTCAAAAAACAAAGTCCATGGTCCATAGTTCCTGCCAGATTTTTAAGCATATGCTTTACTGTCTTCCAATGAGCTTCTAAAGGCCTTTGTATAAATTGATAAACTCTATTCACAGAGTAATACAACTCTGACCTTGTGATAGTATCATCCTGTAATGCTCCCACGGTGCTCCTATAAAGTTGCATATCTTGAACACAATTACTTCCAAAACCTATAGTCATTGGTGTTGTCACACTATGTGCGTATTGCATTTTATTTTACATAGTAAGTCCTTTATGCATTTGGACTATGACAAATGCAAGCCAATGGCTGTTCTTTATACTTGAATGCCAAAGAAGTAATCCACTTGACCTATATCCTTAAGAGCAAAATTTTTATTCAACTGATTAATAAGTGCCTGTATAGCTGTGTCACTACTGCCTATGACCAAAACATCATCTGCATAAACCAAAAAAAATTATTGTCCATTCAAACGTTATTTGAATAAACAATAATTGATCTAATTTTATACAGTAGAAACCTAGTATAGTATGAGCTTGAAATAATCTTAAACAAACTCTTGGAGCTTGTTTGAGACGATATAAGGACTTGTGAAGTTTGCACACAAGAGTTGAATTTTGAAGATCCTCAAAACCAAAAGGCTGTTGTATATAAATCTCTTCATATAGATCTCCATTCAAGAAGGCATTATTCACATGAATTTTCCTTATAGTGCTAGTCATCTCCAATAAACTTGGCAATCCTAACTCTTCAACAACTACCCTTATATTAGAAACCAAACAACAACAAATTTATAAAATTCAAGATGGTGAATTTTTACAAATTATGTTATATAAGTTAATGTATAATATAATATAATTTTAAGTTAATAGAATTTATAATTTTTATAAATTTATTAAATATATAAAATATAACTTATAAAGAAATTATGAAAAAAAGCGCAATAATAAACAAAGTAAACTGATTGCTTTTCGAGCTAGAATAACTCAAATTATTCCAAATTTTGATTAGTTATTTGTTTGATAAAAAAAAATGGAATTCGTTGCCGAAAGGAATTAATTTAACAAAAAAGCTTTCAATACTTCCTATTATCTTTTATTTTTCTAAATATTTTTTCAATTTTGCTTGTTAAAATATAAGTATTTAATTGTTATAGTTGGATGTTAAAGGGTTCGTTTGATATGTGGGTTCGGAATTGTTTGGTTTAGAACTATATGGTTTGAATTGTGGGTTCTAAATTGTGTAGTTTTAACAATTATTTTGAACTAGCATTTGGAATGTACAAGTTCAAAATAAGCCAATTCAAAACGAGAATAATGGTTTAAAATGTAAATTGATGTTTAAAAACTATGGTTTATGAAGGAAAAATGAGAATGTGAATAATTTTGCTTTAGAAAAAGGTTAAAAATTGCTTGAATCTAAAAGGGAACAAAGTTTGGATTTTAGGTGTTTAGAACAGTTTAAAACTGTCTTCATAGTTTAAACCTCTTAAGTTATTATATCATCAAACGTCAATTTGAATCGTCTTCATAGTTGAAAACTGCCTAAATAGTTTAAAGCCTACGTAATGGTATAAAAGATATTTATTGTTCAAAACCAATTGTTCTTTATTATTGATTATCTAGCTATATATTTTTTTCGTTGATTATACTCCCTTCATAAAAATAAAAATTATAGAAAATCAATTAACGAAATACAAAATAGTTTTATTGTAAACAATACAAAATAAAATAATAAACTTAAAAAAGAAATCATTTTTTTCTGTTCCATACAATATTAAATAATTCATATTTTAGTCAATATATATCTATATAGGAGCTTTTTAGGGTCCTTACCTTCAAACTGTCTTTCCCTAACATCACGTACATTTCAAGCTCTATGGTTATTTTAATTGCTTTTTGGAGCTCCACATGTCTTTGATTTGAATTAATGGATTGAGTTTAATTAATGAGGAACCGACTAATATTGGTGAAGTAGCTTGGTTGACTAGACAATCTTGTAATAATCTGTACTTCAGCATGGTTAAGTCATAAAATTCAATTTCGTTTTAAATTATTCTTTAACGTAAGGTTCGTCTTTGTGTGGTTGTGAACGACAACATAACATGTGAGAAGAAAAGATAACACTACTGCAACTTTAAGGTAATATCACAAAAAATTGGGCATGTAAACCAATTTCACCTAATTCAATGGTCCATCTAGTCTTTTTCTTCTCTCTCTATATAGTCATCACCATACCACACACAGTCCAACTCTCTCTCTTTCTTGCTCTTACTCGCTTACTCTCTTTCTCTTGCACACACATACACAAAACACTAGAGTCCGTTTGTTTCGATACTTGAATCACGTTTCGAATCATTTTGCTACAGTATTTTCTCTCATAAAAATTTAAATATTCATTCAAATACTCTATTCAAATACTTGAACCAAACAGGCCTATATTACAATTTCCTGTATTCTCCTATGTTCTCTAACCCTTGATTAAAGATATTCTCATACACAAAAAATCAACGTCATATTTTTGCCACTTACAACATCAAAACTACACTTAATCAAACTAACTTCAATTAAACAATTTTATCATAATCTATTCCCTAAATATATTGGGTTCGTTTGGTAAATAGATTCAAATTATGTTAATTTAGATTATTTCGATTTGCGTAATATGATTTGAATTAGTGCTTTGAATTGCTATCTAAATTGATGTTTGGATGTGTATTTAAAGTGTCAATTTGAATAGAGGAATAAAATTAAAATTTGTGTTCGAAAAGATAGGGAAATTTTTTTTTATTTTATTGATAAATCTAGCAAAATCTTAATGTTCACGATCCTAAAAAATATGCAATATGGATATTGATTTATTCATCTCTTTGTTAAAAATACAAAGAAAGATTAATCGTCTCAATCAGATATCAAATAAAGAAGTTATGATTTTTTTTCTCATATATAGAAAAGAGAATTTCAGTTTTAATATTATATAAGCATTAATAACGGGATTTGTGACACCCGTTATTCTCCTAACGGGTATTGAGGTAATTAAATTAATTTTTAATGTATAAAAAAAAATTGCTTCATTTAAATTTATTTTATAATATTTATTTTTATCTATTTTTAAATTTTCTAAAATTCTCCTATATTTATTTAGTATGATTACTAAAAAGCCTTAGAACTTCTAATAAATCTCAAAAATGTCATATTGGCATTATGTATGTTAAAGTCTTTAGATGAGACATAAGGATATCTTTTCCAACTACTCTTGACCCTCATTTTCTTTATTTCCTCCGTGACATGCTTCAACATGTCTCCTCTATAATTGTTTCTATCACTTCTTTTCAAAGACTTCATCTTTTCTTCCTTTCTCTTCCACGGTTCCCACACTCTTCTTCTCATTTCTTTGCTGAAGCAAAATACTTAGAGAACTTCTTCAAGGCAGCCATAAAAATCAGCCACCATCACCTCCATTTGAGCAAGAATTTCAGTCATACCGAAGTAAAGGAACCTGTTTTGAAACCATTTCAAGCTTCCAACTAACCATAATCCGAGGTTAGAATCTTATGAACAAATTTAGTCTTTCATTTATAAATTTTCTTTTATACTAAAGGATTATTCGAATTTGCGTTCTTAAACCTAAGTATATGTTTGTTGCTATTTTGGAGCATATGTATGAAGTCTAAGTGTATATGCCCTAGACAGAAAATTTATATTGTTAAACTTTATAATACCTCTATGGGCAGTGGTTATTTCTTGAAATTCTAAGATTAAATTAAAATAAATTTTATGAATGTAGTTGTATGTTGTGCTTTAGTTTTAATTGTCCTTATGCACGCCTTAGGATCAAGGGAGTATGGAGCTAACGTTAATTGATTCCAGGATTAAGAGACTGTTGATAAGCTTAAAAGGTAGGGATTCTATTACTCATCTTTTGTGAGGTTTTTATAGAATTAAAATTGATTGTTTTGCCGCAATATATATATCTATGTTGAACTAATATTATATGAGTATCACATATGAAACTATGACATGGACTCGTCTTGTATTGTACGGCGAGGAACATAATGAATTGACACATGTTATAAATTGAGAAGCATGGTTAGGAAAACTAACTCTATTAATAATGATTCAATATAGAGAAATTGTGAGACATGAAGAGGGCGACGGTTACGTCCTTGGGCATGAATACCCTAAAAGGTAAAATATGGGGAAGGCGATGACGCTTCCTTGGGTTGAAAGTCCCAGAACACACTGTACAGGAATCGATTTGGTGAGGACTCGGGGCTTGATGTCCCCTCACCGGAACACCCTTGGAATGTTTATAGGGTGATCAAGTGCGCCCATTTGGGTTTCGATGAGTTGAGTGATACTCAATTTAACATGGATACCTAGGAACAATGATGATTGGTAATATTTGTATAAATGTGTAATTATGACACTTGGTAATGATTAACTACGGTATCCATAAGATGTGATCATAATAAACCTCATAATCTGGAATATGATGTGACTTACTAACCATGCAGATTTTAATGTGGTAATGATAAAAACCTGAAGGTGAGTAATGGCTTTCTCTACTGAGCATAGTGTTGCTCATACCCTTATATTTTTATCTTTTCAGGACTCACTAAGTGTGAGGTGGCTACGAGAAATATAGTTGAGGAAGTGATGTAGCTATATTACATTGGGACTGCTTCAATTGTTGAGAATGTTCTTCATGATAATGTAAGCATCAATTGTTACTTTCTGTGACTGTATTACAATGTGTTGAGGGTTAAAATGATGATGACAACAGTTTATATTATTAAATTTAAGGTGCTACATTAAAACTGTGGTTTATTTATCGTTTATATTTTTATTTTTGAGTTGAGAGTTTTCATTTAAGTCCCGGGCAAATTTTAATCTTTAAGGTTTTACTTTTATTATTTATTTTTATTTTATCTCATTAAAAACTGTTAACCCCCATATAGGGGCGTTACAGAATTTTTGGTATCAGAGCCTAGGTTCGGTTAACCTAGGGAGTGTAGCACCACTTTAAAAAAATATATTTTTGAGATGGTTTTGAAGCTGAATTTTCATTGTCATCATCAAAATGAACCTTCACATTGATTTATACAGTCTAGAAGGATGTAACATGGAAAGGCCATAGAATGAAAATATTAATAGTTATACGAGTACAATAATTATATAGAAGGAAAGTATTAATAGTTATGAGGGAATGATAATTATATGGAATGAGTTTATAAGTAGATTGCTTATGAGAGATTCGTATAATATTTGGATCTATAAGCATATCTAATTCGTATAAACGATGAGAAATTCGTATAGATAAGAGGATTTAAGAGCCTTTTGTCTCGTGAAAAACAATAACAAATATAAGGCTTGATTTATTGATTTTAAAGTTTGGCATAGATATGCCAAATTTTTCGTAATTGATTCAAACCTAAGTAATGATTATGTGTGGATTCGATGGAGCACATAAGTGTCAATATTTTTTTCTTGAAAGTTCTATTTATTTGAGGAATGTGATATAAGTTGGGAATCATGGTATTGAATCTTGAGAGAGATAAATGTTAGACTTTTGGTCTGTTGAGACTGTGTAAAGTCTAGAATGCATGAATCTCAAAATTGGAATATTTCGTTACGTACATTGTATTTAAGTGTATCAGTGAATCTTTTGGTTACCTAAGATTTTGTTATATGAGGAAATTATATATTGTATGAGTAGAATTGTGGGGATTGTAGATGTTCTTAAGTAGTAACATCTAGTGTCTTTGTTCATTGATATGGTCTACGTTGAAAGACGTAAATCGTATTGATTTCAAGGTTAGTCGCATTCTAAACCCTTGGTAGTAATGATGATGAATCCATTGATAGATGTTGAGTATTATCAATAACATATGGGTGTATGTATTGTTCAATAAGGTTTTGATTAAAACAAAATTATTTGAGTTGCTGGAAGATTATGTTGTTATGAAATGATTTTAAATATCATTCAGGAAGATCCTTGTTGTCGTTAAATTAGATTTGTTGTTTATAGTTAACTTTATCTATAGTGGGCTTTGAATTGGGTTTAAGATTCATACAAATTGGTTTTCAATTTTATGTTTGTTATTTAACTCGTTCTAAATGTGTTAAGGCCCGAAACAACCTGACCATTTTCAACTAAGAACATTTGGGCCTAGTTCAAATCTTAAATCAGTTTGATTCACACTGTCTCTCCCACGTGGTCTCTATACGTGTCATATACAGTGGTTTAATCATTGTTTACATATACGTTTACTGTGCATAGGAGCTTATTTCTCCGAGTTCACTTTTTCTCTCTTAATTTGTTATTTTCTCTCTAAATCGCAAATCCTCTTCTTTTTCATTAGAAATTCTTCTTTTCCCCTAAAAGAAGAAGGAATTCTAGGATTCTGCAATTTACTATCTTAATTTTTTTCTTTCTATTTACTCTTCTTTCATCTCATCATGGACCCAAAGTACCAACACCTGAGAAAGTATTTCCCATCACTCTCCCAAAAGATTCTCAGAAAGAAATACAAGGCTAGAATTACTCGGTTGTGGATTCTTATGCGTTTTGGTATCCCTTGTGATGTGAGAATGTTAATAGAGGGGAAAATCCGTCCGAGTGACTTTAGTCAAGATGTCGGTTTACCAGGAACAGGTACCAGTCGTAGTGCAATGAAAAGAAGAGCTCGTGCCATCGTGGTCACTTGTAACAAATGTGGAAGACAAAATTGTAACGGTAAATGTACTTCACCTGGTTATATGTCTACGAATAGAGAGGATAAAATAAGGTTTTGTAGGGATGGACTTTCAAAGGAGAACTTGGATAGCATCCATCCTCCTATCCACGGTCACCCTAGTGGATATGTTCAATGAGCTATTTTTAAACTCTGGCCTAAATTTTATACAGAAAGACAACGCCTCAGGAATATGGTATTTCTAGATCCTGTTTGTCAAGCCATAAGAAAACTGGATGGGGAATAAGTCATCGCTCTATAAAGGTTATTTAGTCTTTACTTATTTGAAGCAGTTTTAGCTGATGTTCAACAGTTTGTGTTTTTCTTTTACTCAGAATATTTGCTTTTGTGTTTGAAATAATTGTGATTATTAGATTGATACAGTAAGTGTTAATATCTTATTTAATTTATGATTTTCTTAAATATATATATAATAAAATATATTATCTTATCAGACACGTTACATACGGTACAGTAATATGTTTGAATTTTGAAAAGCTTATCCAGATATTTCAAGATTTGTGTCTCAAATTTCAAAAGTTCTACAGTATTTGTCGTTTATATTAAATTTCTAGACTTGGTGTATATTTGTCAAAAAGTCTACAGTTGTGTCATGAGGGTCTTCTGTCGAATTGTTCTCAATTGTCAAAAGTTATACAATTAGAGTCTAATCTTTTTCAAAAAGTGAATCAGATTTTCTATAAACTATCAATCACCTTATCTTACTTTCTTATCCGCACAAGATTTTGTTTAAATCTTTGGATTACTTTTTCATTACCTACTCGTCTATCTCTTTAGCCCTTTTTGTATATTTCTCATCTTTAAAATCTCATGTAGAACCCGAAGTCTAAGTGGAGCAGACATTAAGCAACCACTTCTATAAACCAAATATGTCTACCTCCCAGTCCACGAAGAAAATAAAGAATGTCTGTGTCTTTTGTGGTTCCAGCCTTGGAAAAGATAAAGCTTATTTAGAAGCTGCAAATCACTTAGGGCAAGTCCTAGCACACAAGAAGATTAACATAATCTATGGGGGTGGTAGTATAAAAATGATGGTAAATATGGCACTAGCAGCTAGGTCTAGCGACGCTACTGATGTAAGAATTTGGCCTCATATTCCAGTTGAAGGAAACCTTTGTAAGGAAGCCATAGGTAAGGGAGAAGGAGTCAGGAGTATCCCTAAAAATTTTAAAGACATAATCTATAATTCTGATGCTTTTATAGCATTACCTGGTGGTCTAGGTACTCTTGAGGAAATATTTATAGTTGCTTGTGGGCAATTGTTGGGCTTTTATTCCAAACCTTTGGGACTGCTGAACGTAAAGGGTTTTTATGACGGTCTTTTGAAATTTCTAGATTACGCTGTGGAAGAAAACATCACTACAGAATCGGAGAGACAAATCTTTGTCACTGCTTCAACAGCTGAGGAATTGATAGATAAAATGCAAATCATACATCCAGAATCCGACACTGCAACATCCAAGCTTGAATGGGAAAGAGAAAGCCGGGAGCGGCCAATTGATTTGAATCTCCATCTGTAATCTTTTTGTTTTATCTTTGGCATGTAGGCATGTGTGTCCGTATTTCGTGTGTTACGAATAACCGTTTGCCTTGTATTCTGTGTTTCTTGTGGTACGTTGTTGTTCAATCTTTTAGATTCATTGAGCCTAATGCCGGGATGGCTGGATACGGAGTACTTGATGCTCTCGAAACGCATCCTTCTTAAGGTCCGATCTTTTGTTTATCGATGTTTTTGTATTCTATAAGCATGCATGATATGGATAGCTGGTATACGGAGTGCCTTGTACTCTCGAAACGTATCCGTATCATGTTTGTAATGTGTAATATTCTGTTAATATTATGTGGAAGTACCAGAGTCAGTTATGGGGATATTCCATATGAAATATGAGTATATTATTTGGATTGAATGTTTGTGTCATGAGGATAGCTGTTTAATGAAAAATATGTCGGGTTTGTCTACAACTCTGAGATTCCGTTTAATATCTCTATGAGTAAGTTTAATGTATGGTTTTGAATATAAGTGTTTGTGATATATGTTTTATGATTATGTTTTAGTTTATTAGTTGAGGTATGAAATCAAATATATTTGACTTTTCCTTACTCAAAAAGGAAAAGGAACCTAAAGATGAAGTATATAAAATTTCTCTGGCAATCTCCTTAAATGTGATTGTAAATCACAGTCCATGGACAATGAAGGACTGGAATCATGGTATGGTCAATATGTATGCCTGATCAGATTCTTAGACTATTACACGGTGTTATAAGTTGAAACTTGTCAGAAATACTCTCATTGAGGGATTTAGGAGTAAGATTTATTATGCAAGTAAATGAGTGGAGATACGATAACTTAAATTTGGAGGACAAACAACATTAACGGTTTAGACTCGGAATTGGAATCATAATGGAATTAAAATTTTTACTAGTATTGCTAGAATTGAAATTTCGAGGACGAAATTTCTTTAAGGGGGGTAGAGCTGTGACACCCGTTATTCTCCTAACGGGTATTGAGGTAATTAAATTAATTTTTAATGTATAAAAAAAAATTGCTTCATTTAAATTTATTTTATAATATTTATTTTTATCTATTTTTAAATTTTCTAAAATTCTCCTATATTTATTTAGTATGATTACTAAAAAGCCTTAGAACTTCTAATAAATCTCAAAAATGTCATATTGGCATTATGTATGTTAAAGTCTTTAGATGAGACATAAGGATATCTTTTCCAACTACTCTTGACCCTCATTTTCTTTATTTCCTCCGTGACATGCTTCAACATGTCTCCTCTATAATTGTTTCTATCACTTCTTTTCAAAGACTTCATCTTTTCTTCCTTTCTCTTCCACGGTTCCCACACTCTTCTTCTCATTTCTTTGCTGAAGCAAAATACTTAGAGAACTTCTTCAAGGCAGCCATAAAAATCAGCCACCATCACCTCCATTTGAGCAAGAATTTCAGTCATACCGAAGTAAAGGAACCTGTTTTGAAACCATTTCAAGCTTCCAACTAACCATAATCCGAGGTTAGAATCTTATGAACAAATTTAGTCTTTCATTTATAAATTTTCTTTTATACTAAAGGATTATTCAAATTTGCGTTCTTAAACCTAAGTATATGTTTGTTGCTATTTTGGAGCATATGTATGAAGTCTAAGTGTATATGCCCTAGACAGAAAATTTATATTGTTAAACTTTATAATACCTCTATGGGCAGTGGTTATTTCTTGAAATTCTAAGATTAAATTAAAATAAATTTTATGAATGTAGTTGTATGTTGTGCTTTAGTTTTAATTGTCCTTATGCACGCCTTAGGATCAAGGGAGTATGGAGCTAACGTTAATTGATTCCAGGATTAAGAGACTGTTGATAAGCTTAAAAGGTAGGGATTCTATTACTCATCTTTTGTGAGGTTTTTATAGAATTAAAATTGATTGTTTTGCCGCAATATATATATCTATGTTGAACTAATATTATATGAGTATCACATATGAAACTATGACATGGACTCGTCTTGTATTGTACGGCGAGGAACATAATGAATTGACACATGTTATAAATTGAGAAGCATGGTTAGGAAAACTAACTCTATTAATAATGATTCAATATAGAGAAATTGTGAGACATGAAGAGGGCGACGGTTACGTCCTTGGGCATGAATACCCTAAAAGGTAAAATATGGGGAAGGCGATGACGCTTCCTTGGGTTGAAAGTCCCAGAACACACTGTACAGGAATCGATTTGGTGAGGACTCGGGGCTTGATGTCCCCTCACCGGAACACCCTTGGAATGTTTATAGGGTGATCAAGTGCGCCCATTTGGGTTTCGATGAGTTGAGTGATACTCAATTTAACATGGATACCTAGGAACAATGATGATTGGTAATATTTGTATAAATGTGTAATTATGACACTTGGTAATGATTAACTACGGTATCCATAAGATGTGATCATAATAAACCTCATAATCTGGAATATGATGTGACTTACTAACCATGCAGATTTTAATGTGGTAATGATAAAAACCTGAAGGTGAGTAATGGCTTTCTCTACTGAGCATAGTGTTGCTCATACCCTTATATTTTTATCTTTTCAGGACTCACTAAGTGTGAGGTGGCTACGAGAAATATAGTTGAGGAAGTGATGTAGCTATATTACATTGGGACTGCTTCAATTGTTGAGAATGTTCTTCATGATAATGTAAGCATCAATTGTTACTTTCTGTGACTGTATTACAATGTGTTGAGGGTTAAAATGATGATGACAACAGTTTATATTATTAAATTTAAGGTGCTACATTAAAACTGTGGTTTATTTATCGTTTATATTTTTATTTTTGAGTTGAGAGTTTTCATTTAAGTCCCGGGCAAATTTTAATCTTTAAGGTTTTACTTTTATTATTTATTTTTATTTTATCTCATTAAAAACTGTTAACCCCCATATAGGGGCGTTACAGGATTAGATAAAGTTCTTATTTTTCCAGTACCCAACTAATGTAAGATTTTACCCCCGACAACTAAAAAGCCACGATTAGTAGCCTAAATTGCAAGATCTTAGTATCAAATTTACATGGTTTATGATCTCTCTACATTATGAAAAATCCCCTTATCCCTACAATGTTCATTAAATCTTTGCTCGGACAATTGGACCGGCGTTGATCGAAGGCATTAGTTCTCTAAAGACTAACCTTAGATAACTCTGATTCCCAATTCCACACTGTGGCACCTCTAATTATTTAATGTCCTAAAGATGAAACTAGTTGAGAGTGGAGAATCAAGAACTCAACCCAAAAAAAAAAAAAAGAAACAAAATAAAAAAACAAAACTCTCTTCTTTAAGCAAAACGACTGGTAGTTTGCTAGAAAAATTAATTATACCGATTCGTGTTTTTCACCTATAAAGAAATATGAATCTACCCTCCGAGAAATCTTAACATTCTAAATACCTATCAACAACTCATATATAATAGGAAAGACCCTCATTATTTTTTTTTTCAAGACCTTCCCAATATATAAACCTATAATGTATAAATCCACCATTTGATTCAAAGAAAGAAATGAATTATACATTATACTAAAATATTAAAGAGTGACAAGGTTGTAATAAAATCTAAATAATGATTCTTTGTTATGCTCAATTTTTATTAAAAAGTAAGATGATATGTGGTAAAAAGGGAGGATAGATAATGACAGTCTATTAGCTCCATTTGGTATCATTTTGAAAATTTTTAAACATACTGTTACATATTTTTTGAGTCAAAAATTTTAAAAATACTCTCCATATAATTTTCAAAATATTCACATTTTTTAAAACAAAACCACTTCTACCTATTTTAAAATAATTACCAACCGAAAACGACGGTAAAATGTTTCGTGGGCACCCCATGCAGCCAACCAACCCTACACTACAGTTCACGATCAAACGACAGCTCGAAAGATTGCCGTTTCGAAGCGCGTAAAATCACGCGCTTCAACTAACCTCGATGACCGTGCAAATGTGCACTGGGCCTTTCCTCTTCCACCTCTCTGCAAAATCATCAGGCGGTTTATACTTCGTCTTCTCCGCGTGAATCTAGGGCTTCCCTCAATTTCCCTCTGCGGCCATCGCCATGGGCAACTCCTCCTCCATGCTCACGCAGTACGACATCGAAGAGGTCCAACAGCACTGCAATGGCGTCTGTGAGAGAAATATTCCATTTCCAATTCCGCTCTGCCTCTGATCGGGGCAGAAAGTTTCTGATTTCGATTCGATGCGATTTGGTTGAATTTGATTTTGATTCGGTTTCCTTTTCCGGTTTTGTAGTTTCGCAGCAGGAGATTGTTTCGCTTTACCAGAGGTTCTGCCAGCTCGATCGCAACGGCGGAGGTTTCATCGCGGCCGACGAGTTCTTGTCCGTCCCTGAATTTGCCGTCAATCCTCTCTCTCAGGTCCTAATTTTTCCCTTTGTTCTCTCTCTACGACGCTTGTGAATTTCAAAATCCATAAAATCAAGACTGAAAAATTTAAGAGCTCAGGTACATACATACATACATACATATATTGCATGTACGAGCATGATTATGCATGTCTACAACGATGAAAGCTGAACCATGTGAATTCAATGTATTCGTAATATAGGCGTTTCTATTTACTTAAATATTCATTCATCTAATTTTTGGTGGAATTTGGCGAAGAATATCTGTACTTTGTGGAAATTGTATTAAAAAAAATATCACGCTCCACAGAAAATTGACTTCCTCTCATGTATATCATATCTAATTATACATACGTATTTCTAGTATTAATTGTCACGTCTCATATCTTATTATTTTTCTCCTTTTTATTCTTCCCGGTTACGTGTCTTCATTCTATGAATAATAATAGTTTATGAAATGGTTATTTCATGTTTACAGAGATTGTTGAGGATGTTGGATGGGTTGAACTTTAAGGAATTTGTGGCATTTTTGTCAGCATTTAGTCCTCGGGCAAGTTCGCAGCAAAAGATTGAGTGTAATTGCTCTTTGATATTCTTATGTTATGGACTCATGCTTGGTTTATATTTCTCCTTATTGAATTTCACTTTTGGTGTTTATTTGTTTTCTAGTTATTTTTAGAGTATATGATTCAGACTGTAACGGGAAAGTTACATTCAGTGACATGTTGGACATTTTGCGGGATTTGACGGGGCAGTTCATATCTGAGCAACAAAGGGAGGTTGGTTGGATTTTGAAGCTTTTCCATGCTAATTTGTTTCTCTTTTGTTCCTTTTCTTCTTTAGTGAAGGCATGGTGTAAAAGAGACTTAAATTACAAATGAAATGTGTTGATGATTCGAGACCAATAGAAAATGGAACATCTTTACATATTAAGCCAATTAGATAGTACTCTCAGATACTAGACAGAGTGATAGATGCACACCTTAGTGTGTCTGTAATTCAGGGAGGAAAGTTTAATGTAAATGCAATATTTCATTTTGTGAATTTTTTGTGAATATTCTAGAATGTTGTATCACTGGCTGGGAAAAAGATACCTTTGGGCCTTTTTGTTTTAAATTTGACTCAAATCTACATTAGCGTTTGGGCTTAAAGAACTTTCATCTGTTGGGATGATAACTATCATAAGGTACTCATATGTTCCAATTAGTTGATCTTGGAGCTTGAAAAACTTTTCAGTATTACCATTCTGTAAGTTTTTCTACTAAATTAGAACAGTTTGGCTACTATCATACAGGATTTGGTTTCCTTGGAAAATAGTGTGAAGTGGGTTCTTAAAGCAGGAAAAGAAAAAATGGACAAGACCATTTAGTGTTAGCTTTATGAATGTAGTCTCTTCTAAACTTGTTTTCTTATTGATGCTGCAAACTATATCAAATTATTTCTTGAAGACTTCAAAAATGTTGGCTAGAATGTTTATTGCTCATTAATGTACGTTATAATGCAATAAATAAAAAAAAAGGGCTGGTTAAGAGCGTTTCTATCTATTTTCTCTTGGTGCAAAACAATTGAATAGCGTTTGGCTTTTTAAGGGAGAGATTTTCATTTTAAATATCTGAATGAATTTTTATTTAAGTATTAACATCCACATGGCTGTGAGACCAAACTGCAGCTTTGCTAATTGCGATGTTTGGTTCGATCAATATTGTTTATGTTTTATTATTCTGTATTTTTGCAGCAAGTGTTGTCTCATGTTCTTGAGGAGTCAGGGTACGCAAAAGGTGCCGTATTAAGTATGTCTGACTTCATGAAGGTACAATAGCGTCTAATGATTGTTCAATTGCAAGTTGCAACATTCTTAGTTCTACTTGAAATGTGATGGATGAATGTGGTGATAAACATGAGCTGGGTTTTGCATCATCTTCCATTTTCTTGCTTTTACCCTGCATTTCACTCATCGTGGATCTTTTATCTTGTATGTTTTCTCACATATTTCTCTTCCTGGTTTTTCATCGAAAACTTGCAAAGTAGTCTTTTAGAAAAAGATCTTTTGGAATAATTTTGTGGGGTGGATTCATTAATTCCAAACCTTCCTTTTCTGATCTTATCAACTTACAAGTTTTGCAGCCCATTGAAGTAGTCATTTACTTACTTTTCCTACTTGACTCGTTGAAGAAGTTCTATCATCTGTTCAACATGCTTAAATACGTTTGAAATAGTATGCTTTGCATTTAACTTTAATAAATTGCGTGGAAAAAAACATTTGCTTCATCTAGAAGTCATCTTTATATTTAGAAGAACAAATATAAACTGACTTTCATTGCTTGCAGATTCTTGACAACTCTGATCTCAAGATGGAGGTTGAGGTTCCTGTTGACTAAAATATAAACTAATGAAGAAACTAACGTCAGAGTTAGATCTCTCGAGAACAAAAGAGTGACTGGTTTTGTTTTCCTCCAGAAGTTGTGTTTGAGCATCTGTTTGAGATTAGCATCATATCGAATACTCCTAATTTTTTGTGGATAATGAAATAATCATCTGATTTAACTTGTAAGCTGTTACATTATTAGCTAGACTTTTTAACATCCATATGGCAAATCATTGGTGCTACTTCCACGCGTTTGATATGGCATGTTTTTATTTAGATAACTTCTACCCTTGAGTAAGGACATGCTTTGAACTTTGATATGACACTGGACGCAATTATGGCACCTTTTTTTTTTTCCCTGTTTCTTTGTGCTGGAAAATTATGGCACGTAA
Source organism: Artocarpus heterophyllus (assembly GCA_025403435.1). Classification (NCBI taxonomy): domain Eukaryota; kingdom Viridiplantae; phylum Streptophyta; class Magnoliopsida; order Rosales; family Moraceae; genus Artocarpus; species Artocarpus heterophyllus. The sequence continues at coordinate 16,426,855 of CM046331.1, read as the reverse complement.
AGTTATATATTATTGAACTTAACCCATGTTCTTTGAAAGCAGCTGACTTGGCTTATTCTGATAAAAGCCCTTTTTTTGTTTTGGCACTAAAATTCCCTTGCAACTTCCTTCCAAGAACCTTCATAAATAACCAATAAGATTGGATTACTGTGTTCCCTTCCAGGTACTATCCAAAAATATGTTTGGCTTCATTTAAAAAGCCTTGTTTTGTCAAGCATGAGTGGTAATAACATTAACACCTACTCATTCAATTTACAATCACCAGTGCTGTTCTTTTTCTGCCTTTTTTTAGGACATTGATGTTCAAGTCCATGTCCTCCGCGGATATTTCCGGCCTGTAATCATTTTCTTTATAGGTGCCGTTTCGGATTCAAAAACGTTTTCCATCCTTATGGGATTGAGTCATGGTGTATGACATGGGATGATGTCTTATCCGGACCCAACTCGAGTCTAATGTATAGATTAGTAACACTGCATCTTAGGATTGCTTAAGCCTATAAAAATTGCTTTTATTGGTTTTGGCCTCAGTTTGAGATTGTTTTTCAAAAAGACCTTTTTGTGTGTGAGTTTGTTTTTGGATGTCTGGAGAAAAGTAACCCCTGGTTATTTCTCAACCAAAAAAAGAGGAGTTTTTTTATCAGGTAAAGTTTTGTCCCCAAACAACAAAAGCAAGAAAAACATGACCCTGGACCAAAAACAAACTAGCTACTGGCTAGTAGCCTGTCCATCTTCTTTGCTGTCAGCCCAGAGATTGTTGGTCAATCACATTAACTCAGTTACTCCTCCAACTAATCTTCCATAAAGCCTATGTGGCAGTTTAACTATCCTTTTCTTTTCCATTCTCTCTCTATTCTTTAAGTTTGGAACTTAGGATTGCACCCACCCATGCCACAATAATCTGCGGCAGACCTTGGTCATAGTCCGGATCTATCGGATCAAAATCATGGGCTTGGTTGGAAGTTGGAAAGTAATTTTTGTTGAGAACCATACTTTCAGGCGCTTTGATAATCACCCTTTTTTATTCATGACCATTCCCTCTCCATGATGCTCATCTTCTTCTCTGCTTGCTAGTTGCTTGTCCCCTAAATAATGAGGATGTTACGCGTGCTTAATGCTATATATGATAATGTGTATTAATGTGTATATGTAGCGTTGACAATGAAGAATATGACTCCCTGTAATCATGACAACTATACATATGTGTTTGTAAGAAGATTATAAAAAAAAAAAAGAAAAAAAGAAAAAAAAGGAGTATTTAAGCACATTTGTTCCCTAAACTTTTTCAACGAGTGACATGAATTTAACAAATTGTCTTGATGTGCTCTTAAATCGATGATAATTGTTAAAATTGGGATAGAAAAACACTATTCATAGCCTTTGTACCCATCATGCATGCTCGTATGCACATTTTGTGAGCTCGTTTGAAGGAAGCAATTGAAATTTCATATTACAATTTGAGCACATCATATTACATGGATGAGGGCCTCTTTTTACAATTGGGTCACTGCATGCTTTATTAAATTAAAGGGGTGTAACGCCCCGAAATAAATTTAATGTTATTGTAATGTAAAATGATGAATTAATGTGTCATAATTCATATTTCAGCGTTAATTTGATTAATTGGTTAAATTTTGAATTTTAGATTGTTTTGTTAATTTAATAAATTCTAATGATTTCTTATTGTTTTGAAATGTTGTTTTGAGTTTTTAAAACACAATAGTTAGTTAAATGTTAAAAATATTCCGTTTTACAAAACCGTGAGTAGCACTTGGTTTTCGCACAGTGAAACCACCCACAATTTCTCTCTATTTATTCTCTCTCATCTCCCTCTCTTTGGCTCACTCTCACTCACTCTCTCTCTCTCTCTCTCCCGTTGTCTCTCTCACTCTCTTTCATTCTCTCTTGCTCTCTCCTCTTCTCTCTCAATTTTTTTTTGAATCAAATCAAGTTCAAGCTTCGGGTTTTGGTGGATTGGAGGCTCGGGAGCTCGATTGAACAACCAAGAACGTGGATTGAAGCTTGAATTCGAGGTTAGTTTTGAAATTTCTAAACTTTTTCAAAATTTTCAATTTTCGTGCATTTTTTAAATCCAAGTTTGTTTGAGCTTGGAAAACCCTTGATTTGAGTTAAAGGAACTTAGAACACCTAGAATCTATGCTCTGTTTGAAGAAACACGGATTAGATTCAAGATTTTTCATTTTTCATCATTTTCTCCTATTTTTGGATTTTTAGGATTTTTGTGTTTAAATCTTGTTTAAATGAGTTCAAAAGTGTTCTATTATGTTTTTCTATCATCTATGATTGTTTTCCATGCCTGAGATTTGAGAAAAATAGGTTAAAATCAAGATTTGGGTTTTGGGAGAACCAAAACTCGTGGTTGAGAATTCTGGGTTTTTCCAGTTCGGCAGCCCGAACTACGTGTTTGGCAGGCCGGACTCATCCGTTCGGCAGGCCAAACCTGGGAAATGTCCAGCCGACCGGACTTGGTTTTCGGCAGGCCGAACTGCACAGTTCGGCCAGCCGAAGCAGGGCATCCGGCAGGCCGGCAGAGCATGGGAAATTTTGTGATTTTTCACCCGTTTTCACTGTTTTGAACCCCGATTGAAATTCCAACCTTGTAAAATGATTTTAAAGATACAAATGACACACTAGGACATCATGAAATGGTTTAGTAATATAGAATGTCTCAAACTAGATATTGATCGACTTAGTGTGTATCGAGGATCGTTCGTGGTTCTGCGGAGCTAACTTATAGCGGACCGAGATTACGGTGTGAGATACCAGCACGAGTATCGAGGTAGGACTTCTACCCTTTCTTTGGTAGCCCAGTTTCAAAATGATTTGACTTTGAAAAGGGTTTCTATAAAAATGTTTTCAACTGTTGATTGAAAATGAAATTTATTGGTTATGTTTCTTTGAACCATGGTCCAAATGAACTTCATAATGAATAATAATGAAAGTATCTGGTAAATGGACTTTGAATAATATTAGAAATAAATATAAGGGCATGATCTCATATCAGAGATCAGGTTGTGCAGCGATCGACCTTGGAGGCAGGTCCCGAAACCCAGCTGGGCCACTACGGTGGTGATATCCTTAAGGTTTGCCTAGGAAAAGAAAATGATGTTTCTGGTCGACCGAATAAACTGTTTTGGTAAGAACGGTTTTATTTAAATTTATTTATTTATTTATTCAAGGTTTCTTTTAAATAATTCCCTGAATAATGAGATTTTTCTTTAAATTAAATGATTTGATAAAATATAGTCCTACTGAGCATTTCGCTCACAATTTCTTTGTTTTTAAATCCCCCCTCTAGGTGGATTTCCATTTAAGTTCAGAGAGGACTCAACGGACAGAACTCAAGAGCAGTAGGAGGACTAGTAGATTATTTGTATTATTTAATCAAGGCATGTAATGTTTTTAACTCTCTTTATGCTTGGACTGTAGTTGTATTATTATATTATCAGTACTATGTATGTGCACAAGTTGTAAGTCAGTGGGACCCATACTCGCAGTTCTTTAATATTTTATTATTCGCTTAATGTTTATGAATTCTTTTATTCATGTTGTTTTGAAACTTTCATATTTTTATTATTTAACTTACCCCTAAATTCTTGATTTTAATTAAATTCTCCGGAGCGTGACAAGGGGTAATCCACAACAATTAAAAGTTTGAGGGCCTCATATTCTATTTTTTTATGATAACCTTCTTTTTTATATTAACTTACTTTGAAAGATGAGTTGTCATGCTTTTATTAGTAGATGCAAAGTGATAAGTTCTTAAACCCACGCGCTACATCAATTGATATTAAAAATTTGATAAAAAAATTACAATCTGTATCATTATTTTATTTTTAAATAAAATTAGAATTATTAGCATCATTCTCATACTTACTTGATAAAATGTTATTATCTGGTTTCTTACCCCAGTTTTAGGTGAGATTTGAGTTAAATGGACAACGAAAGAGATATCTAAGTAGTGTTAAAACTGTCAAAATTTTACTTACTTTGTTGGTGAGATGATATTTGTCACCCATAATAAGATGACATAGGATCCTCAAAAATTATGATATCCAAAACTGCATGATTAATTTGATCTTTTTGAAGGAAAATTAACCAAAATAAAAAATTGAATATTAAAAAGAAACAAAAGATTAAATAACATGGTTGACCCTACATAAAAAAAGTCGACTTTTATATTCACATCTCAAATGGTCGGCGAAGCAGGATTGGCATGGCACACAGGTGGGCCACTGTTGTAGCCGTTGGAGTCGCCACTAACGACCTTTTAAAAATTTACAAGATCCCTTAGATGTCCCCATTGCGGGAAAAAGCAAGACCTGGCCCCACACTACAATTACAAGTCTAAAAGTTGGAGTGAGGAAAAAGAATTTTAATGATAACTATGACCAAAATTATGTTTTAGATTAGTAATATAATTAACATTTTTTTGAAGGGATACACATAATAATATCTATAGTTTTAAAAAAAAGATTATTTATCTTGTCAATGAATCGATTAAGTTGATGAAAAAAATCATACATAATAAATTAATATTTTTTTATAATGACTAAGATGATTTTATTTTAGCAGTAAAAAATAAATGTTTTAGCTGTTGTATTAATTTTAAATAGTTTAATGTATAATTATAAAGCGTTTTATATCACATATTGTAAATTTTTAACGTAAACGGTGGTAAATTAAGTTGTTAAAATTTTATTAATAAAATAAAAATTATCATTTCCATGGTGTAAATAATAAGTAATATCGGTAATTATTTTATCACACGGCAAGAGGCAACACCTAGGTAGGAGCTTTGTCTTTTTCTTGGCATTATCATTTTTCTCTCTCGTTCCGTTTTTATTATTATTTATTATTTTTTTGAGTCATCGCGTGCTTTTAATTGAAAGAAGAAATTAGAAACTGCACAGTTTCCTTGCTACTGTTAACTTTGGAGGCCTTATGTTTCAGATATTTTTCCACGCCTGCCTTTTCCTTATTTCTCTCTCGTTTTTCTTTTCTTCGTCGTTTTTTTCCCCCTTCCTTCCTTCTAGTTTCTTGAAAATAAGACATCTTCCATACCAACTTCTCTTTGCAAGGAACGCAAAGCCAAAAACGCTCTTACAGCGAAAAAGGGTCACCTTGTTTGTTTGTGCTTATCACAAACAAACGCACCAAAAAAAAGAAAAAAAACGTTGTTTGTTTGTGGGTACTGTGTAGCTGTTTTTGAATCCACAGTTGCTCATTTGGTAAGTAATATGAAATCTGGAAGGTACAATGCAACTGTATTTGTGGGTCTTCTCTATTTTACCCATTTTTTTCTTTATTAATTATAGCCTAATTTTTATTTTCAACTTATTTCCTTCTTACTCTGTACTGGTTTCTAAGAACACAACATTATTCCTTTCTGGGTTCTTCTCTCATTCTCGGAACACAAAAGTATTCTTCTAGTTTTTTTCTTTTCTCTAATTTCTTTGGTTTTCAAATTTTGGAACTAGTTCTGGCAGTTAATTTGTTCTCACGGTGGATTTTTCTCAACTGGGTCTCTCTCTTTTCAACAGGCGATATTAATAATCATCGGGTAAAGGGAAGAATTTCATATATATATATTTTTAATTTCGTAAAAAAGTTTTATTTTATGACTCTTTTATAATCGATTCATTGTTTAAGATTAATTTTATGAAACAAAATTAAAGATTGGTAGAAATCTATTTGTGAGTGTGTGTTTTATACTCTGCTTGTTTGTGTGCTATTATCTGTGTCTGCACTAGTCGGCACAAAGTCTCAGAACTAAAAAGGGTCTCGATTTTGTCTTTTGAAGATCTAAAATGTGAATCTTGAAGTGGGTCATATGATTCTTGATAAATTGTTGTTGCTGGTTGTTTTTTTTCTTTTGGGTGTGTGTGTGCCCAGAATTGAAGCTGATTGTTTTTACCAAAGAAATATATGTCATGGCTGAAGGCGAAACTATATCTGGGATGTCTGAAACTGACATAACAGCTTTGAAGGAGACCCTTCAAGCACAACAACAGCTTCTTCAAACCCTTTATGCGGAGTTGGACCAGGAAAGGGAAGCATCCGCCACAGCAGCGAGCGAGGCTCTCTCCATGATACTGCGCTTGCAGGGCGAAAAGGCCGCCGTGAAGATGGAAGCAAGCCAGTACAAGAGACTGGCAGAGGAAAAGATGTGCCATGCTGAGGAGTCTCTCGCGATATTCGAAGATCTTATTTACCAGAAGGAGTTGGAAATTGCCTCTCTTGAGTTCCAAGTTCAGGCTTACAAGTGCAAGCTTTTAAGCTTGGGGTGCAATGATGTCGTTAGCAGCGAAAACAGATTCCCGGAGAATCTATTTTTCCAAGGAAGTGATCTGGGTAGAGGAGAAACTTGTGGTGGTGGTAATGTCAAAAGATTCAGCTCTTTGCCTCCTATTCCACTCAAGGATTCTCACCAGAAGAAGAGCACAATAGAGAGGGAAAAATCCGCGATCACCTTGCCCGATTTAGTTCAGAAGATAGTGGAGAAAACAGCAGACCAGGAAATTAGTATTCAAAGCTTGGATGTAGAGAAGAAATCAGTTGGGAACTTTGATTCTTACTGGCAGCAGATTAAGATGTTAGATGAACAAGTCAAAGAAATTTCTCACTCTAAAGATTCCGGTACAGATAAGAGGAAAGAATCTAGGCCTTGTCCATTACCTCCATCAGTAACCAGAAATAAATCAACTGACATAACAACATCAGAAGTTGTCACTGCTTTGGATAATGTAAAACTAAAACATGATGATGATGTGGAAGAAGAAAGGGAGGAAATTGTTAGCACTTCTTGTTCTTCGAGTATCCAAGATATTTTTGAAGTTCCAAAACTTAAAGTGAAGCGCAAAACTTGTGAGCAGCAGAAGAAAGGACAGAATGAAGCGATCGATAGAGTTGAGACCAAGTTTGGGGACCTAGATTTGGCATCTCAGGAAACTGGCAAATCTCGTCTTAGAGATGTAACAGACAGAACAAAGCAATTGTTACATTGCAAAGACTATGAGCGCAACTTGCCTAAACCGAGCGATGAAATAATTTGTCCCGGCAATGCAGCTCTAGTTCATCCACCAACTGGTATTGCTGAATCTCAGGCTCAGTTCCAGCAGTTGCATCGAAGGGTCGAGCAGCTTGAGGGAGAGAGAAATGGTATAAGTCGAGAAATTACTTATGCAGGGACAGGGGAAGAGGAGAGGAAGTTGTTGAGGGAGATACATGAACAACTTAATGACATACAAGCTGAACTTTTTAGTTGGAGAAAAAGGAAAGCAAAAGTGCAGGATGACCAATGCCTTGATCCGCTAAGGGAGGTTTGCCCTTTTTTGCTTTACTCTCTTCTTGTTCTTGTGTGAGCTATCTATTGCTTTAAACTTAAACTTCTATCTTTAAGGAAAATGGGATAGATAGCTTGCTAATCATTATATAAGTTTCCTTTTCTCTATGTAAAGTATATTCGCCTTTTAAAGTTGATGAAGAACAAGATCAGGATATTAGAAATTTGAATTGTATATTTATCTATTAGGACATGTTAAATCTTTACTATTAAGTTGTTGACTTGGTATCAACTAATGCAAGACCAAGATAGAAGAAAAAGAATCTAGAGAATAATAGAACTGAGGAGAAAAAACAGAGGATTCTACAGGGAGAACAAGAAGTAAGGAGGACGAACACCAATAACAAGAAGTTGGGACGAGGGAAAACGATAGTCTCAATTTTCATTCATCAGATATGATATTACAATCACTGAGATAATTATAGAGAAATAAAACCAACAATATGTTAAGTAATTCCTAATAATCTTAGGAGATAAACATCATCCTGAACTTAAAATTAAACACTAAAGATTAATCACATCTTAATAGATAAATATACTATTCAAATTCCTAATATTTTAGTCTAGATATTCACCAAAAGTTCAATGGCTTTAACAGTTTTCATTTGGCAGGCGATGCTGTACTTCTGGTTGTGATCAAGGAATTCAATTGCCATGAATAAAGTCGTCTAGCTCGTTGATTGTACTCCTTGGTAAATGGCTTTAAAAATAAGCTTTTCTTTCTTTTCTTTTTTTTTGGGGGAAAGAATTATATACAATGTATAGAGTGTAAAACTTGCATACATGTTCATTAAGCATTACATCAAAGAAGAATGTGTTTTGACAATACTGTATCAGGCATGCTTTTGTGTCTTTTTGTCCCTTGATATTTGTTTTAGGTACACAATCGTTGTAAGTATAAACACCTTGCTGTTTGAGAGAATTTTTTCCCGTCTGTAAGCTGGACACCAAGTTTTTGAAACCTGTTTGTATAAGCAATTACTATTATTATTATTATTATATCTACCTGTAATAAGTAAATACAACTCATCTGATCAGATGTAACATGCCGTAGAATTAACAAGGTCTTCAATCTTCGGAAGCGCTTCATTTTCGCTACTTGCTGAGCCGAAACAACTTTCAAAGAGTGTAATTTCTGTTGCAATTTGGTTACTTGTTTTAAGCTGCGCCAGACTGAATCAACTGAAACTCACGTTTCTGATCTCTCTCCACACAAGACTTGTATAGTGTTTTTTACCTTTTTCAAAAAAAGAAAAAAAAAGAAAAGAAAAAACCAACTTAGGTGAAAGTAAATTATCAGTTTCTAATAGGTGGTTTGGTTTTGTTAATTTATCTATTGATAGAAAAATGTGTTGCTAACCTATTTACTACATCATTTGGCATTGAAAAGTTATGAAAATGAGTTGGTCTCTCTTGCATTATTCTTGAAAATTTACCACCAAGGCCGTCAAGATGTGCGCATAAGAGCAGATTTTGGACCTCCTGATGTTATAGAGCAAACAGAGATGAAAACCTCTGTTTTCTTGGCAGGTTGGTGGCTTAGTTAGAAGAGCGATGTCTCTATAAATTTTACTTAATGCAAAGTCACCAGCCAAGTGGTACAACAACTGTATCTTATCTTATGGCCCAGAACGGCAGGTCGCCTTTTGAATTCAGTAAGAAGATAGAAGAAAGTATTATCTAGACAAGCAGTAGGTGAGTGAGGGGTCTAGCCGTACATTCATTCCTAGGAATGCTTGAAAAAGCTCTATGTCGATCTACCACACTTATATAATAAGGGGAGCAACAAGAAAGCATTCGCCGATTAGAATCGGTGCTCAACATTCTCTTATCTTCTTCCCACCCTAGGAGTAAGAGTAAGCACAAAAAGAGGGAGTAGCATTATTGACCCGATGATAGACCACTAACACCTTTCTTGTTGGGGCTGCATGCACTTGGAAAATGCTCTAGCAACGGGAAACTGACCACTAAGGTTCTCCATTTTTCCCCCTTAAATCTTATCCGATATTGGTTGCATTATTTTGGCATTTTTCTTAATGAGAAATCTAGAATTTTATTAAGATGAGAATTCCAAATGAGATTTGTAAATAAGGGTTTAGTTCCAAAAATTCCCTTATTTTCATGTTCTTTTAGAAATACCCTTTTTCTCTTAAAATTGCATTCAAATACCATATAATTTGATTTTTTTTAAAAAAAAAATTCTGCGCCGATCAATGGTTAGATTCTGAATTGGAACATGTGTCAACTTGACCCTGAATTATTAGTTAAGACACCTAATGGATGTTAGATACGATAAAGTCTTCTTTAATTTCCAGTTGTTTGGATATAGGTATAGGGCTTGTTTGGAGGGCTTTCTAAAAGCTGCTTTTGACTTTTGAGTATAAAAGCTAATTCTGGAATTGTTTGGATTGATTTGTCAGAAGTGCTTCTTGTTATAGCTACAAAATATGGTTTCTTAAAGAATCAATTCTAAAATAGACTTTAAAACTTGTACCAGAATGTTAATAATACATTATAAGCTTAAATACAACATCTTTGTAATTTAAAAGAATTGAAACCATTGTGACTCATAAAAACTCTTTTAAAAATATAGTTTCAAATATTTACCGAAAAACTATAATTTTTCTTTCTTTTCTTCATTAAACTAAAAGCACAAGCAGAACTTGCGTCAAACGAGCCCTAGCATCCCCAAGGTTTAAAATGGTAAATCTAGCATTTTGATTGATTATTCCCAATTGACCACTGATAGGGGAAGGATCTACAAAGAAAAACAAATTATATCATAGGATTGTAATTTTAAAAAACAAAAGGTAATTTGTAAAGAACTTAAAAATGGAGGGTATGATTACTCAATTTATCATATGTAATTTCTAGAAAAATTGACAAGTGCTCACGAATGATTAGTCATTTAGGGATGGGAGACCAACTACATAATCATCATTCACCAATCAGTCCTCTTTCTTGTGAATTAAATAATCTTCCACAGGCATATCTTTCAACCAGAAATTAAACCCTCTAATCGTGTTTACTATTTATGTATTTACATATTTCATACGCGGCTAAATATTTGCCTCCCATTATTATATGCTTGTTTCGCTGAGGTCAAGTCTCTTGATCTAAACTTTACCCATGGAGGTCAATTTCATGGAGCACCATGTCACATTCAACACCCCTTTTTCGTGAACAAATCAAGGATAATCACATTTTAATTAAGTTTTTAAATTTTACTGCTAGTGGGATAACTCTGTCTTCTACTAATATTAGTACCTACCCTAAAGTCCTTGATAATTTCTGGCCAGTATTGTTCAAGTCCAATCTCAATCCTTATTTATGGTGTTGGTATTTTGCAGAAAATAGGAATACTAGATAGTGACTAAACCAAAGTTCAATTGATTAATATATTAATTATCATACGTAACTCTTTATTTATGGTGTTGGAATTTTGAAGAATTGCCTGTCTATCCATCTATTTTCATGACCATCTTGAGCACTGGGTTATGGTAAAAAAGAAATTGCTGATCTACCCATTTTTTCCAGGACCATCTTGGGCATATGGTTATTAAATCTGTAGCTGTTTATGGTTTATTTTGTTCAAAGACTGTTTGACAAGGTTGGTTTGGATCAAAATCTCGGTTATAAACTGTGTAAAGCTTTTATATACTACAATAAAAATAACAAAAAATCGTTACAATATAAAACTTTCACATGTTATAATAAAAATAATTTTAACTAATAGTTATACCTTGTCAAACACCCTGTTATAACGGGTTTAAATGCTATCCTACATCTAAGGTACAATTATAGTTGTGGTGGCATAGTGGCCTCCCTTATTTACTAGAAGGTGACATAACGACAAGGATGATTGCTTTATAATGACTCTGTTTCTGATCAGTTAGAGGATTGTTTCTTTGCTGCCGTATTTAGTCCTTTGAAGCAGTGACATGTGATTGATGTGCATGGAGCATTAGGGTCTGTGATGAACAGATTCAAATTAATAATTTGATTTGAGTTAGTGATTTAAATTGTTATTTGAATTCGTGTTTGAATGTGCATTTAGATTTTAATCTGAGTATAGAATAAAATTGAAATTTATGTTTGAAAATGTAGTAAAAATAGTTTTTGATTTATTAACAAATCTAATAAAATTTTAATGTTAATGATCCTAAAAAATATGCAATATAGATCTTAATTTATTCATCTCTTTACTAGGAACATAATGAAAAAAGAATAATCTCAATTGGATTTCAAATGAAGAAGTTATAATTTTTTTCCTCAAATACATGACAGAGAATTTTAGTTTTTACTGTAACAAAGATATCCGAGTATCAAAAGTTTAGAGAGAATGAGAACTCTGCAAAACTTAGATTTCTGATACTCAAAGGATTCGAATTTTCAAGGAAACAAACACATATCCAAAGGATTCTTAATACTCGAATCCAAATTTGAGTTTATTGAGTTTAAATAATACTCAAAATAAACGGACCCTTAGTCTCTTTTGTACTCCATTTATAGTTTCAATATATTCCAAAAGTGATTTTTGATGAAAAAAATAAAATCATGAGAATTTCAAAAAAGCAATCATATTAAAACTTACATAGTCGTAACCATGCTACTTATAAAAAATAAGATCTAATTTAAAAAATATATTACATATTAAATTAAAGTCTACAACTTTATAAGTAGCGGGATTATAACTTTATAGGGAAGAAAATAGTTTTTTGTTTCAAAAAATTTAAGAAATAAACGAACATGTTATAAAAGCAAAAGTTAATTAAAGGTCTTGAGTTTAATCTCTTCTAATCAGACTCTCGAGAGAGTAATAGAATATAGGAAAAATTAATGTTGGTATATTACCTAGGAGAAAGAGAATAAATTAAACTGCCTTTTGACAAACTGAACAGTACTTAGTCGTTTATATATTGTGTTGTGGATAAGTTCATGCTCACACATTCTAATTAGACTTCACGTATTCAAAAATTTCCCAAGAGTGTCTTGAATTTCATTTTTCAAATTTATTTCCCTTGTGTTCATGTTAAATTATTGAAGCTGAATCCCAATCTTGTCCCATTGTTGTCCCCATCCTCTATTACTTTACTAGGGTCTGTTTAGTAATTGTGCTTCATTTATGCGCTGCTGATCAAGTTTTCTTTCTCAACATCATTACTATTCTCTATTTCTTGGATGACCAATATTTTAGTTCAGGGTTAATATCAAAATAAATATTAAAAATAAAGAGTTGCCTTACTTTGTTTCCTAAAACTCTCTCTCTCTCTTTCTCTCCTAAACCTTGTCATAAATCGCAACTTCGATACTTTTGTCGTTAAAATGTCAATTTTTTTTAGCGGTTTTAATTACGTGTAAATAGTTGGTGAAGGATAAAATTTTATCTTGATGAGCACACATGATTGAATGTCTCGATGACAAACATATATTAAAATTAAAACTTATAGTTAGTTGAGGAAAATCTTGTATCCTTTCGAGTTGTAGCAAAAAAAAAAGAAAAAAAGAAACAACTTTATTCTTAAAGTACCGAATTTAAAATTAAACATTCAGTTAACTCAAAAATGATAAAGTGAGGGAGATATTGTCTCATTGAGCACAGATGTATAGAGGGTTAGTGGTGAAGTGAAGATCATGCTCTTACCTTCTCTGGAAAATGCCAGAAAGACAGTAATTGACATGTGATGCAGATTGGCCAGAGAAAAGAGAGCATTAGTGGGTCTTGATACATCAAAATATATGAAAAGAACAGTATAATACTGAGATTATTTATTCAGAAGAAAGCTAACAGATTTAATGCTGAACAGAATAATCTAAGGTCTCTGGTTGGCAAGGTCACATAAGGATCCAAAAAGTGGTTTCTCTTACTTATATTATGTAAAAGCTGAATACCTTTTCTTCATTTGATGTCCAGCAACAGTTCATTTATTAAATATATCATATATATATATTAATTATTTAAGGATAAAAGATAACTGCTGAAATTCATGTGACATGTATGTATGTTGATTATTGAGGGTGGATAATTTTGAAGGAGGAGTGCAGACAGTAAAATTAGTTAGGGCGGAATTATACTAACATTATCAAGATAAATTAAATAAAAATATAGAATTTTAAAAAAGAATATAATTTTTATAAAATTTTATATATAATATTAAAAAATATTTATGAGGGTGATTGTCCACCTTCGTCTTGTGTAAGGGGCTGTTTGGCAGTGGTGGGAACCACTCAGTTCCCACCACAATCTCAGTTATAAACAGTGTAAAGCTCTCACATGCTACAATAAAAATGGTTCCCACCACTGATTCCCACCACCTTTTCAAACACTCTATAAAACTTGGCTTCTGGTTTGAAGGCTATTGGTTTAAGGGGTAAAAGTTAGTGTTCTTTTTCTCCTTCTACCAAGTATGCCTTGGAGAAAGCAACTAGCCTTAGAGGTAAAAGTTTTTACGCTTATCACACGCCCTGAAAATAAACCTTCTGGCAATTCACCTAGTGGTTTGGTTCCTTAATTTTTTGGGCAAGAAGTTTGGTTCCTAGATTGATGCAAGAGATATTTTATCCAAATAAGTCCTGAATTATTGCTAACAATACTGAGTTGTAAAATAAAATATGAGATATTTCCACTTCCCCACTGACCATTAATCTTGTCCTGTCAGTCTAATTATTAATGTGGTAACACCTACTATACTTTTCTAGGGGCTCAATAACACCTTATCATGATTGATTGACATGAAAAAAAAAGCTAAATTTCATTGGCATAAATATTCAAAATTTATTTTTACATCATTACTTAACCAAAATTGTTTTTGAGAACATATTTTTTAAGAGGTGGTCAAATAAGGTTACAATTATTGATACTCTTATCTTGAGTCAGATTACAGATGGCTATAATTAAGGAGTGGATAGGAAGGAGTATCTATGGTAGGTTTAGGGGGTGGGAAGTTTGTTTCTGAAAGAACTAGCTATTAAAAAAAGAAAGAAAAGAAAGAAAGAAAGCATTAATATCAGTGAATTGACGTCATTTATTTAGTTATTATTATTTTTTTTTCAGATGATATGATTGGTATATAATACATGCTCAACTTGGACATACATTTAGGACCATGAAAAAGGCCTTCTAAAGGTTAAGAGGTTGGTAGATGTTTCTTTTTCTCTAAAACTTAGCCCACTTACAAATAATAATAATAATAATAAATAAATAAATAAAAATAAATAAATAAATAAATAAAAGGAAAATGACCCTTACTTACTTTTGGAAGACTTTTTTGTCCCTGAGTAGGTCAATAAAATTTAGTTTAAAATATTTGCATTTTGGTGCTCAGGGGGGAAGGACATATGCAAGCTTTGTGTGCTCATTTGCTTTTCTTTAATAAATAGTTGCTTTTTTATCCTTTGCCAGGGACAATATGACCTAATGGCATAAACAAATTTTCTGATGCTAGTGTAAGTGCTAAAAAGAATTTCAAGTGGATGGCTGTATCATTGTATCAAATGAGAGTAAGATTGCCAAAACCTTCCACTAGCTGCCTATTTTAGGTATTCTATATTGCAAGGTAGGCAAAAAGAAAATCTTGGGTGCCCATTTGGATCATGGAAATGAATCTGTGTTGGTTCCACAAACACAAGGATGAATATTAAAATCCCAAATGAGGCTGCCAAAGGCCCAAAACACAATAAGACTTGGTTGAAATTTGTCAATAGTAAGTGTACCGTAATCTTGATCGCTAATTAGATGACCACATTAAACTCTATTATCATAATAAGCAGCCACTGTTTTTGGTTGGTGCCCTCATAAAGCAAGCAATAGAGGACAAGAATCAAAATGGTAGTCAAGATTGAAGAGCTAGACATATGTTACACAAATGAAAAGAAGTCTCCTTTTAGGTTTGATGTAGCTAGTACCCTTTTCAGAGTATGTTATGCAGAAGGCACTAAAAACAAAGCCTCTAGTCATACACAATAACATTGCAATGAAAGGGTACAACCTATGGTGAACCATTACACAAAGAAACAATAGTTACAGAGGAAAAAGTCCCCAAGTTATTAAGTTAAATCAAAACTGGATTGCCCACAAAAAAGGAAAAAAGAAAAATTCAATAAAACTCCTTCCACCACCATTTAAGCAGCGGAATGCCTCAAATTTTTGGGTCAACTTCTTCAAGCAAGACTGCAGAAGGATTGGAGAGATATTCCTTCAAACGGCCCATTTCCAGTGCTACATCTTGCATGCTTGGTCTTGTTGAAGGGTTGCACTGTGTGCACATAAGTCCTAGCTCAATCAACTCTATTATGGCATTGGCCCATATTCTGTTGTAATGCTTTGGCATTGCAGATGGAGTGTATTTCTCCAATGCTTGTTCAACTATAGGCTGAAGCCTACTTGGGTACTGAGTTTTCACCCACGCATGCAGGCTTGAACCTTCAACAGGAAAGCCATCTGTGGGCCGCTTCCCTGTCACGATTTCAAGCAGAAGAACACCAAAACTATAGACATCCCCATGAGTTGAAGCACGTTTTCCCATTCCATACTCTGCAGCATTTAAACAATTCAATTAAACATTTAGTACGAAGATTGTGATTGTGATAACTAATAGTGCTCTAAACAGATAAAAGAATAACAGAAATATATTTAGTTTCTGACTGCTAGCCTCAACATGGTCCTTCTTGTACAAATTAGTACAACAATTTAGGTTGTGTGACATACAAACAGTGTGGTCTTTTGCATGACTAGCAACGAAGTATGAAGGATAGTGAGATGAGTTTGGAAATTATCAATGCCATGGACTACAAAGGAAAAAGGCCTTGAAATATGAAAGTCACATAATTTCATAACATGAAAATTGAGGATACACGTACCGGGGGCTATATATCCAATGGACCCGCATAACAAGCCATCAGCCGAGCTGAAAGATGTTGAGTCATACGTAGCAGCATTGCTCTCGTCACTTCCATTCAATAACCTGGCAATTCCAAAATCAGTCACCAGAGCTGTCATGTCTTCATCAAGGAGAATATTGCTCGGTTTGAGATCACAGTGCACGACTCTAAACGGAGAATGGTGGTGCAAATAAGCCACCGCTTCCGCCACATCGTTGCAGATACTCACCAGCTGAACCAAGTTTAGTTCATTTCTCAACCCATGGCTGGGGTATAGATGCCTCTCCAAGCTCCCATTCGACATTAATGGAAGAACAAGAGCCTTAAAATCTGGTCTACTGCAGATTGTGATGATCCTTATCAGATTTCTGTGTCGAGTCCTCTTCAATATCTGACACTCTCTCTTAAAGCTTCCCGAAATGATTCCAGCGGCCTTCAGATCCAACACCTTCACAGCAATTCTTGTGTTGTCCTGAAGAACACCCTTGTAGACATGCCCAAACCGTCCGGAACCTATCAGGCTCGAGGGACTGAACCCGCCAGTGGCATTGATGAGTTGTTGATATGAGATTCTTGGGTACTTGAGCTCATTTCTGTCTCCTTCACCTTCCTCCGGATCCCCTCTCTTGAAAATTGCCAATTGACTTTTTGTTTTTGACCTGACCACTAGGGAGTAACAAAACACGCACAAAATGAGGATGGAAAATATTGGAAGGAGGATTGGCAGCAATAAAACATGATGAGCATGTTTTCCCTTGCAGCTTGGCATGCCTTTTATTGAGCCACAAAGTCCTTCATTTCCCAGGAAAGAGTCCATGCTTAGGGAAGAGAAGGCCCCCTTGTTCGACACGTTCCCAGAGAAGTTGTTGAAGGAGAAGTTTAGTTGCTTAAGGGTTGAAGACGCCTGCAGAGACTCCGGTATTGTGCCTGTCAAGCAGTTTGAAGAGACATCAAATTGTCGGAGATAGGGCAACTGTCCTACTGAGACTGGAAGAGGGCCCTCTAAAGCATTACCGGAGAGGTTAAGGCACTCGAGGGCAATGCAACTTCCAAGCTGTGGTGGGATTGTGCCAGAGAGATTGTTGGAGGACAGGTCAATGGCAAGCACCATATCCATTTTACTTAGCTCCATTGGCAAAGGACCATATAAGTGGTTACTAGACAAATTTAGGTACAACTTCAAGCTCCTAAGCCCCGCAACTTCACCAGGAATAACCCCCGAAAGTTGATTATGGGAGAGGTCTAGGATCTCCAAATTGATGCATTTTCCTAGGCTTGGTGGTATGGTTCCTGAGAGCTGATTTTCATAGAGCAGGAGTCTTCTTAACTGGGAAAGGTTGGAAAAACTATCTGGGATTGAACCGGAAAGCTCGTTTCTAGACAAATCAAGAAGACCCAGATGAGGAGTGTCACCAAGTGCTGATGGGATCTCTCCGGAAAGCGAGTTATTTGAGAAATAAACCCTCTCTAGCTTTCCCATCTTGCATAGCTCAGGTGGGATTGTGCCATTCAAAAGGTTACTAGATAAGTTCAAGAGGGTGAGGTTGAAAAGTCTAGAAATCTGAGGAGGGATTGGACCATAAATAAGATTCTCATCTAAATGAATCTGTACAAGATTGGTTTTAGAAAGATCACCAATACTAGATGGTATAACCCCTCCAAGATTGTTTCCCGCCAATTCGAGTTCCTGAAGGTTAGAGGAATTAACTAAAGAAGTGAAAAAGGGTTCTAAGTTGGTGTTACCATCATGGCTAACAAAGTCATTGTAGGACAAGTAGAGGAACTGCAAGCGAGGCATTTTACGCACAATCTCCGATGGCAACTCCTCACTAAGCATGTTCGATTCCAAGTCAAGCCACTCGAGCTTTGAAGAGTTCGAGAGAGCGGGGGGAATCTGACCCTCAAGTTTGTTGGACCAAAGTAGAAGAAACCTCAGTTCTTTAAGCTCACATTCATTCTTCAAAGGAATTTTGCCGCTTAGAGAATTGTTGGAAAGGTCTATGTACTGCAAAGAATTGGAAGTCTCGTTGCAGAAGAGTGAGAAAGGAAGCCGACCCTTGAGACGATTGGTTCCCAAATTGAGATAGACCAACTTGTGAAGAAATCCCAACTCAAAAGGAATGTTCCCTTCAAGTAGATTGGATGATAAGCTTAGCTGTCCAAGCTCCGAAAGCAATCCTAACTCCTTTGGAATTTGGCCTTCAAAGAAGTTTGTCGACAAGTCAAGAATGTTCAAGGAAGAAAGATTGCCAAGAGAAGGGGAAATGGTTCCCCTAAGCGACCTCCCGCTAAGATCAAGCTCAACAACTCGGTCTTTATCCTCGTTGCATCGAACTCCGGACCAGTCGCAGACATGAACATTCAAAGCATTCCAATCCTCAAGTGCATGTTGAGGGTCAGAAACAATCCCTGACATGAAGGAAACCAATGCTGCTCTGTCTCTCATGATCATTCCACCACCATGGCTTGAAACCACATGAATATGAGCTAGGAAAAGGAAGAAAAAGGCACCAAACATGGCAAGTCTACTTGAAAAACTCAATTCCATTGATTAATTCTCAATCTTCCTCGTTCAAAAAATCCAGAAGAAAATTGATGATGACGATGATGATCAAAACAAAGTAAGAAGCAAAAGGAGACTAGAGTTAGGTGATCAAGAAAGTGGGATATGACACAAAAGAAATACACCAACATGGGAGTTAATAGGAAGACGATGATATATCTCTATATATATATCATACAAAAAATTATGAGAAGTGTCTACTACCAAGAAGCACATACATTAGAATAAATATCAATCCTTAAGGTTGTTTGTTTAATTATAAAAGGAAAAAAAAAAAGAAGAAAACATTTGTGCCTAACTGCCGTTGAAGCACAGGAAATACGTCTGGCGCCTGTGATCTCTGACTTTGAATCTCAACAAATAGCTGCCATACACGTGCAGAATGTCACGGAAAACATTAGCAAAAGCGTTTGCAAAGCCGTGTATAGCATTGGTGGTAGCCATGTTAGCACCTTGTAGGCCTAATTAGTTATTTTACTTTGATATTTAATTTGGTCGTTTACTATCCCACCACAGCATGTGTTAATTATTTAAACGGAATTAGTCTATGTAACTGTAGGCTAGAAATGATGTAATATTGTAAAATAATCGAAAGGACCACCTGGGTTTTTAGAACTTTTTGATTTTTGACACTTCCCATTTTAATCTGGACAACTATGTCTTAAAACTCTTATTTTCTCAAATTATTTATAAAATCTAATTAATTCTAACATATGCTCATTTGTGAGTAATATATAGACAGAATATTGATATAATTAATTTTTTTGCATTAATATTTTTTATTTATCATTATACAAAACTTATTTCTATTTTTAATTTTTGTATTTATTTTGTATATAAAATAATTGTTGATAATAAAATTGAAATGAAGATATTAAGTTCTAACTATGAGAGGATTAATTATGTTTAAATTTATAATTATTTGGTAGGATGATCAACATAAAAAGGGATATGAGGGAAAAAGGCCTTTAAAAATAAATGACTACATTTTTTTAAATTAAGGAAACTACACCTTCTTATTATTATAATAATGTCAAAATGATATAAATAACCTTCACTAATTATTAATCAGTTATAGTACATCAGTGATAAAACTCTGGACATCAGTAATAATTTCTAGTACATCAATGACATATTGTACTGCATCAGTGATAAACCTGAATATCTCAATGATAAATCCGCGTATATCAGTGTCAGAAAGACTAGTATATCATGATAGACCTTGGTATAATCCCTAGTCAGTGATAAACACAAGTATATGAGTGTGAACCCTTAAAAAAACACTCATGTACCTTATTCTCTCTCTGCTTCTTCTCTCAATGCAACTAGCCGCCGCTGTGGATACCTTAGTAGATCGAGCCGCTGTTGATGCTCTCGATGATCTTCCTTTCAAGTTGTGATAGTCCACACCACACGTAGGCAACTTTGCGTCCACAACAAATGTCACGACCCATCATCTTTCGGGCCGTATTTTAGCACTTTACTTACTTATATAGTTATAGAAATTTAAGGACAATTTTTCTCCTTTTTTTTAATAATAAAATAGTAACATACACATGCATATACAAACCTTCTTTATGTATTTGTATTTATACTTAACATAAACTTTTTCTTTCCAAAAGAGTTTCATCTCACTTGAAACATGACATACCTATTTTACAACAAGTCCAAATCAATTTAATATTCTTATAGAGCGGAAACATTTTAGTGGCGGTATCCATACCCTTTGTCTACATATTGCTCATGTCCTACCACCAGCTCATTAGTGATGTTACTATAATCTTACAGCTGTTTTTCCTATAGTATGAAATAACTAGGTGAGCTAATGTTCAATAAATCTAAACATAGCCCACATGCAAAACATACTTGTATGCATGATCCATTTATGCTTGCTTATGGACATTCATTATTCCTTTCATCTTTCAATCTTTACTAGGGCCCAAGTGTTCGTACCTATGTGCACATAGGTCATCGTAACACCGAGACCAAAACATAGAACTCCCCTTACTTTGGGAGCTGGTACGACACTTTTTGTCTTTGTCTGGTGATTCAATTACTAGTCCGTTAATTTAGGTTGTCATACCATGCATGAGGCTCTATTTACTTATAATTTGTGCATACCATACACATTGCTCTGAATGTACTAAAAAAATAAGTACATTAGTATAAATACACTTCCAAAAAACCCTCTATCCCATACTGTAGGTAGGGTTTGAACTTACTTCAGTTCCTCCTTTAGTCGTTTAGTGTCCTATTTAGCCAATTACAACGTTATTAGCCAAATTATCACTATTTATTTATGTGTCAATACAAATCACTCATCGATTAATAAATCAGGTTGCTCTACAGATAACAACTCCAATAACCAAGGATTTAATCTTTCTTAGTTCACTCTACCTTATCGTTTCTAATGAAAGGAGAAAAATTCTTACTAATTACATTTTTTTTCCTATTTCAGATGTTTCGGGTCTATTCGGGTCATTTTGCGAAAAATGATGATTTTGCGCTCAATGGCCCTTTTTAAATTTCCTAAATCCGATTTTGCTATTTTAACAAAAATTGTTGCTCCCTAGCCATAAAACAATAACTTAGGGTATCGGGTTGCTTATTTTGCGCTAAAAACCACGTTTAACAAAACTTTGTGATTTTATGCTGAATTTGAAAATTTTGACGAATTTGCCCCCAAGACCAAAAATAATCTTTTTAAACCATAAATCTCCATTTTTCACAAGGATTAAATCTTTCCAAAGTTCCTTACTCAAATTCCTATTATAAAATGATGTTTTTGCCCTTAAAGAAAAACTTTAAAACTTTAATAAAATTTGAAAAATTTGTATCTCACAAACGATGGCGAATTTCGACGAACCGTTTGCGAATTTTAACAGTTTTATCAAGATCTACAACTTTTTATGTTTGAACTTTTCTCAAATTCTCACTGCTCAGTCGAGTTTTCAGCCTTTTTTTAAATCTGTCGAATTTGTAAAATTCCTTTCAATTTAGTCTTTTGTTAATTTTCACAAAAATATGCTTTAACACAGTTCACCAACTGTTTTAATCAGGTTCCAAAACATTTTTAGCAAATAATCTTGTTTGAAAATGACAAATTCCACCCCTTTAAAAAAAAACACAAACTTGCAAATCTTTAGTCAAATTCAAAACTATATTAAACCTTAAGCATATAACCTCTAATTATTCCACTCATCACCATCACATGCTTGAAAATTATATGAACATGCCATAGTCTAACCTAAATAATTACATTCCTTCTTGAAAAACAAAACAAAACAAACAACCATAAATCCAAGTTCAAGGGCTAGGCTTTTACCAAGGAAAAAGTAATGAGCTTGTACACCTTCCACACCCTTGATTTTGCCAACTTCCTAGACATGATTCATGACAAGAAAACCCCTTATCAAATCCCTCCCTTCAATTCCAAAGAATACCCTAGGGAAACTTAGAAAAGTTTTAATCTTACCTTGAAAATTAAGAAAACCTTGAGCTTAAGGCTTGGTCTTACTTGGAACTTGCTTGGAAGAGGTTTTGTGAGGAATATGCTTTGAACAAAATTTTGAAAGGGTGATTCTTGGGGCTGCCATGTATTGGTGGGAGAAAATGGAAAAAAATTTGCTTACTAATGCCTTAAATCAAGATTAGCTTGGTTAGATTTTTTACAAAGGTGGTGAGTCACCTTCCTAGCCATCATTAAGAGTAAGCCATTGGCTTATTGTGATTGGGCCACATTAGGAAGTGTGGTGGCCCAATCAAATCTCTCAAAGTGTCCACTTTACTTTTACATAGTGTAATTTTACACTGTACAATATTTTTTCTCATACTGCTAAGGTAAAACTAGTGAAAAAATGCATACTTAAGCAATATAAAATATACTATTTCTTCTTTGGTTCACCTTTGGACCTCAAACAGAGCATTTCATATATCTATGTTTTTATTTTAGCAGTATGCTTACACTGCGTCATACCTCTTTTACACATTTTTAGGGTTTTAACATGCTATTCTGTTGTATTTTTACCTTAATCATTCATTAATTTATACCACAATACTATAATTAATTGTGATATAAAATTCAGTTTATGGATTTTGTTTACAAATTTTCGAGCATTTAGGCTCACAAAATCTATATTTAGCGATATCCAACATCGAATCGAGTCCACAATGGAATTTCCTATCAATAGTGCTCATTTATACATTATCGTAGTTTTTATAAAAATATAATTTATAAGGGTAAATTTACTAATTAAATATAATGAAATATTAAATTTTATTAACGAATTTCCCTTGGTCATTACAGCGAAGTTGCTTTGTGAGCCTAGGCTAGTCGCCTTCGAGTTCACTCATCACCATCACCGTCGTGTCTGAGTTCATCCATCACCGTCCCATAGTGAGTTTGCCCTTTGCCATCATCGTCGTGTCTAAGTTTGTCCATTGCCATCCTATCATAAGTTCTCCTATCATTAGCCCGTTGCTCATCACCCGTCATTAGCCCCTTACTTGTCACCTGTCATCATCAGCCATTGACAATAGAGATGAGCAGTTAGAGAGGAAGCCATTGATAATGGAAAAGAGCAAATCTGGACAAAATTAGAAGAACAAAATATAGGGTATAAACCACTAGCCATATCTCTAAGTTTAGAAATGTTAAGAAAAAAATTTGTTATGGGTGAAGAATGGGCCACCCACACCACCCTTTTTTTTTATTTATTTATAAAAAATGGATCATGTGAGGAATTTAAGATCCTCAATATATAAGATTCTAATTAATTATGATCACTTTAAACTTGGATAAATTACATAATGTATTTTATTTTTCTTTTAATCCTCTTATGTCGACAATCATAAGAGAATATTCCTCTGTACACTTTCCACGTCATTATCAATTTTCCTCTATTCAATTTAGACGGATCTATATTTACTTATTTCTCTATCTAGTTGTTTCCCTTTTTTATAAAACATGATCATATGGCTGAACATTCTAACAAATCATTCATATAAATCTTGATAATTAAGTCATCGTCATAATTTGGAAAACAAAGAAAAGAATAATTTGTTTTAACGACAACAAACTTATAGGAGTTTGGGAAATTAATTGCCAAAATTTTTAAAATAAAGAATCAAAAGCCAAGAAAATGAGACCATTTGTCCAATTTGTTAAAACAGGGACCCAAGTACCAAAATTCAAATTTTCAGGGATCCCAAGAAGCAAAAATTCTAATTGTAAATTCACTACGGTTGGTAATATGGATTATGAAGCAATGATATGACATGACTTTTTGGGGGTTAGTGTCAAAAAATAAGCCACAAATTATTTTCATGTCAACTCGAAATTGACCCATCTAAAAAGGGTCATGTTTATGTTAACTTGCTTGATACTAAATTGACCTGCTGTTTATTTGTCTATTTTTTTTAAATATTTTACCCTAGTACACATAATATCAATAAATTGACACAAAATTAGATTTGTTTGTAGTATGAAAGTGATTTAATTTTGAGAAAACATGTGTTTTATGTTACTTTTATATAATTTTGATGCATAAATTATAAATTTAAAGTTATAAGATGTCATGGGTTTATTTCAGGTTGCGGGTTAATTTCGGTTGATTTTGAGTTGCAAGTTGATAGAGGGTCACGTGTCACATATATCATGAGTTAGGACAGGTTTTGTTCATTTCAAGCCATGTCAACATGGGTCATGTTAGTGTCAGAATTTCTCAGCCCTTGTGTCATGAGTCAGGTTAGTGTTGAGGTATTTTCTACATTTTTGAGCTTCAATCTGACATGAACACGACCCATTGATACGAATTGTCACCCTTAAAATTCACATTATGAGTTCAAGTTTCCTTTAAAATACACTATTTTTTTTTAAATGCCAAACATACTCTAATAATGAAAGATTACAAACATAGTCGACTATGACCCATTTTAGGAGAATTTGAACTCAACCATTGACTAGATCTGCTAGTTAAGACGAATGAAGAACGAAGATAAATTTCAAGTGTCAAGACCTATAGAGAAAAAGTCCCACTTGACACATAAACTATAGCTTGACCAGGCTCATTATAAGGTACTACAACAATCGATGGAATAAATTAGTCCATTGAAATCAAACCCTCCCTATTGGAGTTACAAATGACACGGTCTGAACTAACGTCTAACCAGACATCTACATACCTTGTGCTAAGAATAAGTGGGTGTGATAAATAGACACCATAATAATACAATGGAAATCCCATCGCATTTATTCTAAAGGGACCAAAAACAAAGCCCAGACAAAAAAATAATAATAATAAATAGAGGCAACTCCCTAGCAAAAGAGAAATCATTGCGTCTACAGACTAACCCATTCTTGGTGATCTGAAACATGGCCATACTTCTGAAGACACCATCTACCTTTACCCATCGAAAGGACCGGTAGCCATAGGGTTTAGCCTCCACAGGCCACAACTTCTTCTCACCATTTTCCTTCATCGTTGACTTCAGTTCCAACTTGAAACAGGACTTCGATCCCTTGGCCTCCTATCCTTCCACACTGGTAGGTTTTTCACCTTGCCTTGAAATCCTCACCCTTGAGCCCATATGCCCACCCATGACCTATCTAGGTCTCAGCATACCCTATTTTTTAACCAGAACATGCTAACATAAAGATTTGTAAACCACCTTCCTATTTGACTCTAGCAGCAAGTCCCCACCCCTTTTACCGAAGAAGACTTCCACACCTAGCCACAACCCAAGCATCCACACCCTCTCATAGGCTAGAAGCTCGATGGCCAATTTGAAGGTAATGACAAACTCCAGCCCTAGAGGGAGAGGGAGGCGGCTCTACTCAAATGAGAGCAAACCCTAATTGATTTACATAAGAGAGAAAATACACTAATTTAAGAAACTTATGGAAAGAAAAAGAAAAATGCAATTGTTTATATTTATAGCATATTATTCTATAATAATCTACATTCAAAAACATGTATTATAAGTGGTTACAAGCATTGCATAATGGTAATTTCACACATAACAACACTACAAGGTATACAATTCTAATCCCTTTTCTCAATTCTGATTTTTTTTAGAAAAAAATTTCACTTAAGTGTTCCTTACCATAGAACCCCATATTAAAATGCATAAAATCTCTTGATTAATGTTTTTGTGTTTTGTTGTCCTATTTTGGAAAGTACGTTTGGAGTTGGTCCGTTCTTAATATTTTTGGATTAATTACAAAATTTTATTTGTCGTTTTAATTTTTTACCCTCATTTTATGCTTCTATTTTTATAAATTACAAAGGTACTTGTGAATTTTAAAACTTATTCTAGTTTCACTTTTTTGCATACTTTGTGAATGAAAAGTCATCGTATATGCTTCGTTTATGTATTAGGATGGATGATTATACGATGGTTTTTTAACCGTCATGTAAACTTCTCATAACGGTTTAAAACAAACAATTTTTGATTGTGAGAAAAAAGAAAAAAAAAACCCTTAAATAGCTTATGAAAAATATTTCAAGCATTTAAAAAACATAACTAACCCTAAAACAAAACATGACAAAAATAGATCTTGAATCTGTCTTATTAAGTGTAATATATTTTTCATTAGTGTTTCTCAAGAAATAGGTATTTTTCATAAATAACTTTGATTTAAGTATGGAAATTTATATTTTCTCTTTTATTTTGTTGTTCCCAAAAGTGCATGATAGATGAAATAGATATAAGTTTTCTAAACTCAAAAAAATATTTATATAGTTTCTAAAAACATAATAATAAATTGAAAAAAAAATTAAAACTAAGACGTGAAGTTATTTAATTACCCTATTTATTCTCATGTTTGAAAATTATACAACAATAGAAAACTACATTGTAAATTGTTTTTTTAAATCTAATAATATCATTAATATAATTTGGTCCGAGTTTGACCCTCATAATCTTGTTCTATTGTATGCATTCCCACAACGAATTACCCCTTAAAACAAGAACACAATATTATCTCAGTTTTAGAACGTTCTAGATTGGTGGTAATGTGGTTATTCATGCTCTAGTAAGCTTTGATATTAGTTATCTTCCATTATCATTTATGTTAAAAAAAAAGTAGTCATATTTAATTTCTCTATTGAACATGATTAAGTTATTCATTCATATATATATATATATATATATAGAACATTGTTTATGTTACACGAGTACCGTAGGTGTGAAGCTGGAAGTTGTTTTAAGCTTTTAGTGGATTAATGGTGTGGCCATTGACAATGGTTCTACAGGATAATGTAAGTTAATAGTCATACTCGGGAATGTGACGCAGCAAGTGCGTATTTGCGCTTTTTGGGCGTATTTGTCGGCTGATCAAGTAATGCATTTAGACACTTAGCAGTGTGAATAGTTTTGTGATTCAGGTATTGTAGCACTACATGATGACAAAAGACATGAGAATACATAATCTAAAACAGAAAACATTCATCCACAAATTTGCACTAAACTCCAGGGACAGAACAAAAGTTGCTGCTAAAAGCATATATATTGACACTAAAGTCAACCTAAATTATATAGGCATAATATTATATTTTTTTTTGGGAATAGAAGAGGTTGATAGCTCTTTGGGAGAAGAATTTTATCCACTTAGTTATAATAGCAAACAATGTAAAACTTTTACAAGCTACAATATAATATAAAAATAAGATATTGTGTGCAACTCTCACATGTCACCGATTTTGAGTTTCAACTCTTGGTTTGAGCTCTTCTTCCGTGGTTTTTTGAGTTGTGTTTGAAAATGGGTTTTGTTTTCTTGACAAATTCATGATGATGAGGATGATGCTCTGTACTATATTGCAAAGTCAAAGGGATCTCAGTTGCTTTATTCGTTTAGCTTTACGTACTTATTATAGTACTCACCAGCCAATGAAATGGTAGGGAAGAGAGTTCGTAGGAAACAGCGAAAAGTTAAGTGGACAATTTTTATAAAAAATAATAATAATAATTTCCCTAGTAACAACTTAATTTAGTTTCTTCACATGGCCAAATTTTCCATCAAGTTGTCAACTTGGGTAGCTTGCAGCTCTAAATTTTCACGTTGAAATTCATCTTTTTTAAAACTCTGGTGTTGACGGCTGCAGACGATTAGATTTTGGTTATGGTGGTGATATATAACATATACAAGAGCTTTTCAATAAACAATTGAAGCAAATGTGAGAACAATAAAGGTATGTTTTATGCGTATGCAAAGTCCAAGTTTATTAGGACCGACTTCACCATGACCTCTCCAAGATTTTTGAAGAGTGGCAGCCAGAAGTCGTTATTAGCAGGGGGGGTGTTAGCCTCGCTACTGTATTATGTTTACACTCAGCTTCCTACTTACCTGTGTTTGCATCAACTATGGGCCTTGGTAAGAGATATTTGCACTCTTATCAAAGTTGCTGCATAATTTTGTGTGCTTTTCTTAGCCGTTTGGGAACTTAATTCTTTTTTTTTAAGTGTTTGAGAACGTGATTCCTAAGAGTTTGAGTCAAAGTTGCTTTAAAATTTAAAGTTTACGAGAAAAAGCAACCACAATTTTGTAGTTTGAACCACATTAGCAAACACCGCTGCTGTTGCTAAAGTAGTATGCCAATTGCTAAGTGATTGATCTATTAACAAGAAAATAATAATTTGTGTTAAAGACAACAAACTTATAGGAGTTTTGGGACTTAATTGTCAAAATTTTTAAAATAAAGATTTAAGAGCCAAGAAAATGGGATTTTGAGACCATTTGTCCAATTTATTAAAATAGGGACCCAAGTACCAAACTTCAAATCTTTAGGGACCCCAAGAAGCAAAAATCCTGATTGTAAATTCACTATGGCTGGTAATACAAATTATGACATGATGATAATGACATAACTTTTTGCAGGTTAGTGTTAAAAACTAAGTCATGAGTCATTTTCATATCAACTTAAAATTGACCCGTATAAAAATAGGTCATGTTTGTATTAACCCGCTTGACACTAAATTGACTTACTGTCTATTTGTCTATTTTTTTAAAATATTTTACCCTAGTACATATAATATTAATAAATTGACATTAATTAGACATGTTTTGAAGGATGAAAGTGATTTAATTTTTAGAAAATATATGTTTTATGTTACTTTTATGTAATTTTGATGCATAAATTATAAATTTAAAAGTTATAAGATGTCATGGGTTGATTTCAGGTTGCGGGTTAATTTTGGTTGATTTTGAGTTGCGGGTTGATAGAGGGTGTCGTGTCACATATATCATGGGTTAGGACGGGTCATGTTCATATCAACCTGTATCAAGGCAGGTCATGTTGGTGTCAGGATTTCTCATCCTGTTTGTGTCATGGGTCAAGTTAGTGTTGAGATATTTTCTATATTTTTAAGCTTCAACCCGACATGAACATGACCCGCCAAAAGGAATTGCCACCCCTTAAAATTCACATTATGAGTTAAAGTTTCCTTAAAAAATACAGTGTTTTTTTTAAATGGAAACTTCATTAAAGCTTTGTTCGGCAATGTCCCAACAACTATAATGTAAAAGTTCTCATATGCTATAGTATAAAGCAAAAGTAAGCTACAGTGTAAAGCTCTCACATGCTACAATAAATTCGTTTTAACTGCATTGTCAAACATACTCTAATAACAAAAGATTACAAACTTAGTCAAATATGACCCATTTTAGGAGAATTTGACCCCAACCACTTACTAGAACCACTAGTTAAGACGAATAAAGAATGAGGATAGATTTCAAGTGTCGAAACCCAGAGGGAAAAAGTCCTGCTCGACACATAAATTGAAGGTTGACTAGGCTCGTTACAAGGTACTACAACAATCAACAAATTAAACTAATTGACCAAAATCAAACCCTTCATATTGGAGTTACAAATGACACGGTCTGAACTAAGGTCTGACCAGACATTTTCACACTTTCTGCTAATAATAAATGGGTATGATAAATAGACACCATAAGGATGTAATGGAGATCCCATCACATTTATTCTAAATGAACAAAAACAAAGTCCAGACAAAAAAAATATAGTAATAAAAAATAGAGATAACTTCCCAGCAAAAGAGAAACCATTGCGTCTAAAAACTAACACATCCTCGGTAATTTGTGACATGGTCATACTTCCAAAGACACCAGTTGCCTTTACCCAACACTGGGACTAGTAGCCATAGGGTCTAGCCTCCACAGGCCATATCTTCTTCTTACTGTTTTCCTTCATTGTCGGCTTCAGTTCCAACCTGAAACAGAACACCAATCCCTTGGCCCCTATCCTTCCACATTGGTAGGTTTTTCACCTTGCCTCGAAATCCTCACCCTTAAGCCCAATCACCCACCCACGTACCTTATTCTTTAACCAGATCATGCTAGCATTAAGATTCGTAAACCACCTTCCCATCTAACTTAGCAGCAAGTCCCCACCACTTTTGACTAAGAAGATCTCCACAGCTACCCACAACCCAAGCATCCACCCCCTTTCACAAGCCAAAAACTTGACGGCCAATTTGAAGGCAATGCCAAACTCTGACCCTAGAGGGAGAGGGAGGCAGCTTTGGTCAAATGAGAGCAAACCCTAGTTTCTTTACAAAAGAGAGAAAATACATTAATTTAAGAAACTTATGGAAAGAAAAAGAAAAGCACAAATGTTTATATTTATAGCATATCGTTCTATAATGGTCTCCATTCAAAAACATGTATTATAAGTGGCTACGAGCATGACCTAACAATAATTTCACACATAACAACACCATAAGCTATACAATTCTAATCCCTTCTCTCAATTCTGATTTTTTTTTTTTTTGAGAAAAACATTTCACTTAAGTGTTCCTTACCATAGAAACCCTATATTAAAAATACATAACATCTCTTGATTAACGTTTTTGTGTTTTGTTATCCCATTTTGGAACGTACATATGAGGAGTTGGTTCGTTTTTAATATTTTTGGATTGATTACAAAATTTTACTTTGTAGTTTTAATTTTTTAACCCTCATTTTATCCCTCTATTTTTACAGATTACAAAGGTATTTGTAAATTTTAAAACTTATTTTAGTTTCACCTTTTGCATACGTTGTGAATAAAAAACGATTGTGTAAGCTTCGTTTATGTATTATGATGGATGATTACACAATGATTTTTTAACTGTCGTGTAAACTTTTCATGATGGTTTAAAACTATCATGAAACAAACAATTTTTAATAGTGAGAAAAAAAAAAAAAACCCTTAAATAGCTTATGAAAAATATTTTAAGCAGTTAAAAAACATAACTAACCCTAAAAAAAAAAATAACAAAATAGATCTTGAATTCTGTCTTTTTAAATATAAGATATTTTTCATTAGTGTTTCTCAAGAAATAAGTATTTTTCATAAAAAAAAATTGATTTAAATTTGGGTACTTTTATTTTCTCTTTTATTTTGTCGTCCACAAAGTGCATGATAAATGAAATAGATATAATTTTTTCAAATTCAAAAAATATTTATATGGTTTCTAAAAACAGAGTAAAGAGTTATACCAAAAAAGAATTAAAACTAAGACGTGAATTTTTTAATTGCCTCATTTATTTCCGTATTTGAAAATTATACAATAATAGAAAACTACATTGTCAATTGTTTTTTTTTTAAATCTAATAATATCACTATAATTTGATCTGAGTTTGACCCCCATAATGTTGTTCTATTATAAGCATTCCCACAAAGAATTACCCCTTAAAACAAAAATACAATATTATCTCAGTTTTAGACCGTTCTAGGTTGCTAGTGACGTGGTTATTCATGCGCTACTAACCTTTGATATTAATTATTTTCTATCATCATTTATGTTAAAAAAAAGTAATCAAAATTAATTTGTCTATTGAACATGATTAATTTATTCATTCATGAATATATATATATATATATATATATATATATATATATATATATATATATTTGGAGCGTTGTTTTATGTTACACGAGTACCGTAGGTGTGAAGCTGGAATAGTGGTTTTAAGCTGTTTGTTGGATTAATGGCGTGGCCATTGACGATGGTTCTATAGGATAATGTAAATTAATAGCCACACTTGGGAATGTGACGCAGCAAGTGGGTATTTGCGCTTTTTGGGCCTATTTGTCGGGTGATCAAGTAATGCATTTAGGCACACTTTGATGAATTGGCAACGTGAATAGTTTTGTGATTCAGTTATTGTAGCACTATATGATGACAAAAGTCATGAGAAAACTTAATTCAAAACAGAATACATTCATCCACAAATTTGCACTAAACCCCAGGGACAGAACAAAATTTGCAGCTTAAAGCATGTATATTGACACTAAAGTCATAACCTAAACGATATATGCATAATGAATTATATATTTTTTTGGGAATAGAAGGGGTTGATAGCTCTTTGGGAGCAGAATTCCATCCACTTATTTGTAACAGTAAATAGTGTAAAGCTTTCACAAACTTCAGTACAACGTAAAAGTAATATATTATGTAAAGCTTTCATATAGTATAGTATTTAAATTTCAACTTTTTGTTTGAGCTCTTGTTTTTTGAGTTGTGTTTGAAAATTTGTGATGATGAGGATGATGTTGTGTACTATGTTGCAAAATCAAAGGGATCTCAGTTGCTTTACTCGCCTAGCTTTGCGTACTTAATATAGTATTCACTAGCCAATGAAATGGTAGGGAAGGGAGTTCGTAGGAAAGAGCGAAAAGTTGAGTGGAAAATCCTTGGAAAATAAGAGTTCGTAGGAAAGAGCGAAAAGTTAGTGGAAAATCTTTGTAAAATAATAATAATAATAATAATAATAATGATAACTTAATTTAGTTTCTTCTCATGGCCAAATTGTCCATCAAGTTGTCAACTTAGGTGGCTCGCAGCCCGAACTTTTTATGTTGAAGTTCATCATTTTTAAAACTCTGGTGTTGACGGCTGCAGAGGATTAGACTTTGGTTATGGTGGTGATATATAATATATACAAGAGCTTTTCAATAAACAATTGAAGCAAATGTGAGAACAATGAAGGTATGTTATATGTTTATGCAAAGTCCAAGTTTATTAGGACCGACTTCACCATGACCTCTCCAAGATTTTTGAAGAGTGGCAGCCAGAAGTCGTTATTAGCAGGGGGAGTGTTAGCCTCGCTACTGTATCATGTTAACACTTAGCTTCCTACTTACCCTGTGTTTGCATCAACGGTGGTCCTTGGTAAGAGATATTTGTACTCTGATCAAAGTTGCTGCATAATTTTGTGTGCTTTTCTAAGCCGTTTGGGAACGTAATTCTTTTTTTTTTTTTTTTTAAGTGTTTGAGAACATGATTCTCAAGAGTTTGAGTCAAAGTTGGTTTAAAATTTAAATTTTGAGAGAAAAGCAGCCACAATTTTGTAGTTTGAACCACATTAGCAAACACTGCTGCTGTTGCTAAAGTAGTATGCCAATTGCTAAGTGATTGATCTGTTAATAAGAAAATAATAATTTGTGTTAAAGACAACAAACTTATAGGAGTTTTGGGACTTAATTGTCAAAATTTTTAAAATAAAGATTTAAGAGCCAAGAAAATGGGATTTTGAGACCATTTGTCCAATTTATTAAAATAGGGACCCAAGTGCCAAAATTGAAATCTTTAGGGACCCCAGGAAGCAAAAATCCTGATTGCAAATTCACTATGGCTGGTAATACGGATTATGACATGATGATGTGACATAATTTTTTGCAGGCTAGTGTCAAAAAATAAGTCATGAGTCATTTTTATATCAACTCAAAATTGACCCATCTAAAAATAGGTCATGTTCATGTTAACCCACTTGACACTAAATTGACTTGTTGTTTATTTGTCTATCTTTTTTAAATATTTTACCCTAGTACATATAATATTAATAGATTGACATAAATTAGACGTGTTTTGTAGTATGGAAGTGATTTAATTTTTAAAAAATATGTGTTTTATGTTACTTTTATGTAATTTTGATGCATAAATTATAAATTTAAAAGTTATAAGATGTCATGGGTTGATTTCAGGTTGCAGGTTAATTTTGGTTGATTTTGAGTTGTGGGTTGATAGAGGGTCTCGTGTCACATATATCATGGGTTAGGAAGGGTCGTGTTCATATCAACCTGTATCAAGACGGGTCATGTTAGTGTCAGGATTTCTCACCCCATTTGTGTCATAGGTCAAGTTAGTGTTGAGGTATTTTCTACATTTTTAAGCTTCAACCCGACATGAACATGACCCCCCAAAAGGAATTGCCACCCCTTAAAATTCACATTATGAGTTAAAGTTTCCTTAAAAAATACAGTGTTTTTTTTTTTTAAATGGAAACTTCATTAAAGCTTTGTTCGGTAATGTCCCAACAGCTATAATGTAAAAGTTCTCACATGCTATAGTATAAAGTAAAAGTAAACTACAGTGTAAAGCTCTCACATGTTACAATAAATTTGTTTTAATTGCATCGTCAAACATACTCTAAAAACAAATGATTACAAACTTAGTCAAATATGACCCATTTTAGGAGAATTTGACCCCAACCACTTACTAGAACCACTAGTTAAGATGAATGAAGAATGAGGATAAATTTCAAGTGTAGACCTAGAGGGAAAAAGTCCCACTAGACACATAAATTGAAGCTTGACCAGGCTTGTTACAAGGTACTACAACAATCAACAGATTAAACTAATCAACCAAAATCAAACCCTCCATATTGGAGTTACAAATGACACGGTCTGAACTAAAGTCTAACCAGACATCTACACACTTTCTGCTAATAATAAATGGGTATGATAAATAGACACCATAAGGATATAACAGAGATCCCATTGTATTTATTCTAAATGAACAAAAACAAAGTCCAGACAAAAAAAAAATATATATATAATAATAAAATATAGAGATAACTCCCTAGCAAAAGAGAAACCATTGCCTCTAAAAACTAACCCATCCTTGGTGATTTGTGACATGGTCATACTTTTGAAGACACCAGTTGCCTTTACCCAATGTTGGGACTAGTAGCCATAGGGTCTAGCCTTCACAGGCCACATCTTCTTCTTACTATTTTCCTTCATTGTTGACTTTAACTCCAACCTGAAACAGGACACCAATCCCTTGGCCCCTATCCTTCCACATTGGTAGGTTTTTCACCTTGCCTCGAAATCCTCACCCTTGAGCCCAACCGCCCACCCACATACCCCATTCTTTAACCAGAAAGCTAGCATTCGCAAACTACCTTCCCATCTGACTCAAGAGCAAGTCTCCACCACTTTTGCCTAAGAAGACCTCCACACCAAGCCATAACCCAAGCATCCCTTTTGCAAGCCAAAAACTTGATGGCCAATTTGAAGGCAATGCCCAGCTCTGACCCTAGAGGGAGAGGGAGGCAGCTTTGGTCAAATGAGAGCAAACCCTAGTTGGTTTACAAAAGAGAGAGAATACACTAGTTTAAGAAACTTATGGAAAGAAAAAGAAAAACACAAATGTTTATATTTGTAGCATATCATTCTATAATGGTCTACATTCAAAAACATGAATTATAAGTGGCTATGAGCACAGCCTAACAGTAATTTCACACATAACAACACCATAAGCTATACAATTCTAATCCCTTCTCTCAATTTTGATTTTTTTTTTTTGGAGAAAAACATTTCACTTAAGTGTTCCTTACCACAGAGAACCCTATATTATAAATGCATAACATCTCTTGATTGATGTTTTGTGTTTTGTTATCCGATTTTGGAAAGTATGTCTGAGGAGTTGGTTCGTTTTTAATATTTTTGGATTGATTACAAAATTTTACTTTGTAGTTTTAATTTTTTTACCCTTATTTTATCCCTCTATTTTTATAGATTACAAAGGTACTTGTAAATTTTAAAAACTTATTTTACTTTCAACTTTTGCATACTTTCTGAATAAAAAACAATTGTGTAAGCTTCGTTTATGTATTACGATGGATGATTATACAATGATTTTTTAACCATCGTATAAACTTTTCACGATGGTTTAAAACCGTCATGAAACAAATGATTTTTAATAGTGAGAAAAAAGAAAAAAAAAAACCCTTAAACAGCTTATGAAAAATATTTTAAGCATTTAATAAACATAACTAACACTAAAAGAAAATATAAGATATTTTTTATTAGTGTTTCTGAAGAAATAAGTATTTTTTATAAAAAAAATTGATTTAAATTTGGGTACTTATATTTTCGCTTTTAGTTTGTCGTCCACAAAAGTGCATGATAAATGAAATAGATATAAGTTTTTCAAATTTTAAAAAATATTTATATGGTTTTTAAAGACAGAGTAAAGAATTATACAAAAAAAAATTAAAACTAAGACGTGAGTTTTTTTAATTGCCTCATTTATTTTCGTATTTGAAAATTATACAACAATAGAAAACTACATTGTAAATTGTTTTTTTAAATCTAATAATATCACTATAATTTGATCCGAGTTTGACCCCCATAATGTTGTTCTATTATAAGCATTCCCACAAAGAATTACCCCTTAAAACAAAAATACAATATTATCTCAGTTTTAGACCGTTCTAGGTTGCTAGTGATGTGGTTATTCATGTGCTACTAACCTTTGATATTAATTATCTTCTATCATCATTTATGTCAAAAAAAAAAAGTAATCAAATTGAATTTGCCTATTGAACATGATTAATTTATTCATTCATGACTATATAGATATATATATATTTGGAGCGTTGTCTTATGTTACACGAGTACCGTGGGTGTGAAGCTGGAATAGTGGTCTTAAGCTTTTTGTTGGATTAATGGCGTGGCCATTGACAATGGTTCTATAGGATAATGTAAGTTAATAGTCACACTCGGGAATGTGACGCAGCAAGTGGGTATTTGCGCTTTTTGGGCGTATTTGTCCGGTGATCAAGTAATGCTTTTAGACACACTTTGATGAATTGGCAATGTGAATAGTTTTGTGATTCAGTTATTGTAGCACTATATGATGACAAAATTCATGAGAAAACATAATTCAAAACAAAAAAACATTTATCCACAAATTTGCACTAAACCCCAGGGACAGAACAAAATTTGCTGCCAAAAGCATATATATTGACACTAAAGTCATAAAGCAAACGATATATGCATAATGAATTATATATTTTTTTCCGAATAGAAGAGGTTGATAGCTCTTTGGAAGAAGAATTCTATCTACTTAGTTCTAATAGTAAACAGTGTAAAACTTTCATAAATTATATTATAATGTAAAGGTAAGATATTGTGTAAAGCTCTCAAATAGTACAGTATTTAAGTTTCAAACTTTTGGTTTGAGTTCTTGTTTTTTGACCTGTAACGTCCCGAAATTTATTTAATGTTAATGTAATGTAAATGGTGGATTAGTGTGCCATAATTAACGTTTTAACATTTATTAGACTATTTGGTTGGATTTTTGAATTTTTGGTTGTTTTGTTAAATTAATGAATTCGAAAGATTTCTTATTGTTTTAAAATGATGTTTTGAGTTTTAAAACACCACAATTTGTAAAATGTTAAAAACACTCCGTTTTGCAAAACCGTGGGCGGCACATGGTTTTCGCACAGTAAAACCGCCCACCGATTTTCTCTATTTATTTCCTTCCTTCCTCTCTCTCTCTCCTCACTCTCCCGCAACACCTCTCTCTCTCTTCTCTCTCTCTCTCGGCAGCTCACTCTCTCTCTCAATCTCTTTCAAAAATTTTTGAAAGCACATTCGAATCCAAGCTTCGGAACAGCAAGGAGGAAGCTCGGGGACGTGATTCGGCAACCGAGAACGCGGATTGAAGCTTCGATTCGAGGTTAGATTCGAAATTTCTAAACTTTTTACAAAATTTTCAATTTTGTGTGTTTTTGAAATCTAAGTTTGTTTAAGCTTAGAAAACCTTGGATTTGTGTTAAATGAACTTAGAACAACTAGAATCTAAGTTTAGATTGAAGAAAAACGGATTGGATTCAAGATTTTTCATTTTTCTCCTCTTTTTCTCATTTTCGGATTTTTGAGGATTTTGAGTTTAAATCTTGTTTAAATGAGCCCAAACATGTTCTAGAATGTTTTTCTATCAACTATAGTTGTTTTTCATGCCTGGGATTTGAGAAAAACAGGTTAGAAACAAGATTTGGATTTTGGGGATCGAGAAACCCGTGGCTGGGATTTCTGGGTTTTCCCAGTTCGGCAGGCCGAAGTTCATGTTCGGCAGGCCGGAGTGATGATCGGCAGGCCGGTGTTCTTCCGACCGGCAGGCCAAATCTGGGGAAATGTTCGGCAGGCCGAACCTTGTTTCCGGCAGGCCGAACTGTGCAGTTCGGCAGGCCGAAGCAGGGCGTCCGGCAGGCCGACCGAGGCATGGAAAATTTTATGATTTTTACCCGTTTTCACTATTTTGAACCCTGATTTAAATCCCAACCTTATAGGATGATTTTAAAGGTACAAATGGCACACTAGGACATCATGAAATGATTTAGTAACATAGAATGTCTCGAACTAGATATTGATCGACTTAGTTTGTATCTAGGATCATTCGTGGTTCCGTGGAGCTAACGTATAGTGGACAGGGATTATGGTGTGGGGTACCGGCACGAGTATTGAGGTAGGACTTCTATCCTATTTCTTTGGTAGCCTGGTTTTGAAATGATTTGGCTTTGGAAAGGATTTCTATCAAAATGTTTTCAACGGTTGTTTGAAAATGGTTTTATCGGTTATATTTTAATATACCGTGACATGAAATGAATTTCATAATAAATGTAATTG
Source organism: Artocarpus heterophyllus (assembly GCA_025403435.1). Taxonomy (NCBI): domain Eukaryota; kingdom Viridiplantae; phylum Streptophyta; class Magnoliopsida; order Rosales; family Moraceae; genus Artocarpus; species Artocarpus heterophyllus. The sequence goes on along the minus strand of CM046331.1, from coordinate 16,388,343 downwards.
ACAACACTCGGTAATTGGGTTTTGAATGACAATGATAATAAACACATGGGCATGATGCCATATCAGAGATCGGGTCGTGTGGCGATCGACCTTGGGGGCAGGTCCCGAAACCCAGCTGGGCCACTACGGTGGTGATATCATGGTTTGCCTAGGTAAAAGTAAATTGGTGTTTTGATTTGATGAGTAGACTGTTCTGTGTCAGGACGGTTCTACTCAAGTTGTTTATTCATTTATTTATTTAAGTTTCCTCTGAATAATTTCTAATGATGCTATGTTTCTTTGCATTAAACTATTTTATAAAACATAGTCCTACTGAGCCTTTCGCTCACGTTTTATTGTTTTGAATTTCCCCCATCTAGGTGGTCTTCCATTTAGGCTTGGAGAAGATTCTTCGGACCGAACTCAGGAGCAATAGGAGAATTTATTTATATTCAGTATTTATTTAATCAAGGCATGTAAGACTTAACTTTATTTGTACTTGGACTGTAATTGTATTTATGATATTGTCAGAACCATGTGTGTGCACAAGTTGTGGGTTGTGGAACCCATATTCGCGGTTTTTATTCAATTATTATTATTTGCTAAATATTTAAAAATTCGTTTATCAAATGTGGTGGATAAATCTTCTTAGTTTTTATTTAATTTGGTTCTCAAACTCTCGAATTTTAATTAAATCCGCTTTTAATTAATCTAAGTATTCCGCTACGTCACCTCCCGTACTTCGGGGCGTGACAGAATGGTATCAGAGCTCAAGGTTATGAACCTTGGGAATTGTGCACACATAGGTTTGACAATGAAATACCTCTGACAGTCCAAATTTTGTTTTTTCAGAAGTGAGAGAATGGCACCTAGACGTCGTTCGACTGCTGACGCCGAGTTCGAAAATGATGAGAGCCTGATGAGGTCTATGTTTGCGGCTTTCCGGCAGATGACAGCCAGGGCTAGACCGAAAGACTCCAGTGTTGGTAGTCGGCATGCTTTCTTTAAGGAATTTCGGCGGGCGTCTATTCCGACTTTTGATGGCAACGGGGATCCGCGGTTAGCTGAATATTGGTTGGATTCGATCTTGAAGCATCTAGATACTCTTGGTGTGCCTGAGGAGTATCGTGTGGAGTTTGCGGCATATAAGCTCGAGGGTGGCGCTAACACCTGGTGGAAACAAACTAAGCGTCTGGAGCGCGGTGGCGATATCGGTTGGGACAAGTTCGAGGAGCTGTTCTATGATCGGTATTTTTCGCAGGGATATAGAGATCAGAAAGCAGCTGAGTTTTATAGATTGCAGCAGGGTGATCTTTCAGTTCGGGAGTATGAGGCAAAGTTTAACGAGTTGGCTAGATTTGCTCCATCAGCTGTGGCATCGGAGCGTGAGAAATGCATCAAGTTTCAGGAAGGACTCAAGGCTCCTATTCGGCGGCAGTTGGTTGCTCTACGGCTTAGGAGTTTCGGAGAGCTTGTGTCGTCGGCGATCTCCGTGGAGAATGATTATGTGCAGTATTGTGAGGACCGAGCCAAGGCTTCAGGAGGACCGCAGAGGAGTGGCAGGAAGAGCACCAGTAGTCGTCCAGCTCCAGGGAAAGGCAAGCAAGGCGGTGCGACCAGTGGCAGTAGCAGTTCGTCTGGCAGCGGGCGCAGCAACCCCTACAGCTTTCATTGTCATTTCTGTCAGCAGCCCGGACACATCAAGAGGAATTGCCCGATTAGGAGTGCTCGTCTTGGATCGCAGACTGGGGAGGATGCCAGTCGTTCGTCTCAGCCTCAGCCTCAGACCCTACCTCCGCCTCCGCAGTACCCGCAGTTGCAGTATCCGCAGTTTTCTCCTCAGCAATTCTCATATCCGGCACGGGGGCAGCAGCCGTAGTATTTTCAACGCAGTGTTCCTCAGTATAGAGCGCCGAGTACAGGTAGTGTGCAGTCGTCTCCATCTCAGCAGCATCGGCCGAGTAATCCAGGACCCAGTAATGTCGGTAGAGGAAAAGGAAAAGCGCCAGTACAGGTTCATGCAATGGCATCTGGAGGGTCAGATTCTCAGACTGGTAACGCGGTTGTCGATGGTATGGTTTTGGTTTCTAGATCCTTAGCTCGTGTTTTATTTGATACCGGTGCCTCTCATTCTCTCATTTCGAGTTCTTTTGTACATGCCTTGGGATTAGAAGTAGAAGAGTTTAATGAACCCCTAGTTATAACTTCTCCCTTGGGGCGGGTGTGTGTAAATTGTATGTGTAAATCATGTAAAATAAAGATTGGGGATGAGATTTTGAAAAGTGATTTGATTATACTCCCCATGAGTTCCTATGATGTGATTTTAGGGATGGACTGGTTGTCCAGGTATAGTGCAGTTGTGGACTGCCAACTTAGAAAAGTGACCCTAGTGTCTGATAGGGGGACGGTAATCACTTACCAGGGTGGTGGTGATTGGCTAATGAGTGAGCGCCTTATAAAGTCGTGTCTAGGAGGGCGAAGGAATCTAGATTGTTTTGCTTTTCTTGCCAATCTAGATTGCGAGCCCTATGTTTCGAGTAGTAGTGTAGCGATTCCGGTGGTTGATGAGTTCGAGGATGTCTTCCCCGACGAGTTATCAGGGTTACCACCGCATCGGGAGATTGAGTTTGGTATCGAGTTGTTTCCAGGGACAACACCGATTTCTATGGCACCTTATCGGATGGCGCCGGCAGAAATGAAGGAATTGAGGAAGCAACTTCAGGAGCTTGCTGATAAAGGGTATATTCGGAATAGCACATCTCCATGGGGAGCACCAGTTTTGTTCGCTAAGAAGCACGATGGGACTCTCAGGTTATGTGTGGATTATCGGCAGCTGAATCGTGTTACAGTGAAGAACAAGTATCCCTTGCCTAGGATTGATGAGCTATTTGATCAGTTGGGAGGTTCGCGATACTTCTCAAAGATTGATTTGCGTTCAGGTTATCATCAGCTCAGGATCAAGGAAGAGGACATTCCCAAGACAGCTTTTAGGACTCGGTATGGGCACTTCGAGTTTCTGGTTATGTCTTTTGGGTTGACGAATGCTCCAACAGCTTTTATGGATCTGATGAACAGGGTATTTAGGCTGTATTTGGATCAGTTTGTGATCGTGTTCATCGATGATATTCTTGTGTATTCTAAGACTTGGGAGGAGCATGAGCAGCATCTTCGGATCGTGCTTCAGACTTTGCGGGAGCACCAGTTGTATGCTAAGAGGGAAAAATGTGAGTTCTGGTTGACTGAGGTCAAGTTTCTGGGTCATGCATCTCGGAGCATGGTATTTCAGTGGATCCATCCAAGATTGAAGCTATATTGGAGTGGGAACAACCAAGGAATGTAGCGGAGATTCGCAGCTTCTTAGGTCTTGCTGGATATTATAGGAAATTTGTAAAGGACTTTTCGAAGATTGCAGCTCCGTTGACGAGATTGATCAAGAAAAATGTCAGGTTTGAGTGGGATGAAGACTGTGAGTCTGCTTTTCAGGAATTGAAGAACCGGTTGACTTCAGCTCCAGTGTTGATTATTCCTTGCAGTAATGAGCCGTATGAGGTTTATGCTGATGCTTCAGGGCGCGGACTTGGATGCGTGTTGATGCAGCATGGACGTGTGGTTGCGTACGGATCGAGACAGCTACGACCTCACGAGCGAAATTATCCTACTCACGATTTAGAGCTTGCGGCAGTGATCTACGCGCTGAAGATTTGGAGATGTTACTTGTATGGAGCGTCATTTCAGGTCTTCTCCGATCACAAGAGTTTGAGATATTTGTTCACTCAGAGGGATCTTAATCTGAGGCAGCGCAGATGGGTAGAGTACATGGAGGATTATGATTTCGCGTTGCAGTATCATCCCGGGAAAGCTAATGTGGTCGCGGACACGCTTAGCAGGAAGTCTTCAGGGATTCTCGCTTGTTTGATTTTTGAGGACTGGAGCAGGGATGCGACAGTGAGTGAGTATCGGCTACTGTATCATGAAGATGGTGATCGAGTTTCGTTATATCATGTGGAAGTGACTCCAGCTCTTGTTCGGATGGTGAAGCAAGGTCAGTGGCAGGATCGACATTTACAGGGGATTCGGTCGCGGATTCAGAACGGGGAGCAGTTCGAGGAATGGAGCGTGCATGCAGATGGACAGTTCCAGTTATCGCAGAGGTGACGAAAGCCATTCTAGACGAAGCTCATAGGTCTCAGTTCGCTATTCATCCGGGGAGCACCAAGATGTATCGTGATTTGAAGAGGCAGTATTGGTGGAGAGGCATGAAGAAAGATGTTCGAGAGTACGTGGCCAAGTGTTCGACGTGTCTTCAGGTGAAAGCTGAGCATCAGAAGCCTGCAGGTCAGCTTCAGCCGCTTCCTATTCCAGGGTGGAAATGGGAGCATGTGACGATGGATTTCCTCACAGGTTTGCCGAGGACGGAGCAGCGGCACGATGCAGTTTGGGTTGTGGTCGATAGGTTGACGAAATCGACGCATTTCATTCCGTTTAGGTCGACGTGTTCTAGGAAGATTCTCGGGGAGTTGTATATGCAGAACATTGTGAGGTTGCATGGAGTTCCTTTGTCCATCACCTCTGATCGAGACACCAGGTTTAATGCTAAGTACTGGAGGAGTTTTCAGGAGGCTTTGGGTACGGATTTGAACTTCAGTACGGCGTTTCATCCTCAGACTGATGGACAGTCTGAGCGGGTTATTCAGGTTCTCGAGGATATGTTGCGTGCTTGTGCGTTGGACTTCGGCGGGAATTGGAAGCAATGTTTGCATTTGGCGGAGTTCGCGTACAACAACAGTTATCAGGCGAGTATCGGTATGGCACCATTTGAGGCGTTGTATGGGCGACCGTGTCGGTCACCTGTGTGTTGGGCCGAGCCGGAAGATAGAGTTATTCTTGGGCCAGATGAGATTCGTGATAGCAACGAGAAAGTCGCGGTGATTCGAGATCGATTGAGGGTAGCTCAGAGTCGGCAGAAGAGCTACGCGGATAGGAGGCGTAGACCCTTAGAGTTCGCAGTTGGAGATTTTGTTCTCTTGAGGGTGTCGCCTCGTAAGGGAACTATGCGGTTCGGGGTGAGTGGGAAGCTCGCGTCGAGGTATATTGGGCCGTTCGAGATCACTCAGCGTGTTGGTGTGGTCGCTTATCGGCTTGATCTTCCGCACGAAATTTCTCATGTGCACGATGTGTTTCATGTGTCGATGCTTAGGAAGTGTCCACCTGAGCAGGGTAAGATAGTTTCTTTTCATGATGTACAGGTTCGGAAAGATACGACGTACGAAGAAGTGCCGATTCAGATTATCGACCGGAAAGTGATTAGCTTGCGTCGTCGTGAGATACCGTTGGTAAAAGTCGTGTGGCAGCATCATGGGGCTGATGAAGCCACTTGGGAATTAGAGTCGAGTATGCGGGAGCTGTATCCGCATTTGTTTTGTTTTTGAGATGAGTTGTAAATTTCGAGGACGAAATTTCTTTTAGGGGTGGAGAGCTGTAACGTCCCGAAATTTATTTAATGTTAATGTAACGTAAATGGTGGATTAGTGTGCCATAATTAACGTTTTAACATTTATTAGACTATTTGGTTGGATTTTTGAATTTTTGGTTGTTTTGTTAAATTAATGAATTCGAATGATTTCTTATTGTTTTAAAATGATGTTTTGAGTTTTAAAACACCACAATTTGTAAAATGTTAAAAATACTCCGTTTTGCAAAACCGTGGGCGGCACATGGTTTTCGCACAGTAAAACCGCCCACCGATTTTCTCTATTTATTTCCTTCCTTCCTCTCTCTCTCCTCACTCTCCCGCAACACCTCTCTCTCTCGGCAGCTCACTCTCTCTCTCAATCTCTTTCAAAAATTTTTGAAAGCACATTCGAATCCAAGCTTCGGAACAGCAAGGAGGAAGCTCGGGGACGTGATTCGGCAACCGAGAACGCGGATTGAAGCTTCGATTCGAGGTTAGATTCGAAATTTCTAAACTTTTTACAAAATTTTTAATTTTGTGTGTTTTTGAAATCTAAGTTTGTTTAAGCTTAGAAAACCTTGGATTTGTGTTAAATGAACTTAGAACAACTAGAATCTAAGCTTAGATTGGAGAAAAACGGATTGGATTCAAGATTTTTCATTTTTCTCATCTTTTTCTCATTTTTGGATTTTTGAGTTTAAATCTTGTTTAAATGAGCCCAAACATGTTTTAGAATGTTTTTCTATCAACTATAGTTGTTTTTCATGCCTGGGATTTGAGAAAAACAGGTTAGAAACAAGATTTGGATTTTGGGGATCGAGAAACCCGTGGCTGGGATTTCTGGGTTTTCCCAGTTCGGCAGGCCGAAGTTCATGTTCGGCAGGCCAGAGTGATGATCGGCAGGCCGGTGTTCTTCCGACCGGTAGGCCGAATCTGGGGAAATGTTCTGCAGGCCGAACCTTGTTTCCGGCAGTGCAGTTCGGCAGGCCGAAGCAGGGAGTCCGGCAGGCCGACCGAGGCATGGAAAATTTTGTGATTTTTACCCGTTTTCACTATTTTGAACCCTGATTTAAATCCCAACCTTATAGGATGATTTTAAAGGTACAAATGGCACACTAGGACATCATGAAATGATTTAGTAACATAGAATGTCTCGAACTAGATATTGATCGACTTAGTTTGTATCTAGGATCATTCGTGGTTCCGTGGAGCTAACGTATAGCGGACAGGGATTACGGTGTGGGGTACCGGCACGAGTATTGAGGTAGGACTTCTATCCTATTTCTTTGGTAGCCTGGTTTTGAAATGATTTGGCTTTGGAAAGGATTTCTATCAAAATGTTTTCAACGGTTGTTTGAAAATAGTTTTATCGGTTATATTTTAATATACCGTGACATGAAATGAATTTCATAATAAATGTAATTGACAACACTCGGTAATTGGGTTTTGAATGATAATGATAATAAACACATGGACATGATGCCATATCAGAGATCGGTTCGTGTGGCGGTCGACCTTGGGGGCAGGTCCCGAAACCCAGCTGGGCCACTACGGTGGTGATATCATGGTTTGCCTAGGTAAAAGTAAATTGGTGTTTTGATTTGACAAGTAGACTGTTCTGTGTCAGGACGGTTCTACTCAAGTTGTTTATTCATTTATTTATTTAAGTTTCCTCTGAATAATTTCTAATGATGCTATGTTTCTTTGCATTAAACTATTTTATAAAACATAGTCCTACTGAGCCTTTCGCTCACGTTTTATTGTTTTGAATTTCCCCCATCTAGGTGGTCTTCCATTTAGGCTTGGAGAAGATTCTTCGGACCGAACTTAGGAGCAATAGGAGAATTTATTTATATTCAGTATTTATTTAATCAAGGCATGTAAGACTTAACTTTATTTGTACTTGGACTGTAATTGTATTTATGATATTGTCAGAACCATGTGTGTGCACAAGTTGTGGGTTGTGGAATCCATATTCGCGGTTTTTATTCAATTATTATTATTTGCTAAATATTTAAAAATTCGTTTATCAAATGTGGTGGAAAAATCTTCTTAGTTTTTATTTAATTTGGTTCTCAAACTCTCGAATTTTAATTAAATCCGCTTTTAATTAATCTAAGTATTCCGCCACGTCACATCCCGTACTCCGGGGCGTGACATGAGTTGTGTTTGAAAATTCATGATGATGAGGATGATGTTGTGTACTATATTGCAAAATCAAAGGGATCTCAGTTCCTTTACTCGCCTAGCTTGGGGTACTTAATATAGTATTCACTAGCCAATGCAATGGTAGGGAAGGGAGTTCGTAGGAAAGAGCGAAAAGTTGAGTGGAAAATCCTTGGAAAATAAGAGTTCGTAGGAAAGAGCGAAACGTTAGTGGAAAATCTTTGGAAAATAATAATAATAATAATAATAATAATAATCATAATGATAACTTAATTTAGTTTCTTCACATGGCCAAATTGTCCATCAAGTTGCCAACTTAGGTAGCTCGCAGCTTGAACTTTTTACGTTGAAATTCATCTTCTTAAAACTCTAGTGTTGACGGCTGCAGAGGATTAGACTTTGGTTATGGCGGTGATATATAATATATACAAGACCTTTTCAATAAACAATTGAAGCAAATGTGAGAATAATGAAGGTATGTCATATGTATGTGCAAAGTCCAAGTTTATTAGGACCGACTTCATCATGACCTCTCCAAGATTACGGCTACATAGAGCTTAATATACATACACACACACACACACATATATATATATATATATATATATATGTGTGAATTGGACCCCTCCAAAGTCCTATTCACATATTAGGAGTTCTATTACCATTATTTTGTTGTAAATAATAGACGAGGATAAAGTTTAGTGAGAGTATATATATTGTTAATTAATTGCTTTCCACCCATTTTGTTGGTTCAATTCATGCATGGACTAGTTTTAAGTTTATTGTTTTGCAAGTAATGATGTTGAAAGAAAAATGTCTATGCTTTTTGTGCTCATAAACGGTGAAAAGGGATTCAAGTTGTGAAAAAAAAATCAAGTGATTGTTATAATTTATATGGTGTGCCAAATTTATCGCCAAATATTCTATAAATTATTATAGAATTAGGACTATGCACACAATTCTTTACAACAATTTCTAATTGCTCTAAGATGCAAATTAATATTGATTATGAACGCCTTCTTTCCCTTTTTCCCATTAACCAAGGAGTAAAGAAAAACAATAATTAATAACATTGTTAAATATTAGGTATTGTAGCACTAATGAGAAACAGCTACCAAATAATAAAAACAGAAAAATGTTATTTTTATCGTTCTCTTTCTCCGTATATATGTTGGTCACAATCCAAGAAAATATAGATAATCTGCTATGGGGTTTGAAAATAATTGGCGTTTCGTTTTCTTGAATATCATGAAAACATGATGATGAGAATGCTGTGTATTAATATTAATTAATACAAAAGTCAAGGAGCGGAAAGCTAGTTATAAGCCAGGCTTTACGTAATTGGTCACTAATCATTTAGCCAATGAAATGTTTGAGAAGAGAGTTCGTAGGAAAGTGCTAGAAAAGTAAGTGGAAAAATTCTCTCTCTCTCTCTCTCTCTCTCTCTCTCTATATATATATATGTAGTTCATGAATTCAAGTTTCACACTTGCCCACCAACTTGTCAAAAACGTCAAAATTCAGCTCTAAAACGGCCCTGGCTAGCTAGGTTGACTGCTGTGGGGAGATAATGTGGCGGCAATAAATAAATATGCTGATATCGACTTCAAAATCAAAACCATATACATATTGACAAGCCCTTTTCAATATTAAAATAACTGAAGCACATGTCAATGAATAATAATAATAATAATACTGTATAATATAAGTCCAAGCTGTTTATTAGGACGACTTCATGACCTCTTTTGAGATTCCAGCTTCTATGCATAGAGCTTATTTTTATTAAAATATATAGAAGGATTTATTTATATTGCTTATACGTAAGGCTATGGCATCGCAAGTTTTTTGGTTGGTGATCCTTAAAACATTCTCTATATATCCCAGGAATAATTAATTTCATTAGAAGATATGTTGCTATTGATTTTGTTAATTTATTTTGTTGAGTTGACAGATTTATTTTGATGTAATATTCTGACAATTTTTTTTACTCAAAAAGAGTTTGCCTTGTTAATTGTAAAGAGAATGCTTAAAATACATTTGTTTGGCATCAATTGTCGTTTGAATATAACTCAATTATAGAGATCACTACTACACATGGTAGATTTAATGACGGTTAACAAAACATTGTTAAAAGATAAGACAATGGTTACGTAAGCCATTGTCTTATCGTGTGATGTTGTATGTCGTAATATTAGATGATGGTTTTAAACCTTCGTCAAAAGCATGTTAGGCAAGTCAACACGTTGTGCGGGTATTATATTATTAAACAACGAGTTTTTATGAAATCGTTGTCTAATGTGATTTGTATGAGGAGTTTAGACGACGGTTTTTCGTGAAAACCATCGTCTAATATCTTTTACAGGCCTAACGATGCTGCTGATTTTCATTTATTTTTCCACCGGTGACCTTCTCCCGTGTTATCATGGCCTATTCCTAGAGGGTTTCGCACTGCATCTTTTCGTGAGACATTTTAGACAGCGGTATCCCGTTGTCTTCTATATGTTGAGCAATTATAGTCATCAAGTTCATAGAAATTTGGTAGCAGTCGATTTGAACTCTTCATTTGGTCTCCTTGATAAACGTTTATATCCCAACACTTATTGAGAAGGAAATCAGCTTAATGATATAGATCACTTGCTACTTCAAGCTCTCATCTTACAAAGTATGCATGGTGGTTTTCTGCTCCGAATTGTATTGATTACATCTCTGATTCGCCGAGATTTATTCTCCAAATTTTCTTCCCAACTTTGATGATTTTTCGTGTAATTTTATTTCACTGGCTTTTAAGTCGATTTCTATAATTGGTAGTTCATTGTGTTTGGTGTTGCTGTTGTAATAGATTATGCACCCTTTTTGTCTATTACGTGTTTTTTTCCCTTTGAGTTTTATTGGTTACGGATATTAATATTAATGAGGGCCTCTCTTATTCTTCTAAAAATATTAGATCTAATTTTTTTTTTGGATAGAGTATAATACCTAGCCAATATATGATTGATAAAAGAAAAACATTGAATGAACGCAGTAATTATGTTGAGTTTTTCCATGATGTGAATCGCTAATTAATTTGCTGTAGGATTTGCTCTAAATCTTTAGTGTAAAACAAAATTGCAGCTAGAACTCTAGTCTTTCTAATTACATGGACCAAAAGGTTTAATTCTATGTACTTTTGTCGCAATCCAAGAGGATATGGATCAAATATATGTTTAGGACGAATTGATCGATGGCTTTTCTCGTCACATCTGGACAAATGACCCAGATATCATAATATTTAGAGAAATTGTAAGAAATATCATATTTAAAAAATTACTAGTAGCAAATATCAAATGTATTTTAAAATACTAACATATGTCATATTTGAATTCAGCTTCAAGATTAAATATTAGATAGACAAAAATACCCTTAATCTAACCTAGGATTTTTTTTCCTCTTATATCTTTCTCTCTTCCTCTTTGAAGTTCCTCAGCCACCACTCATTTTCTCCTCTCTACTCCCCTGCCCTCTTTCTCCTCCGCTTGACGGTCGTAAGTGGCTCCGATGATCGAAAGTTGCAGAGATAAATCAGTGAAGCATCTGTCATTATCTCTGTCCTCCATCGCATGCAAGCCTGGAGTTTTCGTTTTCCCTATCATTGTTGCTTAGATGAAATCATGACCGAAAATGATGGAGTAGCTTCAATCACGTCTAGATAAACCGCACTGCTCCACGATCTCTGGTGCAACACCTCGGGATTTGGCGATGAGATCTCGATGGCGAAGAAGAAGATCAGGATTTGAGGATGGTTACAAAGATGAGGATTGAGAGTTTGAGCCCCCTATATATCTGTCGCTCTTCTCCCTCGATAGATCTAGTGCCTCCTCCCGCCACAGATTTGGCATGATAGCTCTGGTCTTGATCCTGCAATGTCGTCTTCGTGGTCGATCTTGCGTCGTTGTTCTTCTCCCATGATAGATTCGGTGCTATTCTTCAGCGACAGCTTTGGCACTACAATCTTCTCCAGTGTGACGTTTTTCTTCGAGTACCTATTTTCTGGCATGTCAGAGGGGAGAGAAAAAGGGATAAAATTGAAAATTTTAAATATAAAACTGTTGATATTTGAATAACCGACATTTACTTTAATTATTCTCAAATCTATTATTTGCTATCAATTATTTTTGTAAATCTTATATTTCTCTTATTCTCCCTAATATTTATGGGATATTTATTTTTTTATACACCTATTTTAGGTTAATTTACAAATTATTATACTTTTGATTTTTTATCTTATCGAATGTTTATATTTAGATTAAATTTAATATATAAATCTATACTTTAACTCAATAAATAGTTAATTTTGACCTTTTAAATGACCAAAGTTTCCTTTAGTAAAAAAAGAAAATTAAAACTTTCAATAAATAAGAAGAAAACGAAAACAAAAACACACAAAACATCTATTTTTAGGGTATTTTATACATTTTTCAAGTCAAAAACCTTAATATAAAGTTTTTTTAAGTTCTTAAAGTTACCTCATTTTTTGATTTCAGGATATTTTTGGTAATTTTTTAGGTCAAAACTGAAGATTGATCAGAAAAATGTATAAATTTATATATTAAATTAATCTAAATACATTCGATTAAATGAAAAACTGAAAGTAAATGTTTGAATAAATCTAAAATGGTATAAAAAGGTAAATAATCCTATATTTGTTTTAATATCGTGTATTTATAATACAAAGTCAAATGGGGTTGGCTAAGCTTATATACTTTCTGGCCTTTATAGGCTTTATTATGAAAGGCAGGCAAAAAGACGTATACACATAGCACATTTATAAATCCCCACCAATTTGTCAACCTAGGATTAGGAAGCTACATATCAACTTGATTCTTAAATGTTGAATTCAGCTCTGAAGAAATATGGGGTTGACTGCTGCCAATAATGGACTTTGATTACTGTGATAGCGATGAAATATTTATGCTGCAGAATCAAACTCGAGATATATTCACAAAGCCTTTTTTGTTAAACAAATATATTGCAGCAGTTGTATTGATTGAACATTAATTCACGCATGCATGTATACAAAGTCCAAAAATATTAGGACAATCACCAACTTCACTTAACCTTTTTACATTAAATATTCTATAGGTTCAGATATTCATTACTTTTGTACTAGGATTTTTGCTTATGTTATAGCAAGTTATCGATTATAATTCATGCCACCTTTTGAAGATTTATTGTTAAAAGTTATTTTTGATTTCTATTAGGACTAGTCAGAAACGCAAGCTATGCGCGCGTATTCCACTTATTATATTTTTTTGAGTACAAAAATGATCTAAAATAGCTTTGTAGACATGTCTTTAAATACATATAACTATAAAAGGTTACAAGGATAAAAGAAAAGAGGGGCATATAATATAAAGGAAAAAGTAAAGGGAAAAAAAAAAAAGAAGAAGATGATGAAAGAAAGAAAAGTGATTATAAAAAGTAGAGAGAGTGGGGGTAACTACTTCTTACACATTGTAGAGGGTATTAAAACATGTTTCTTACTTTTTATAAAGGTTAATTATATAATTATACCATTTAGTTTTAACTTTTTCATAATATATTTTTCTATTTTTAGAAACTATAAAGTTATCTTTTGAATTTTAAAAACGTATTTCAATTTCATTTTTTTGAATAGAAAAATTGGGCATTCTAACTTTTTCATAATCTGTTCCTCTATTTTTAGAAACTAAAAAGTTATCCTTTAGATTTTAAAAACTTATTTCAATTTCATCTTTCTAAATAGAAAAATTAGGCAAAACAACATGACTATCTTTAAAAAAGCTATAAAAAATATTTTATCATTTTAAAACAAAAAAATCCTAAAATAAAACGTCAAATTAAAAAAAAAATCTTCAGTTTATGACTTTTAAAATTTTAAAATATTTTTTTTCAAAAAGAAACATATATTTCATAAAAAAAATTAGGTTTAATTAAGGGTATTTTATTTTATCCTCATGTTTTTTTATTCGAAAAAGTTTGCGAGAGATAAAATTAAAACAGGTTTTTTAAATCCAAATGATGCTTTACAGTTTTTAAAAATAGAAGGACAAATTAAGAAATAATAAAAACTAGAAGTTATAGTAATGTAATTAGCCTCTTTTATAATTATATAGGCAATAGAAATAACTATTTAGAAAAAAAAATATTATTAGATAGAAAATTAATTGAGTAGTATTATGTAAAATAGTCATTGAGATGATTGCGATAAAAAAATTTCTCCCCCCGGCTTGTGCAACGACACGTGGCAAACAGAGAGCAGGGAACAAAGTCGAATATTTTTATTTATCAATAAGGATTTTTTAATGACAAAGTTAGATTAGTCTTTATGTGTACGGTCATATTAACCCTTTATTTATTATTAAATTATGTTTTTATTGCAATTTCTCTGTCTAGTATTGTTTTAAGAGTTTTTGAAAATATTTTTATATATTTTTTGATAAAATTTTAAAAACACTCTAAATACAATTCTTAAAAATTTATATTTTCCCAAAACAAAACTACTTTTCCCTATTTTAAAAACACTATACCGTTTCTTTGTTTCCTCTCTTTGTTTTATATTTTGTATTGGATAATCTCATCTGATAGCAGAGCTGCAATTTTCGAGCACAAGTTTTGCAAATCCCTAAAAAAGGCATGCTCGTCATCGACTATGTATGTATTGGAATCGAAATTCACTAGAAATAGTTAGAACACCGTAGTTTGCAAATGGAATTGAAACTGTCAACATTAGGTAGTTTTCACCGCGGTTAGCTATTAGTGTTGCGATGGGCATTGGAATTGGAGATCTGGTTTGCAATTTGGAGGTCTGCCCTATATTGCAACTGATTTTGCAGATATGGTTACGTTTTTACAGGGTGTTTGACAGTGGGCTTTCTATAAACGCATCAACATGCAACCCCAAGTTTTTTGGTTTTGTTTTTATTGAGTTTGACACTAGGCTTTTTAACAAATCTCTATGGAAAGAATTTGAGAGTTAGGGCAAATAACTGCCAGCAATGCTAAATTCAAGCGCTTGTACAAACTTTTTCGCAGTTGCCATCTTCTTTCTTGACACGTAGCAAACTAGATTCAAATAAAATGTGAAATTACATTAAAGCCTTTCCTTTTGTTTCCCTCTACCAAAAAAAAAAAAAAAAAAAAAAAGGGCAACACAGAGAAACTCATTTACGATTAAACTCGAGTTTGCAGCGTGTCATTTGCATAGGGCATCTCTAATTGAGTGACTGAAATGAAGTCTGACCTTAGCACTGCCCAATGACTACCTTATAAAGTGAAAGTAATAAAATAATCTCTTTTATTATTATTATTGTTATTATTATTATTATTATTATTATTATTTTTACTACTTCTCCCTGAATAACCACGGTCATGCACAGTATAAAAATGGTGGCATGGGATCATTGAAGTTATTTAAATTGGAATTCTCAGAAAGTTATTTTATGAATAAAGCGTTTTATTAAAAAAGTTTTTATAAACAATCCCGTGGAACGTGATAAATTGATGTAAAGCTGTTAAGCTTTTGTGCCCTTTTGGGTGAGACGAGTTAATTGAAATCGTGATCATTGGTTAAAAGACCTTTTTCTTTTATTTTCTCTACTGAAAAAAAGATGACATGCATAGGAAAGGTGGTTTGTTGAGAAAATGTATTAAATTGGAAACATTAAAATTAGATTAGTAAATTACATTATAAGTTTAGAAAAAGTAAATTAAATAGCATTTTCAAATATATTTGCATTTTAAAGCAACAAAAAACTTAAAAATACCCCCAACAAGACAATTTGATTTTTTTTTCTTCTTCCTCTCGCTCTCTCCCTTTTCTTTCTCCCTCTTGTTGGAACAAAACTCTACTGATGAAGACTATCATCAAATCCCAAGGCTCATATTAATTCATCAAGAATTATAGCGGAAGCATACCTGAATTCATTAGAACGATTGAATTCTTGGTTCTTGATCTTCTGAGTCAATAAGGTGTGATGTCTATGAAAGAAAATTTTTTCTCTGTCTTTTCCAATGATGGGATGCCAGAAAAATATCACGTTTCATTCTGACTCAGGGACCACAACCATTTATAATATTTTAACTTTTCCTTATTTCTATTTTGGTCCATCATAAAAATAGAAATTATACTTTAGGTCTCTACATAGAATTTTGTACCCACACTTTATCATATGCTTTAAAGCCTACAACTATACACTTTATTAGATCATTTTAATTAGGCTAATCTTATTTGATAGCATTAATACATATTTATTTAATATATTAGCCTACTTATTATTGGAATTAATTCCAACAATCTCCCACTTGGGCTTTATATGAACTTTATAAATAGAAAATTTTTTCTCTGTCTTTTCCAATGATGGGATGCCAGAAAAATATCACGTTTCATTCTGACTCAGGGACCACAACCATTTATAATATTTTAACTTTTCCTTATTTCTATTTTGGTCCATCATAAAAATAGAAATTATACTTTAGGTCTCTACATATAATTTTGTACCCACACTTTATCATATGCTTTAAAGCCTACAACTATACACTTTATTAGATCATTTTAATTAGGCTAATCTTATTTGATAGCATTAATACATATTTATTTAATATATTAGCCTACTTATTATTGGAATTAATTCCAACAATCTCCCACTTGGGCTTTATATGAACTTTATAAATATGAATTATACCTTATGAGCTCATGAATTGTGCTATCATTGCTAAAAGTATCTCCAATCAATCCGGTCCATCAATCATATTAATATAGGATTAAAGCAGTCTTTGTTACATTCAACGTAACTAAACCCATCAATGGTCACGTATATTAATATAACGAATGACATGGATCAAGTATGGATGTGTAGCAAGAAAATTTCATGCAATGTGATCTTAACATGCCTATTTCCTACTGGTCCAACCTTATTGTTTAGTGAGATCAAATCAAACAATACAGAGTGAAAATAAACTATAAACTTTATTTCTATAGAAAATAACCATAAAATGTGTCTACAACAAGAAAGCATCTAAAATACAAACTCCCACTAAAATGACATATCCTCAAGAAATACAACACCCATTTGAGCAGTGTGCTCATGAAAGACCTTGGGTGGTACTCCTTTCGTAAGCGGATCCGCAACCATAGAGTTTGTCCCAATGTGCTCTATATACACCTGACCACTCTGTACTCTTTCTTTAACAATAAGGAACCTAATGTCCATATGCTTAGACTTTGTTGAACTCCTATTGTTATTGGAATATATCACTGCTGACTTATTATCATAAAATATCTTAAGTGGTCTTTCAATTCCATCCACAATTCGCAGCCCAGTGACAAAATTTCGTAGCCATATCCCATGGTTGGATGCCTCATAACATGCTATAAACTCTGCTGCCATGGTGGAAGAAGCTATCAGTATCTGCTTAACACTTTTCTAAGAAATAGCTCGTCCAGCAAGCAGGAAGATATGGCTTGATGTGGATCTCTGACTGTCTTGACACCCAGCAAAATCAAAATTTGAATACCCAATGATCTCCAACTGATCCAATCTTCTATATGTGAGTGTGTAATCTTTCGTTCTCTGTAAACACCGCATGACTCGTTTGGCTACTTTCCAATGATCTATCTCTGGATTACTTAAGTATCTACCCAACATCCTTGTAACGTACGCAATATTCGGACGCGTACAAACTTGAGCATATATTAGACTTCCTACTGCCGACGCATAAGGAATCTTCTGCATTTTCTTAACCTCAAAATCATTCTTAGGGCACTGATTAAGACTAAACCTGTCTCCCTTAACAACAGGGGTGTCACCTGGTTTACAATCTTGCATGCCAAATCTCTTAAGTACCTTCTCGATATAGCTCTTTTGTGATAATCCAAGTATACCCCGAGAGTGATCCCGGTGTATCTGTATACCCAATACAAAAGAGGCGTCACCAAGATCCTTCATCTCAAATTTCTTTGATAGAAATCTCTTGGTTTCGTGCAATAAGCCTATATCATTGCTGGCAAGCAATATGTCATCGACATACAAAACCAGGAAAATATACTTACTCCCACTGAACTTATGGTATATACAATCATCGACCATATTCATCTCAAAACCAAACGAGATGATAACCTGATGAAATTTGTAATACTATTGACGAGACGCCTGCTTAAGCCCATAGATGGATTTCTTTAATTTGCAAACCATCTTCTTTGAGTCTCCTAACTCAAAGTTTTCTAGTTGCACTATATAATTGTCTCATCAATGTCGCCATTGAGAAACACAGTCTTTACATCCATCTAGTGAAGCTCAAGATCAAAATGTGCCATGAATGCCATCATAGTCCTGAAAGAGTCTTTCGAAGAAACCAGAGAGAAAGTCTCTTTATAGTCAATGCCTTCCTTTTGAGTAAAACCCTTTGCAACAAGACAAGCCTTATATCTCTCCACATTGCCTTTCGAATCCCTCTTTGTCTTAAATATCCATTTGCAACCGATGGGTTTCGCACCTTCAGGCAACGGGATAAGATCCCAAACGTCATTGTCTTTCATGGACTTTATCTCCTCATTCATGACATTAATCTACTCTTGAGATTTAGAACTTTCCATGGCTTAATGGGAGTTGATTGGGTCATCTTCCACCACACCAATGTTAAACTCATGTTCTTGGAGAAATACAATGTAATCATCTGGCACCGCACTTCTCTTTTCTCTAGTGGATCTTCTTAATGGAGGTGGTAGAGTTTGCTCTTCTAGAACAATTTCTAGAATAGGACGTTCTCTGACATTGTCTTAATTTGGATCTACTTCTTGAACAATGTTAGGAATAGGAACCTGATCAATGTCAATAGCAGCTGTGGGAATATCACTATATTCCTCTTCAAAGAAAAAGTCCTTCACTCTATCTCCCCCGGCAAACTCGGTATTCTCAAAGAATCGAGCAGTTCCCGTCTCAAAAATCGACTTCGTCGTGGGATCACAAAATTTGTAACCCCTTGACCTCTCAGAGTATCTAATAAAATAGCAGCTGATAGTTCTGTAGTCTAGTTTCTTTTCATTTAGCCTATAAGGCCTTGTTTCAGCTAGACAGCCCCAAATGTGCAAGTGATTCAAAGTAGGCTTTTTGCCTATCCAAAGCTCATAAGGGGTTTTGGCAATTGCTTTAGTTGGAACTCTGTTGAGTATGTAAGCTACAGTCTTTAATGCTTCTCCCCATAAAGATTTAGGCAAGGTAGAATGACTAATCATACTCCTCACCATATCCTTAAGTGTTTTGTTTCACCTCTTAGTAACACCATTCATGCTAGCTGATCCCGGCATGGTGTATTGTGGGACAATACTGCAATCTTCTAGGAACTTAGCAAAAGGTCCTAGAAGTTGTTCACCTAATCCGTCATATCTATCATAGTATTCTTCACCACGGTTAGATCTGACACTTTTAATTCTTTTGTTGAGTTGGTTCTCAACTTCAACCTTATAATTATTGAACACATCCAGTGATTGGGACTTCTCATGAATGAGATACAAGTAGCTATATCATGTGAAATCGTCTATGAACATAATAAAATATTGTTGACTATTCTAAGAAGCTGTAGAGAATGGCCCATAAATATATGTATGAATTAGTTCTAAGACGTCTGAAGCCCTGTTGGCACCTAATCTCTTTATGTTTGTCTGTTTTCCCTTTATGCAATTAACACAAATTTCAAAATTTGTAAAATCAAGGGGATCAAGAATCCCGTCTGACACAAGTCTCTCTATTCTGTGCTTGGAGATGTGACCTAATCTTTTGTGTCATAACAAAGCGAAAATTGGTTAATTTTTATTTTACACCACATGTACCTATATGCAAGGTTTCATTAATGAGGCAAACATATCAAGTAAATAAAGGTTATCATAAACAAATAAAGAACCAAACCATTAACTTTTGAATTTTGAAAAAGACTAAATTTACTATTTCCAAATGAACAAGAATAACCAAATTTATCCAATACAGAAATAGAAATCAAATTCCGTCTAAACGATGGTACAACATAAGTCTCATTCAAATCCAAATAAAATCTAGTCTTTAATAATAACTTAAATATTCCTATGTGCCTAAAGTTCCACTGATTTGCCATCGTCCACATAGATGTATCTTTCACCATCAATTGGCTTTCAGTAGCTCAGGCAACCATGCATAGACATACTTATGTGAGTAGTAGCACCGGAATCTATCCACCAAGTGTGTCTTGGTACCAAAGTTAAATTAACTTCAAAACAAACCAAATTAAGAAGCATACCTTTCTTTGCACGCCATGCGTGATAATTGGTACATTGCTTCTTCTTGTGTCCCTTACCTCCACAAAAGAAACAGACAAATTCATCACCTTGTCCCTTTTGTTGTTTCTTCTGTGGTGCCGCACCTGCAGCTTCCTTGCCTTTCTTCCTTTTCTTTTTCTTGTCCTTAGAGGTTGTAGCCAAATGAGCACTCTTTGCCTTCTCTTGCTTAAGTCTTTCCTCTTCTTGCACACAATATGAGATGAGCTCATTAAGGGACCATTTGTCCTTTTGACAGTTGTAGCTCACCTTAAATTGACTGAACTGTGCAGGAAGAGATATCAAAACTAAATGTACAAGTAAGTCCTCAGACAGCTCTAGCTTAAGTGCCTTTAGTTTTGAAGCAAGATGAGACATCTCTATGTGTACTTCCTTATGTTTTTTTTCCTTTATACCTCATTGAAATAAGGTTTGCCAAAAGCATACTTGTTTCAGCCTTTTTGTTCTTGGCAAACCTCTTCTAAATTTCCTCAAGAAAACCTTTGGCTGTAATAACCTTTTCAGACATAGTGCCACTGAAAGTTTTCAGAATAGCACGCTTCATGATCATTAGACTCATGCGATTCAAACGATCCCACCTTTCCATGTCCCTCTTTTCATCAAGGGGACTGTTTTTTGTAAGGATAGGAGGTCGTTTAACCCTCAGCACAAGGTCTAAATCCATGACTTTGAGAACAATCATAATGTTCTCTTGGCATGCCTTGAAGTTTGCGCCATTAAGCATTGGAATTGAATTGATGCTAGCAGAAATATTAGAAGCAGAACTTGCAGCTAAACAGAGAACAAAACAACAAAACAGCAAAACAAAAGGCTCACATAAGTTCCATATCATACTTAAAATAAATTCAAATAATGGTAGGGCCCATCACAAGATACCTAGCACAACATTAATATTTAGTCTTTGGACGAAAACATTAACTTGTAAGTGGTACTCTTGGTGTAGTAATCAAACATTGATAATGAGTTCATGTCAAACAATAAATCTTCCTTTGGGCTGATTTATTACTCACATGCAAAACCAAATAATCATCACATGTTTATTACCACAGGTATACATGCAATTCTGACAAATATTAGCCTTAATTTAGACCGGTCAATATTCAGACAAGTTTTATAGACACAACCACTAATATTCTAAAACAAATTAATTTCCACAAAAGAGGTCACTTTGGTGACATGTTGCTTCAATTAATTCATATCAAAATACATATAAAATACCAATATTTGAATTTAAAACTGCACCAAAAATGACCAAAATTAAAATTAAAAAAATAAAAACAAATAATTTTTTTTGTCAAAGTCAAAGTCAACGGTCAACTATCAAAGTCAGCCGGGTCGGGTCCTGTAGGGTCGGGTATACGTACGGATTGGTTTACTTCTATCCAACTCTTTACCCAAAACCCATTACCCAAATTAAAACCCAGGCATATACCCTTCTTTTTTGTTTTTCTCGCCTGGTCACCTAGGGGTTGAGCCCCTGGGTTTCAAATTGGTCATGGGCCAAAGAGCCCATGTAAACCAGATGCAGAATTCTAGGCTTAGCCCAGAATTCTATAGCACACTCAGGGGTCGTGACCCCTGGGTAACATCACTAGGCGGCAGTTGCAACGGCTGCCGTCGAAGATCCTTCCTACCGATCTGCCAACAGCACGACTTGACGGCTACACCTAGAGAGTGCCGGCGCTGGCGGCGGAGCAGTAGGCCGCCAGAGAAACCCAAAAGGCAACCCCGGTTTTGACTTTATTTATTTGATACAGCGGCTTTTGGGCCGTGCCTTTGGCCTCCGTTCTCATGCATCGCCGCCTCCAAAGGCCACGACTGTGCCACTCCAACGAGGCCTTACGGTCTCGGTCGTACTTCTTTGCTGGCGGTAATGAGTTTACCGTCGGTAAACCAAAAGTTTACATATTGACTTTCATACATAAACTTGCAAACTGAGTCCCAAACGAATATATATATATATATATATATATATATATATATATATATATATGACTCCAACAAAATTTTGTACATATGCAAGACCAGATTTAACTGTATGTGTAAATGTGAGATCTCAGTCAACAAAAGAAAATCCAAAGTTATACATATATAAAACCAAATTGTTTGTAGCTTCAACAAAAATAGATCTCTGTTGTACCGAATCCATATGTACATATTAAATAGTCATGTAGCATCCAAATTGCATATTGTAAATTCACATACATCTGAATAAATTGAAAATTTTAAGAAAATATTTCTCAATAATTCAACATGAGACGGTTCTGATACCACTTGTTGGAACAAAACTCTACTGATGAAGACCATCATCAAATCCTAAGGCTCATGTTAATTCATCAAGAATTATAGCGGAAGCATACCTGAATCCATTACAACGATTGAATTCTTGGTTCTTGATCTTCTGAGTCAAGAAGGTGTGATGTCTGTGAAAGAAAATTTTCTCTCTGTCTTTTCGGATGATGGGATGCTAGAAAAATATCACGTTACATTCTGACTCAGGGACCACAACTATTTATAATATTTTAACTTTTTCTTATTTCTATTTTGGCCCATCATAAAAATAGAAATTATACTTTAGGTTTTTACACATAATTTTATACCCACACTTTATGAGATACTTTAAAGCTACAACTATACACTTTATTAGATCATTTTAATTAGGCTAATCTTATTTGATAGCATTAATACATATTTTTTTAATATATTAGCCCACATATTATTGGAATTAATTCCAACACCTCTGACTCTCCTTTCTCTCTCCTCTCTCTCCTTCTTTTTATTCCCAATCGTCATTGCTGTAATGATCCTATTTATATGGCCGTTACTTAAACTACTTAAACTTATATTTAAACATATACTTAGCATAGCTACTTAAAATTGCAAAATAAATTTCAAACTATTTTTTTAAAACATTACTTAGATTAAAAATCTCAAAACTTTTTTAAATTAAGTGACGCTCCTAATTATCTTGATGGAACATGCATACATTTGTTGCAACATAGTGCAATTGTAGCAACTTATTAGTCTTGAAATTATCCGACTAAGGCTATGTGATTACAACCTTAGTCTTCTTAACATACTTACATAAATCTATTTGAACATTTATGCATACATAACTTGTCATAAACATTTTGTGGAAAATTACATTGTGTAAGTGATATCTATTCTCATCTTTACTATTCGTCTGCCGCTCGCCTTGGCCCATCAAACATTGTTAAAAGGTTTCTTACTTATAATATGAACATATTTGAATGAGCTTTTTCTCAACAAGTATGAAATTATACTTGTAAGATATAATTGAAAAACATTTAATAAGCCACGCATGAGCCGATTATGCTTTATTATAGGACCCGAGTGTTCGTACCAGTTGCACATAATCCTCAAGAGATTAAGATTCACGAGGTCCTCAACAACTCAGAGGTCATAAACTTAACTTAGCTTAATTTAATGCCTCCCCACAAGTTGAGATGTCTTTAATCCTTTCCATAAATTGAAAGGTTAGTATGACATCCTTAGCTTATTTTATCTTATTTGTCTTACTTAACTTATTATGTATATGCAATATGACATATTTTTACATAGCATCACATAACGTAAAACATAATCTTACTTAACTTGAAGTAAGTATATATGGTATATCATAATACTAGCATCACATATCATAGATTGTATTCATGCTTAACTTAAACATATGACATAATCATGGCATAGCATATCATAACATAACATGTTACAACATAAGATAACATGGCATAGCATATCATAGCATAACATTGGTCATGCATTTCATATTTTTCATAAAGCACATAAAAACATTTTATTTTGAAAAATATATAAGCGAGATTCTTACTTATCTAGTTTTCAGATATTTGCAATTGTTACTACCTTGGGTTCTATCCGCAATATTTAGATTTCGTGTAAAAATACATGATGAGAGTGCGAGCTTAACTTATTTTATGCCAATTAATTTAGTATATCGTAAAAAGAAATTGAATCCTTTCTTATAAGAAATTTTCCGTTGATAAAGGAATAAATAGACATTTAGATTGTTAAAAGAATTAATTTAAATTAAAACTTTATAATTTAGAATTTCTACTTAAATAACTTTTCTTAATTACCTTAAATTGACCGTGCTAACATTGATAGTTAATTAATTAATTAATTAATTATCTCTATCTATTGACTTGGTCTAATATAAATATCTCATATTAATTTATATTGGGCTCATGTTTATATAATAGGCCTATTTAAATATGGATATTGATATTGGATCTATAAGCCTATATCTAGTCACTAATCATTTTTTTAAACCCATTATGGCATGCCAATACTAGGAGTGTTGTACGATGAACATTGAACTAAGAGGGACTTTGGTCCAAAAAGAGCCTTTGAGCATAAATACATGTTGGGCCTGTAACTTGACATTCTAACATTGCTAATCTAGAACTATTGATTTTTATAAATCCTATTTAAAAAATCTTGCTTGGAAAATTTTTCATAATTAATGAGAAAAACTCATTTTTTTTTTATCGTTAAAATTTTGTGTCAAAAATTGTAACTAAAAATACGGTTCGAATTTGGAAAAACTATAAACCATAATCTTGTATAGTTTTTTCAAGTTTTAAAACTTCCATGTTGGTTGTAAAATGAGATTCTATTAGTGGACAACTTTATTCTTTAAAATTGATACCATGGTGTCACTTTTATGTTAGCTTTGAAAATTAACATGTAACTGTATGTTAAAGACAATTTTATTAAAAATTTAATTCACAAAAATCCTTTATTTTGATGTGACATAAAACTTTTATGTTTTTCAAAATTTCATTTTCAATCTTTGATATAGCCATATTTAATGATTTTCAAAACTTTATCAAATTAAACATTTGTTATAAAAAGTTTGAACTACTTTTAAAACTATCTCAAGGAGCAGCATTGTAAAAAAATGTTCTTCATAAAAAGTTATAGGTTCAACGATATGTAAAGCTTTCATGCCTTGTTTGGAAACTGGTTCAAAGTTTTCAGGGCTTATTTTGACTAAAAGCGGAAATTACATTGTTTTAAAACGAAAAAATGTGCAGTTTTGAAAATATGGCCGAAACACTAGCTTAGAGTCCAAATTAAGGTTCAAATCTTTCTCAAAGATTTGTTCATCTCAGGTGAAATTTATGATTCAGCCTGTAAGAAGCCCTTCTACTTCAAAATAGCAACTACCCCTATTATTAAAACAACCTTTCTGTAATTATTGAGTCATTTTCGAGAATAGTCTGAAACTCCGTTTTAGAGTCAGAATCTCGAGGTAACTCTTCCACAAGAATTTGTTCAAAACATCAAGACCTAAAACTTATTCATTATAAAAACCTCAAAATCAACCCATAAAGGGTCCATTTTTCCAACCAAATTATGCAAGAAATTTTGTTTCTAAAACCCATACATGCATACTCTAATCTCAACAAAACACTAACCAACATGGAATGATCTAATAACAGCATCACAAAAACGTACTTAATCAATTATTACATGCTATAACTTATCAATAAACATAAATTGATTAAACTTAGAAAATAAAGAGGATGGAGGTTTTAAATCCTTATCCCTAAAGACAACTCTTGAACAATCTCCTCGTGCTCTTCTTTCTCCTCTTGATTAGGGTAGATTTAAATAAGTGGGAAAGTGAAAAATTTTTGAGAGAAAATGAGAGAGAGAGAGAGAGAGAGGACTGGTTATAGTGGAGGAGAGTGGAAGGGAGTTTGAGTAAAAAAAAAAAAGAGCTCTTGGATCTTGTATCTATATAAAAACTTTTGCATTAATCTTGCTTAATTTCTTGGCTTGATTTATAAAAATTCTAAGTGAGTTTTGAAGGGCTAAAACTTGGGTCAATCTTGGCTTAATATTGGCACCAATAAAGGGTGAAAATTGGAGGCAAATTAGCTCCATTAAATGGTCAAAGTGGTTATTAGCCGTTTTACTATTCATAAGATCATATTATGTCTTTATGTCTCTTTTCTTCTCTTCTAATTTTCTCTAAACCAAATATTTTCCTAATTAGTTGAGGTGACTAGCTAGCTAACATGGGATTTTTAGTTCTCGATAGGTCCTCTAATCCATCTTAATCATAGTCAAAAACTAACCTCTGAATTAATTGGTAATAATGATTTTACTAAATCGCATAATAAAAATGGATTGCCATCAATCTTAAAACTATTCATTGATTGAATACAACCTAATCTTGACTTTTTAGGCACTTATCTTGGAAATAACAAGTCCTCAACAATATTAATTTTAGAGTCTAGATAGCATTTTTTTTCGAAAATGCCACTCACATAACCCTAATTCTAGCTATTAGGCAATTAAGGATATTTTGCATACTATAGTGTTTCTCTAAACACTCTTAACACCATACGGTACTTAAAAATCTTGTATAATGAATTTTCAAGTTAGTCTTAGTTTGAGATTTGCTTTGTCTTAATTCGCAGTTTAAAATCATTAGCTTAATTTTTTTGCTCGGAAGAACTATAAAAATCTAACTTTATTATTTGATATAGAATTTTGAAATTTATATTATAATTTCATAAATTCTCCAATCATAAACCAAAATATAGAATTTTCAAGAAAACCCTTACCTTAAGTATTTAAATTACAAGATCTTCTTGGTCATTACTATAACTATCTAAGATCGTAACACTTGTATGTTAGTTCCTAATGTTTACTAACATGAAACTCTCTAAACTAAGCGAGAGCTAAATCATATCGTTTAACTACGTTAGAGTGTCTATTGATACACTATTAATGCAGTACTCTACTTGAAATTCCTATTTGTGGAAGCTCAAGTCCCTCACTAATAAAACTCTCTTTATCTCAATTTGAGATAGAAGGTTTCTGATCTTCAACTAAATTCTTATAGCTTATCATAACACTTAGTGGTATTATATACTACCGAATTTACATCAATTATAAAACCACAAGGTTTATAATTCTACGAACATTTATCCATAAATGAATGTTTAGGTTTCTAAAAAAACCCTTGGCTTGAATACTTGAATTATCGAACTGCGCAACTTTGCTTGAACAATAGAATTAATTGACTTATCTAAAGTCACAAAAAATTTTGGACCTTCATACTTTCTCATAATTGTTTATCTTATCATCTACTTTTGTCGTCCACTATTAAGACATCTGTCTAACGGCTAGGATTATTCTTAAACTTGTTCAACATGCATAGTATGACTAAGCTCGTCATATTGTTATTATTCCTGAAGTCTTACAAAAACTTATACTTATAGATATTGTTCCTGTAAGTCTTATAGAAACTTATACTTATAGATTCTAAACTTATTTTTTTAAGAACTTAATAGCACAGTTATGAAAAATCTTTAATTAATTGTACTTATTAATTACTGGATTTTTTCAAATACTACAGTTGTCGTTATGCCTAGAGTTGGAGGTAGGTCATCGGTTAGGCAATCTCGTCTTCGATAATGTACAACATCCTTAAGCTTTATGAGAGACTACAAGAATTTAGTTCAAATTAGAAACCTTCTATGTCAAATTGAGATGAAGGAATTTTTTAAGTAAGGGACTTGTGCTTTCACATATAAGAGTTTCAAATACGTACAGTACTACATTAGTAGTGTATGGATAGCCACTGTAACACAGTTCAACAACATTAAGTAACTCTTACTTAGTGTGAAGAGTTTTATATCAATAAACATCAAGAAAATGATGTTACAAATGTAATAAACTTGGACAGTCTTAATGATGACCAAGGAAACCCAAGAATTAAATGTTGAAATTTAAATACTTAATTCAAGGATTTTCTTGGAAAATTCCATGTTATGTTTTATTATTGGAGAATATGAGGAATTATAATATAAATTCCAAAAGTCAATATTAAATATTAAAGCTAGATTTTATGTGTCTTTCAAGCAAAATAATTCGATTTATAATTTCACACCACGATTTAAAGAGGAGGAAAATTTAAAACGTGAATCAACTTGAAAATTTGATACCCTAGAATATAAGTACAGTATAGTGTTAGGAGTGCTCAGAAAAACACTTTAATAAACAAAACATCATTTATCACCTATTATTTAGAAATCAAAGTTACACGAGTAGCATTTTTTATATAAAAAAAATGCTATTCAGACTTGGGAATTTACTGTTAAAAACTATATCACTTCTAAGACAAGTGTAGAGAAAAGTTAAGTTTAGGCTTTATATAGTCAAGGAATAGTTTTAAGATCCATCGTAGTCCAATTTTATTGCATGATTAAGTATTAATACCGTTACCGATTCATTCGGAGGTTAGTTTTGGACTACAATTAAGTAAAGATAGAGGGCTTGAAGGGAACCAAAATTCTCCTATCATCTAACTAGTTTCCCCAACCAATCAACAAAATATCTGATTTAAGAAATCTTGGGAGCAAAGTTGAGGGGCAAAAAAACAAGAATTGACCCCATTTATAGTATAAAGCCTATGCCTACTTTTATCATTGGTGGAGCCATCTTTCTAGCTGTTTTTCTCTCTCATTGGTGCCATTTTTAAGCTATTATTGACTAAGTTTAAGCCTCCAAAACTTTAAAAACCAAGTTAAGAAATTAAGCTAAGGATTTGGCAAAAGTCTATAATCAGACCTTAAGCCTCCATAGCCTACTTTTGGCTCCAAGAAGTCTCTCACCCTCTCAAAACCATGGCTGTCTTTCCCATGTGCTCTCAAATTTTTCTAATTTCCACGCTTATGAAAACTACCTAAAATAAAGAAGGAGAAGAAAAAGAAAAAGAGGCGAAACTAGAGTTGTCTTCAAGGATATTAAACTAACCTTTTAACCTTTTCTTTTAAGTTAGATTTAGTTTATAGTTCTTGATGTTTATGGTATATAAATAAGGGCTTTTCATGTATTTTTTGTATTGTTGTAAGTTTATGTTGGGGTTGTTTAAGAATGTGTAAGTTTAAGTATGTTTAGTTTAGGTTTTAGTTGTGCCTTAGTATCAATAAAAATTTATGCGTTGTTTACGCTCAAATACAGACCTTTACAGTTTGATTTTGAGATTTTCATAAATACAAACTTTTAGGTCTCGATATTTTGAACAAATTCCTGTGACTAAGGTTTCTCATGATTCAGATTCTAAGACAAAGTTTTGGACTGTTTTTAAAAACAGTGTAATAACCAAAAATGAGCCTCTTAAATGCCAAATCATGATTTTTGTGAAACACAAAAATTTTATATCCTAACAAAACAAAGAAATTTCCTAAAGAATATTGTTTATAATTGTGCCTCTAATACAACGTTCTGGGCAGATTTTTGAAACTGCATAGTTTATGTTGCAAAAACATTGTAGTTTTTTATTTTGGTAACCCGAAAAGTTCGACATATGAAATTTGTTAAACACAAAAGTTTTAGATATCGAATGAATGAAGAACTTGCATGAAGAAAAATTTTAAGATTTTCCCTCTATAATAGACTTTAAAAATATTTTTAAAAGCAGACAATTTTTTTTTTATAGAAATTGTTTGGTTTGGTAAAGTTTTGATAAATCACTAAAATTGGACATGTTAAAGACAGAAAACGAGATTTAGATTTTGAAAAACAAGAAAGTTCAAGATCCTGTAAAAATGAGGAATTTTAGTGAGAAAATTTTTTAAGAAGACTGTTTCTCACATACAGTTATATGGTGACTTTTAAAACTAAAGTAAAAGTACCTCTGCAATACTATTTTTCAATAAAAACACCTACTTAGTGACAGAATTATATTTTATGACCAACAGAAGAATTGTAGAACTGGAAAACTATACTAGTTTATAGTTTACAATTTTGTCAAATTAGAACTCTATTTTAAGATATGATTTTTTACACGAAATTTTTATATACAAAATATGAGTTTTCACAAACTACAAAGACTTTTCAAATGGTTTTTCTTGAACGTGATTCATGAAAATCCACAATGTTAGAATGCTGAATTACAAGTCCAATACCCTTTCACGTCTAAAGACTCTTTGAGACCAAAGTTCCTTTACGCCCAATGTTCAGAATGCTATATAACACCCCTAGTGTTAGTGGGCCATATCGGGCCATTGAAATGAATAATAATCAAATATTGGCTTATAGGCTCAATGACACTATTCATATTTAAATGAATCTTTCGTATAAATATAAGCCAACATAAGTAGCATGAGAAATTATAAGTTAAGTTATTAGAAGAAAAAATTAATTAATTACATAATTAATAATTAATCACTAATGCTAGCACAATCAACTAAAGGCAATTAAGAAAAATTATTTAATCAAAAATTTTAAGTCATAAGGATTTAATTTAATCCTTTTAACTACCCAATTATCAGTTATTCCTATAATAAAGGAAAATTCTTTTGAGAAAAGATTTGCATAAAACAAGATAAGCTCACACTCTCATTGGGTGTTTTTCTATAGAACCTAAGTGTAAGTGAATAGGAACCCAATGAGATAGCAGATTCAATTTATAGGAAACCAGGTAAATAGAAATCTTGCCTATCGCATGAAAACTATGGTTTTTAAAATAAAAATGTTTTTA
This sequence comes from Artocarpus heterophyllus, assembly GCA_025403435.1. Lineage (NCBI taxonomy): Eukaryota > Viridiplantae > Streptophyta > Magnoliopsida > Rosales > Moraceae > Artocarpus > Artocarpus heterophyllus. Next base: position 16,357,881 of record CM046331.1, on the reverse strand, counting down.
TATGTTATATGCAAATTACGAAATGCCTAATCAATTGCTATGCCATGTTGTGTCATGCTTATGTTATGTTATGCTATGTCATGTCATGCTATGGTTATGATATGCTACGATGTGTTATGTTATGTCATGATACGATATGCCATGATATGTTATGCTATGCCATGGTATGATATGTCATATTAGGTTGTATCATGCCATGATTATATCATACATTTTGTGTGATTAATGCAGTGTTAAATTATATTGCATACTCATATTAAGTCAAGCATATTTGTGATATACAATATTTGATGTTATGTAGTAACATGTCATACTGTATACACACAATAAGCTATGTGAAACAAATAAGACAAAATAAGATAAGGGATCATACCAACTTCTTGATCCATGGAAAGGCATTAAGTTAAGTTAAGTTCATAATCTCAAAGTCATTAGGGCCTCACAAACCCTAACCTTTTGAGGATCGCGCTTAATCAATGTGAAAACTCAAGCCATTAAGTATGATAAGATATGTTCATAAGAAAGCATAACTGGCTCATGCATGATTTATTAAATGTTTTAAATTATTTTTTGCAAGTGTAAGTTCCTACTTGCTGAGAGAAAGCTTATTCAATTACATTCATATTGTAGGTAAGAAACATGTTAGCAATACTTGATGAGCAATGGTAAGCAGAGGATGGATGGTGAAGATAGTAATGGATACCGCTTACACAATTAATGTTCCACAATACGTTTAAAATGAATTATATATGTATGTTTAAATAGTTTTACATGAGTATGCTTTGAAAACTAAGGTTGTAGTCTATTGATTAATGTGTAAGTATATACGGTTGTAAATAATAGAGTGATTGTAGAGTTGTCAATCCCATAAAACTGTATTTAATTTGCATTAAATACCAAAATTGATTGGATCTAAGATTATTTGAATGATCGGATAGAGCAACAAATAAAATAAACTAATGAAAATAACTAAGAAAATAAAATAAAATAACAAAAACAAATAATTAAAAATACTGGAGCATCAATTTCACCATGATTAATTCGTGTTAATTTTACTATTAAGTAAGTCTCATAATTCATTAGTTAAGAACTCTTAAGTAACTTAATTATCTCTCGTGAGCATTAAATTGGATAATATGCTCAAAAACACGATTCCAATATCACTATCTAGAACCAAGTGATTAATATTTATTAAGCTCTAGTTCTTCTAATGACTACAAAAGGAACTATAAATCTCTTGATCTTATAGTCACCTAAGTTGTTTTTCCCATAATCCATACATGGAATTTCCCTTTCCCAAGTGCCAAACCCCACATACTAGGATCACCTAATTCATTGGCCAAATAAACTAGAAGCATTAAGAGTAGGAAAATACAAATAAATGATGAAAAACTACTTAGAATAAATCAACACTTCATAATTAGGCAAAATAAAGAATCCAGAAGAATAGCTACTCCATAACTAAAATTAAACAAGCTAAATCAAGGGTTCAATATTTACAAATCATAAAAATAAAAAGATCAGAATAGGAATGAAAAACTCATTTTTGGAGTTGTCACAATCTCTAAGTTCTTCTTCTTCTTCTTCCTCTTCCTCTCATACTTCTTGATCTCCAATCCTATGATGATGACGAAAAACTCATTTTTGGAGTTGTCACAATCTCCAAGTTCTCTTCCTCCTCCTCCTCTTCTCCTACTTCTTGATCTCCAATCCCATGATGATTTATTAAAAATAAAAATAAAACTAAAAATAGAAATAAAACCAATACTAATTATTTGTTTATTTATTTATTTTTCTTTTTCTCTTCATTGGAATCAGCCTTCAAAAACCCTAGAATGGGTTTTTTTAGCCAATGTGTGCTCCTCAAAATATGGAGCTCATTCCCCTTCCTTTCATTCTCTTCAGCATGTGAAAGTAGAGAGCCCATTAGGGTTGGTGAGAGTTGGACGTGTGTCACGAGCACATTAGGGGCTAGGGTGTATGGTCTAGGTGGCAGAATGGGATTGGGTGGAGCGTGTGGGTGGGGTTTGATGCACCTTACTTGATTAGGCTCTAGGCTAAGTGGAGTTTGACACAGAAGGATATGTGGCATGTTTTAGCATGCAAAAGCTACAGCGCCCAAACTCCGTATGCGCCCTGGTCAATGTTGAAGCGCACGTACGCATCTGACGGGCTGCAAGGATCTAGTGGTTCGCGTCACGAGTTGATGAACTCTAAGATTTGCATGTGTGGTTCTTTGTAAGGACAAGTTAGAATTTGAACTTATAATCTCCTTTTGGCCCTAAATTAATTTTAAAGTGCCAAATTGCCTTCTCACCTACACAAAAGTGGAAATAAAATAAATAGATAAGATGATGATGATGATGATAAAATTCAATTAAAATAAAATGGAATAAAATAAAAAAATAAATCAAATTAAGAAGAATAAAATATAAAAATAAGCAAAATTAAATAAAACTAAATAAAAATATCAAGAACACAACAAAGATATGTGCATTAAAGGACACGAATAACTCCTTTTTTTTTGTAAAGTTATCATAGTCATACGGCCTTAACCAAGATAATTTTAAGATTAATATGTTGTGATAGTTACTGTGGCAAATATACATAAGTTTCAAATAAGAGAATTTATAATGATATTTAATTTAGAAATGTTTTGAAAAGGTTTTATTTTAAATTAAGAAAATTTTTAAAAGAAACTATTTTAAGTAATTATTATTATGATTTGAAAAAAAAATTATTCCGCAAATCTAGGTAATTATGCAAAGATATGTTTAAGTATAAGATTATGTAGTTTAAGTAACAACCACATAAGTAGGATTGTTATAGCTTTGTAGATCAACGTCTAGCAATTTGATTTGTGATGATGGTGTCGTTCTATGAGCGACAACATCAGTACGACAATAGCAAAGTTTTTCTTTTCATTTTGTACATTTTGTTTTTGTTGGTGTTTTATTTTTTAGAATTTTTTGATGAAGTCAGTGACGTCATTGGTGTATATATATATATATATTCATCAAGTAATACAATATTAACTAAGAAGTATAATATTCCCTGGCCGCTGATGACATCGTCGATAAATTTTTATATTTATATAAAAATATGTATTTCAATGTAAATATAGTATTTTCCAGCTACCGGCGACATCACTGGTTTATTTTTGTTTTTGCATGGAAATACCCATGAAAATACTATATTGCTTATCCGCCAGCAACGTCGTCGGTGCCGGTAAGATCTGCCGTTGTCGTCGATAAATTTTTATATTTATTGAAAATACAGTATTTCTAAGGAAATACAATATTTCTCAGTCGCAGCCTATGCCAGCGAGGGAGAAGAGAGAAGGTGGAGGGGAGAAAATGGTTATGGTATTTTGGGGGCTTTTACTCTTAATTTCTCATGATATAAACCCCAAATTCTTATAATATGCTATTTACTATATATTTTTTGAGGAAATATTTATTATATTTATACTTTACATCGTTTCCATCTTGTACCCTCAACTTAAATAGCTTACTGTACATTCTATTCCATACTTTAGTTCAATTCCACTTTGTCCCTTCCGTTTCACACGGGCATATATGATGATAAATATATCCTTTTAATTCTTTAATTCGCGTTTTTTTAATTCAAAACCAATTATCATTAATTTGAAACATAAAATACAATAACAGTTTCTATAGGTGAAGGAGATTCCTCCAACTAAATGAACTCGTCATTTATATTAAGAGCATAAGAAGCTAAATAATAGGCTGCATTATTTACCTCTTGAAATGCATAGCTTATCTTAACTCCTGAAAAAAAAAAAAATAACAAGCTAGATACATCTGACAGTAAAAAACCAAACTTATTAAAATTAAAATTAGAGCTTAAACGATTATCAATGCATCAAATTGCACATCACGGAGATATAGTCCAATATCCTTAGCCCAAACCAAACTTATAGCAAAGGCTTCAGCTTCAGCTTCACAAGTAGCAAAGGCATTACCTTCTTAGCCAAAGCTGCCATAACAAATCCTGTAAGTCTTTTATAACAGCATCAACTCCTATAGACTGTTTAAGACAGAGATAGCAGCATCTGCATTGAGCTTATAGCAGTTTAGATCTGGTGGATTGCATATAACATGAACCTGCTTCTTGTTGGGAGTCTTCTGTTAAGCCTTAGCAAATTTTAAATAGTCCACTCAACAATCTGAGAACGAAAACAGACTTTTGAACCATGAATTTCGTTATTCTGTACTCCCCAAATACTCCAAGCCAAACAAGAAATAATTCTAACTCAACTTTGGTTATGTAAAACAAAACTTATTTAAATTAAAAAAACTAAAACTAAAAATAATTCAAAATCGTACAAAAATGCAGTAAAGATATAAGCAGTACAATAAACTCATTAGAGTTGCAAGAATTAACGTACGAGAATTAAAAATGCAATACAGGTGAGGCGAGGCAGCCTGAAGGCCCTTTTCTCTTAACTTATTTTCTAAATTAGTTTATGGCTTTTTATCCGCATTCACACAAAGAGTTGTCTTCAACTTATTTTACTATAGTTTACTTTGAGTTAGAGTTGCTGTCGTATGAATCTGACTCATTAAATTTCATCTTCTTCGAATCCATGATTTTAGCAGCTTAAATTGTGATTGGGATGTCTGAATTCGAATTAGATGAGAGATTAAAAAATTAGGGATCTATAGTCTAATTATTTTCTCAATATCAAGGTCGGAAACAAAATCGATATTTTTAACATCAAGGATGTGAGAGCATTTGGTTGAAATGACACGGTTTTAAAATTTAGAAGACAAAGTGTAAATTATCCAAAAGTTCATAATATTGGTGTGAATAATTCACAAATAAATAATATATTTTCACATTTACCCTCAAACATTTTAAATTTGAGGATGAATTTGTAGATACATTGTAGATGTGAGGAAACGACAGATTGCACGTCAATCATGTCCGTTTAATCACAAAAACGACGTGTACGAACTCCACTCGCTCTCCAGCCAAAAGCAAGAAATACCAACCAAAATGCCAGACCCTAAAAGCCGTTACTTTCCTCTACTGCGTCATTGCTCCATTTTCTCTTTTCTCTGGTGAGTTTTTCATATTCACTTCACTAATAATTCTTGCGAACTAATAAAAATTATGGGCTCCCTTAAATTTTCAATTTCTTTGGACTCATTTGACTCAAAGAAGCTGAATTCATCTCTAAACTCTAGCTATTTTCATCTGGGTAGTGGAGCCTGTATAGTCAATTCTCTGAATACGGTCAGTATTATTTGTTGGAAAAAATGGTTAATGACCATTTTAAGCGGTTATTTTAAGGCATAATTTTGAGATGGATATACTTTGTAAAACAGAGTCTTATTCGATTTATGCTCTCCGTCACGAGGAGATTGAAATCGTATATTTATATTCTCAAAATAGTAATCGGGTGAATGAAAAATTGATACTTAAAATGTGTCTATTGACATTTAGTTTTTATTCGAATAAGCTTAAATGTAAAATCTCATATTTGTTAGACATTAAGGGGGTGTTTGGCAGTGGTGGGAACCACTCAGTTCCCACCACAATTTCAATTATGAACAATGTAAAGCTCTTACATGCTACAGTAATAATAAAAAAATATGCTACAGTGTAAAATTCTCACATGCTACAGTAAAAATGGTTCCCACCACTGGTTCCCACCACATTTTCAAACACCCTATAAATCTTACTATGGTTTTTAATTGATTGTACTTTTATGCTTAAATAAGATGTTATACTTAAGAGGCTTTTCACATGCAAGAGGGGTGTAAATCACCGCCTTACTAAGGGCCCAGTCTTTCAACAACAGAAACCAAATTCTGTTTTTCTTATTTTTCATTTTTAACAATTGTAATCTGTTTGTTTTATTCATATCATATGTTTTATTTCTAATATTATTAAGGTCAATCCAATCAATGATGAAATCACTTCGTCTTTAAATAGTGACTTGGCGACTCCAATATTGAGGAGAAACCGATCAAGTTTCGTGGTGCTAAGAAAGAGGCTAAAAGATTTCTTGGTTCCAAAATTGGTCTGAGAAAGAGTAGATGGGAACGAGAATTGGAGAATTTGTTTGTTAATATAATAATGGTGAAATAGACGTTTAATTACTCTGTTATTAGGTCTGACTTGAGCTTAGGGCAGTGTAATTCTGTTTTGAAGTGGCCTGAGAGTTGAAGTGATGTCAAAACTTTTGAGGTTCTTTGAACGGATGAGAAGCCGTGGGAAACTAGAAGGGCAATATAAATGCTTACAATTCGGTTTTTCTAGTTTTGGCTAGAAGAGAGGATTGGGGTAAAGCTGAGAAGATGATTTGCGAACTGAGTTATTAGATCTTCAACACTCTTATTTACGCGTGTTCTAAACTCGGGCGTGTTGAGTTATGGTGGTTTAGAATGATGCTAGAACATGGTGTTCGGCCAAACGTTGCGACATTCGGTATGCTCATGGGGCTTTACCAGAAGAGCTGGAATGTTGAGGAGGCTGAGTTTACCTTACTCGAATGAGGAGTTTGAGGATCATATGTTAGTCCGCGTACTCGGCATTGATAACTATTTATACTTGTTTGAACTTGTATGAAAAAGCTGAAAAGGCTTATTGGCTTCATGAGAGAAGATGAGGTGATACCCAATTTTGATGATTGGTTGGTGACGCGTAATGCTTATAGTCAACAAGGGAAACTAGAGGATGCTGAAATGGCTTTGGCTTCAATGCAAAAGTCCGGGTTTCCACCCAACATTGTTGCATACAACACATTGATAACTAAATATGGGAAGGCATCAAAAATGGATGCAGCTCAACGGCTATGTCTGTGTATTGAGAATGTCAGGTTACACCCCGATGAGCCAACTTACCGTTCGAAGATTGAAAGTTGCGGTCGGAACTGACAACTACAAGGAGGCAATATGGTACTATCAGAAGCTAAAAAAGTTGGGTTACAAGCCTAACTCGTCAAATCTCTACACACTGATAAACTTATCCCTATTAAATTGGATTCAGTTGTTAGCCAACTAATCCGACTTTCTACACTCAGTCATTGGCATTCTCCTGCGGGCATATGAGAGGGCTGGAAGGATTGAAAAAGTGCCTTTACTTTTGAATGATTTTTTCTATTGTGTTTTGTGGCCTAAAAGCTGTGACATTGTACATATTGTTAATAAATAAATAAAGTGACATTTATAATTATTTTGGTTGCTTATATGTATTATGAATACTTTTATAAATATTAAGAAACTTTCATGATTATTTATGTGACTATAAATTTAATATATAAGTGTTATATGCTGAGGGATAAAATTTATAGATAATAATTTAAATAGTTCTCAATAATTAATTAAAGTTTATGATCTTTAATTAAATATTACAAGTACGATCTAATCTCATTTGAAATGAAATAGTCTTATCTGGGCTATTAATGTAGAGACATTAGATTGGAGGTACTTTATAGAATGAGATTATATAAAATTGGACCAGATGAATTATGAATATCTAATAATCATCCATTACAAAAAGAGGATTCAAATTTGTCACTATTATGATCATATATTTGACATTCTTAATCCTAAGTATTTATTAGACTCCTATTTATAACATTATGTTTTTTGACTTGTTTGATAGATTTGTCAAAGCACAGATCATAACTTAGTATTTTAGAAACATGATGTAATAAATGGCTAGGAATAATATTATATAGATATAGAATCCATTCCTTCCTTATGGAAGTTATAAAAATAGTTCTCTTGAGTGATAATTCGATGTTTGAACAGTAGAACATCTGTTCATAATAAGATTATGAATTAATTGTTCATTAGAGAATTATTGAAACTCAATGATAAAGATATAATAAGAGAGGTAAACGAAAATTGAACCTAACTCTTATTATAAGCTATTTATGGAGGATTGACTTATATGTAATGATTATATTAATGGACTACTCATTAATTTTCAATATAATCTCAAGAGTTGTTTTTAGTGAGTAACACTGAAACTAATAAATTTGGCACATTAATTAAAGAGTTTAATTAATTGTCAAATTTATTAGAGCTTGGGTTATAGGTCCATAGGTCCCTAATGCCACCTCTATAACACTATATTGAATTTAATGCATAGAATGAATTATACATATTTAGTTTGAAATTATTGAATTCTGAATTAATTATTTCACACTTGAATTATTAATATGACATAGAAAAATGTTCTCTATGACATGTAATGTAATGTGAAAAATGTTGTCACGATTTAACTGAGCATTAGTTAATTAATTAATTGATTATATTTAACTAATAAGATTAGTTAAATATGGTTTTTAAATTAATTAATTAATAGTATTTGAATAATAAGATTATTTGAATATAATTTTAATTTTATGCGTGATACATGTGTGGTGGGCCACCTTTTGTCTTTTCTTAAATGGACACAAAATTAAATAAATAATTAATTAATTTAAAAATCTAATTTTAAATAAAGATTATTTATTTTTTAAAATTTAAAGATATATATATATATATAGTTTTGAACCAAATCAAAGATTTTATAATATATATATATATATATATATATATATATATTAACGTAAAGGAAGTTTTCGTTTACAGTTTTTAACGCTTAAACTTTTATATATATATATTAAAAAAATCACATAACATGATTCATTTTTTTAAATAAAAAAAAGATAAGGAATGGAATGTAGAGTATATCCCTTCCCTATATAATTGATATGGTGGTTATTTTAAATTTGAAATTAATTGAAAAATAACTAATTGCTTAGATATAAAAAGGTCGAGATAACAGTTATCTCTACAGATCTATCATTTACGTAACTTTTGCAGAATACTCAAAGAGAAAAACTAAGAGTTCTTCTTTGAAAAAAAAAAGTCTGCTATCTTATGTGTTGAGTACATAACAGATTCAAAAAAGTGTGAGGTTAATTTGTTCTTGCAGTTTGATGCCCACTCGTCTTTCCATTGGTGTGGAGGCTGGCTTGGAAGATCGTGGTGTCAAAGAGGAAAGCTAGGATACGCTAATAGTCTTCAAAAGGGTTAGTAAAATTCCCAAAGCTTTTTATTATTAATTAAAATTATATAGCTATTCCCGAAGAATAAAGTTTCAGAAAATTTTGTTTGTCAATGATCCTATCTCTTCCGCTGCGTTTTGTATTTTATTCCAACACTTTATGCCGACATGTTCTTGTTAACCAAAATTCATGTTCCATTGTTGCTATGGCCTAGGTGAAGCAAAGCCTAGTAGAGGAAACAATCAAAGTGTTGAGGGACAAAGTATGGAAGGACCTGGGTTTTGAGGATAGCTTGTATCATTTATTGATTTGCTCATATAATGAGTTGGGTAATCTTGAAAATGCTGTTAAAATATACACTTGTATGCCCAAGTATGATGGCAAGCCAAATATGCACCTCATGTGCACAATGATTGATATTCATTGTGTGATGGGTCTGGTTGAAGAAGCAGAGAAAATTTGTTTGGAGTTGAAATCTTCTGGAATTGTGTTGGACATGATTGGCTACTGCATTGTTCTAAGGATGTATGTAAAAGCTGGATCTTTGACTAATGCTTGTGCCGTTCTAGATGACATGGAAGAACAAAAAGGCGTTACCCCGGACATCCATCTTTTCCGCAATATGCTCTTTGTTTATCCGCGGTGTGACAAGCAGGAAAAGTTAACAGAGTTGTACTATAAAATTTTGAAGAGTGGATGCCTGGGGATCAAGAAATGTACAACTGCATTATAAACTGCTGTTCTCAAGCCTTGTCAGTGGATGAGATTTCAAGGATTTTCGACAAGATGCGACAACGTGGGTTTACTCCCAACACTGTTACCTTGAATGTTCTGCTTGATCTCTATGGCAAATCCAAGCTTTTCAAAAAGGCCAGGAAGTTGTTCTGGATGGCTCAAAAGTAGGGGCTTAGATGACACAATTTCTTACAACACTCTTATAGCTGCTTACGGGAGGAATAGAGATTTGACAAAAATGTCGTCGAAAGTTAAACTGATGGAATTTAAAGGATTTTCGGTCTCCCTTGAGGCATACAGCTCTATGTTGGATGCTCATGGGAAGGAAAGACAAATGGAGAGTTTTAGAAGTGTGTTGCAGAAAATGAAAGAATCGAACTGGATTCTGACCATTACACATACAACATTATGATCAACATATATGGAGAGCAATGATAAATTAATGAAGTTGCTGAAGTTCTGGGAGACTTGAAAGATTGTGGACTTGGCCCTGATCTGTATAACTATAACACATTAATTAAGGCATACGGCATTGCAGGAATGGTTGAAGAAGCTGTAAATTTAGTGAAGGAAATGAGGGATAATGGCATAGAACCTGATAAAGTTACTTATGCCAATGTGATTGCTGCTCTGAACAGAAATGATGAGTTTCTTGAGGCTGTTAAGTGGTCCTTGTTAAGTGGTCCTTGTGGATCAAGCAAATGGGATTGCAGAGCTTTCAAAACGAAGGTATATGCAGAAAAGTAGGGATTCGGTAACATTCTTGTTACCGAATTTAAGATATTGTAATCTATGTAAATTTTTTATGATCAGGGAGAGTCAACTTTGTAAATTAGGAAAGAAGATTAAATTGGATTAGACAGCTAATTAGCAAATTATTAGTTAGTTAGTTACCATTTTTTTCTTAGTTTATTTTTTTTTTCTACTCTTGTATCTCCTCTTATATAAGGAACTCGTGTAAACCTCAATAGAATAATGCCAATATACTAAACAATTCAGAAAATATATATTTTTTTTCATAGTATCAGAGCCTACCTAAAATAGTTACCAATTCCTTTCTTTTCTTCACCATTAATCATGTCTGATGCTTCTTTTGAATCAGTCCCATTGGTCATGACCCAGTCAACTCAAAACCCTACCATTCATAACCTAAATACCGACTCTCACTCTATTTAGATTACCACCATTCACCTTAATGGCGATAATTATTTACGGTTGTCTCAATCTGTTAGGATGTACATCATGGGAAGAGGAAAATTCAAGTACCTAAAAGGAGATAAGAAGGCGCGGGCACTAGAAGACCCAGCATATGCAACGTGGGATGCAGAGAATTCAATGGTGATGACCTGGTTAGTGAACTCCATGGATGAGGACATCAGCTCCAATTATCTGTGCTTTTCAACAGCCAAAGAACTCTGGGACAGTGTAAATCAGATGTATTCTGATTTAGGGAATCAGTCTTAGATTTATGAACTGACCTTGAAGTTTGGTGAAATACGATAGGGAGAGGATTCCATAACCAAGTACTTCAACTCCCTGAAACACCTTTGGCAGGACCTTGATCTGCTCAATGATTATGAATGGAAATCGACGGAGGACGTTGAACATCACATATGGATTATAGAAGCTCATCATATCTACAAATTCCTTGTTGGACTCAATGTGGAATTTGATGAAGTTTAAGGCCGAATCATAGGCAAGACTCCACGTCTTCCTATAAGAGAAGTATTTGCTAAAGTTCGAAAAGAGGAAAGCCGCAAGCATGTTATGTTAGGGAAAAAGGCTGCTAATGGACTAGTTGAAAGCTCTGCTCTTCTTACAACAGAAAATTCTGCAAACAAAGCAACCGGCTTTCAATGAAAACCTGAGGAGAGGCCACAGGTTTGGTGTGATTTTTGCAATAAGCCACGCCATACCAGAGAAACATGCTGGAAGATCCCTGGGAAGCCGCCAAACTGGAAAAATAATAGGCCTGGTGATAGAAATAGCCTCTCGGTTCCATCTACAAATGAGGTTGAAGCAAACCCTTTAGTAAAGAGTAGATGGATCACCTTTTGAAGCCGCTAATATCCAATTCTCCATTTGGACTTCCGAGTGTCTCTTTGGCACAAATAGGTAGTGAACCTAAAGCCCTTTCTTGTTCAAACCTTACTCCTTAGATTATTGATTCCAGATTCTCCGATCATATGACCAGTTGTTCAAACCTGTTTAGTACTTACTTACCATGTTCAAGACATAAAAAAATAAGGATTGTAGCTGGTAGTTTTACCCCTATTGTAGGAGAAGGTGTGGCGAAATTATCAGAGTATAAACCTTAAATCAGTTTTTCATGTTTCTAAATTGGCTTATAACCTTTTATCTGTGAGTAAACTAACCAAGGATTCTAATTGTCATGTAATTTTTCGTGATTCTCACTATGAATTTCAGGACCAGAATTCAAGGAAGATGATTGGCAATGCTAAGTGAATAGACAGGCTTTACTACTTTGATGAAGTCATTTCTAGTAATAAAAAGGCTCAGGGCCTTAGTAGTGTTAGTTCTAATTCTGCATATGAACAAATAATGCTTTGGCATTTAAGACTAGGACTTCCAAGCTTTCCATATCTTAAACATTTGTTTCTTGCATTATTTAAGGGTTTGGAACATTCATCTTTTTGTTGTGAAAGTTGTTTATCAAAAAGTCATTGTTCTACTTTTCAGCCAAAAGGTTATATTCCTACAAAACCTTTCTATTTGATACATAGTGATGTTTGGGGACCCTTTAAAGTCACTATTATCTCTAAGAAAAAATGGTTTGTTACTTTTATAGACGACCATACTTATCTATGTTGAGTTTATTTAATGAGTGAAAAATCTGAGGTGGAAAAACTCTTTAAAGATTTTTACACAATGGCTAAAACACAGTTTCAAGAAAAAATTAGTATCCTTCATACTGATAATGGAGTCGAGTATTTTAATGAAATTTTGGGAAATTTTTTGATAGAAAAGGGAATTCACTATCAATCAACTTGTGTAGATACCCCTCAACAAAATGGAATTGCTGAAAGAAAAAAATAAGCATTTACTTGAAGTGGCTCGTGCTATAATGTTTTCAATGAACACTCCAAAATATCTTTGGGGAGAAGCTATGTTAACAGCCTGTTACTTGATTAACAAGATGCCTACACGTGTTTTAAATATAGCACACCATGGGAAAATTTTTTAAAAAATTTCTCCTATCAAAATTATACTCGGATTTACCCTTAAAAGTTTTTGGCAGCATTGCATTCGTGCATATACCTAGCAAAAATCAGTCCAAACTTGATCCTCGGGCTAAAAAATGTATCTTCATAGGATATGCTTCTAATAAGAAGGGATACAAGTGCTACATTCCTCAAACACAAAAAATATGCATGACTATGGATGTGACTTTTTTCGAAAATAATTCATACTTTCACAAAAATTCTCTTCAGGGGCAGAATGAGGTAATTGAAGAAAATTTTTGGGATTTATCCCCTAACCCTTTACCAAATTTGATTTTGACTAATTCACCTAAAATTCCTCCTCTTCCTACTAGCATTTTTGAAACTTTAAGTAAGGAACAAATGGAAAAAATTGTTGAAGAGGAAGTCCTAATAATATAATGCAAAGTACTATTTTGACAAAAACAAGGGGAGAATCACTACTACAGGCAAAAAAAAAACCCAACACTGAGCCTCTGGTTTATACTTGGAAAAAATATCATTAAAAGAGTCAAAATCAGCCTATTACACTTGATACTGACCAATCTTAACCCTCGAGAACTGGATCTCAGAATATCACATGTAATCCTACTCCTAAACCTCCTTTTGATTCACCAGATTTTGATATTTCCTATAGCTATTAGGAAAGGAACCCAAACTTGCACAAAGTACCCTAGATGCCCCATTGCCAAATATCTTTCCTACAAAAAACTATCTGACATAGATAGGGCTTTCACCTTAAAAATTTCACACTTGTTTGTTCCAAGAAATATTCAGGAAGCTCTTGATGGTCCGAATTGAAAATTAGCAGTGATGGAGGAGATGAATGCTTTAAGAAAAAATGGTACTTGGGAGATTGTTGATTTACCTAAGGAAAAAAAGGGCAGTAGGTTGCAAGTGGGTCTTTATAGTAAAGTATAAAGCTGATGGCAGTATAGAAAGGTACAAGGCCAAATTAGTAGCAAAAGGGTTCACTCAGACTTATGGGATTGATTACCAAGAAACCTTTGCTCTTGTAGCCAAAATTAACTCAATCAAAGTGTTGTTGTCCTTGGCCGTAGATCATAACTGGCCTTTACACTAGTTAGATATAAAAAATGCTTTTTTGAATAGTGATCTTGAGGAGGAGGTCTTTATGAGCTTAGCACCTGGATTTGAAGAAAAACTGGGTCAAAAAAAGTTTACAGATTAAAGAAATCCTTGTACGGTCTTAAGCAGTCTCCAAGGGCCAGGTTTGAAAGGTTTGGAAAGGTAGTAAAAAGCTATGGTTATTGTCAGAGCCAAGCTGACCACACTATGTTCTACAAACACAGTTCAGAAGGCAAAGTTGCAATCCTAATTGTCTATGTAGATGATATTGTCTTGACAAGAGACGACAGTGAAGAGTTGGAAAGATTAAAAAGAAGACTTGCAGCTGACTTTGAGATCAAAGACTTAGGTGCATTGAAGTAGTTTCTCGGGATGTAGTTTGCTAGGTCAAAAGAAGGTATCTTCGTAAACCAACGAAAGTATGTGCTTGATCTACTTGATGAGACTGGACTTTTGGGTTGCAAACCAGCCGATACACCAATTGAATCCAACCTTAAACTACAACCAGCCAAAACTGAGGTAAGTCCTGAATATTGAAAAATATCAAAGCTTGGTGGGAAAACTAATTTATTTGTCACATACACGCTAGATATAGCCTTTGCAGTAAGCATGGTTAGCTAATTTATGCATTGACCTAGTCAGGAGCACTTTGATGCTGTGTACAGGGTCCTCCAATAGGGCTGTACAAAAACCGCCCCGCACCCGCCAACCGCCCATGCCCGCGCCCGCCCATCTCGAAAAAAGCAGGTTTACGTTAGCAACCTACTGGTGGGCGGGTTCAACCCGCCCACCAATATATTCGGTGGGCGGGTTTGGTTTTAAGTTTTTGAGGACGGGTTCAACCCGCACCCGCCCGCCTATATATTTAAAAAAAAAAAACTTATCATTTATTTGATTTTGTTCTTATTTTAGAGATGATTGAACAATCCAACACTCCAAGCACTGGCTCGGCTGCCTCTTGACATATTGAAAACTGGAAATTCTCCTTTTATTTTGTGAAGTAATCAAAATTCAAATCAAATAAGTTAGTAGAAAAAGAACACTTGACTTTGTTCATCATTTTATTTGTAGCATTCTATTATTTTCGAACCCAGTGAATAGGCTTTAATCTTTATGGACTCTTGACTTTGTTCATCACTTCATCTGTAGTTGATGTTTCTTGTTGCAGTGAATGATTATGTTTCTTAATTTGTACTTTTGAATATGGTCACTGTCTTTAAGCATCAAACTTGTTGGGAATGCTTTATGTATTATCATCTTATATTTTCTACAAATTTTCTTCACTTTCTAAAAAAAAGGTCCAAAAAATTACATTGGGCAATAACATAGGTCTAAACCGCCTCAACCCGCCCGCAACCACCCAAAACCAAACCGAAACCACCCGCCATGTGGTGGGCGGTTTGCGGGTTGGTTAATCGCCAACCCGTCATCCAAAAAAACGGCACCGCACCCGCCCAAAAACCATCAAACCGCCCGCCGTTCACCCCTATCCTCCAATACTTAAAGGGAACCCCTGGTCGAGGATGTTCAAGAGGCGTGGACATCAGCAGGTAAAAGCATATATTGATGCAGACTTAAACGACAAACACCACACTTCTCCAAAAGGAAACTCTAGCAGGGTGTTTTCCTTTAAGAAACTCGCCTTTCCACACTTTTTAATTACACTTAACAACATCAGGCATCACTCATTTGCATAAAAAAATCAAATTAAAGGACCAAGTGGAAAGCTATTAATTCAAGATTAAAATTTAATTATGTTTATTATGTTATTCAGTTGTACTTTTAACTTTTTAGTTTAGTTATTGGCGAACTTTGATTTATGTTATTATGACTTTTTAATTTAGTTTATCTGCATAAAAACTTTAAATGGTTAATTTTTAGACATTTTATAATTGCTGTTTAATATCAAAAGCTTTCTTAATCTTAAGCTCAAGTGGCTCAAACCAAACCGTGCAAACCGTTTATGAGTAAGTTGGTTTGATTTGGTTTTTATAAAAAAAAAGTTCAAGCCACCCAAAACCAAAAATAAGTTTTGCTTTTGGTTTCATCGGTAGTTTGGAGAAAAAATCTACCTAGCCCATCCGTAAACACCCTTACTAGACGCAAAGAGGGATATCCCAGTCCCAGACATGGAAATCCATCAAACCCATGCTCGGTGACGTACCGGGTTGCAACCAAACACTGACCTTCTTCAAATGTACGAAGGAAAGAATTTTCAAGTGTGACTCTTCTTCGATTGTCGGGGCAGGTCCGGACCTCACAGGCGAATAGAAAATCAGCCATTTGCTTTCAGGTAAAATGAAAAAAAAAAAAAAAAAAATTCTCGGAAAATTCTCCTACTTCGATTGGCTTCTAATCATCCAAAAGATTTTTTTTTCTTTTCCCTGAATTCTCTCTCATGTGAGCGCGATGCGCGAAAGCCACTTGCCTGATAAGTAAATCTCGCAATTATTTATCGAAAACGGAAGTGAATTCTTACTTTTTCCTGTAAAAGTTTTGTCGATTTCGTTTCTCTGCAATGTGTTGATTCTTATCACAATTTTGAGTTTGTTTCGTTGATTTTTCCTACGATCGCGATAGTTTCAATAGTTTCTTATCCTCTTTTTTTTCGTTAATTTGTTCCTGGTGTTGGATTTTGGTTTTCGATATGTTGGAATTAGGTTTTCGTAGTTCTAACAGCATTTTCTTTGGCAGGCTGTTGGAGACAGCAAGCTGCAGAGGCTGCTAATTCATCTTCTTTTCTCAGTCGGAAATGGTGAGTGTTCGAAGATCTTTAGTTTCCTCCTTTCTTGTGTTTTTTCGAAGAATTTTTTTGGCGGTTTTGCATGTAAATCTTTGTTATAATAATTCATAGTTTCAATGTTTGGCTATATTTGTCATATTTGTTGATATGCATAGAGTTATGGAAGCTGAGGTAAACAGAAATACTGAATTAGCAATAATACATTAGCCTCCCAAAAAATAAAAGAGGGTAGAAGAATTGTTAAAATTCGTAGTTGATAGCCGTTTTCCTAAAACAAGCAGAAATTGAATAAGATTTTTTTTTTGTTTTTTGTTTTTTGCTTTTTGCTTTTTGTTTTTTGTTTTGTTTTGTGTTTTTTTTTTTTGTTTTTTTTTTTAGCGAAAGTAAAAAAAATAACTTCCTTCTTCTTTTCCAACAAATAAAGAACTTCATTATGGTTATACTGATCCCTTATCACGTGGTTATTTTGAAGCCAACACTCTTAGGATTTGTTTGGTAAGAGGGAAAATGGAGAGGAAAGAGATCCCCTTTCACTTATTTTGTTTGGTATAGGTTCCCTCCCCAATTCTTTCCTTATTGGGAGAGATTAAAATTGGTGTTTTTGAAGGATTTGAAAGCCCTTACCCATTCCATTCCTCCTCTATTCTATCCTAAGAAACAATCATAAGTCCCAAAATCCTTCCACTAATCGTCTCCCCCCTCACCCTCCTTTAACTTTTCTCTTGTACCAAACAAGTTCTTAAGCTCGAGTGCAACTTAATTTCTTGTGGATTATATTCTTAATGCATGAATTTGCTTGTTGGAAATCAAGGGGGTGAAAGTGAAGGGATTAAAAATCTTGGGATAATTGGTTAGCAAGTTGTATGCTAATCGTACCTAACGAAGATTGAATTTGTGCTTATCTCGTAAACATATTTCAATATTCCCATCCTTCAAAAGAGTCTGTGGCGTTTTAATCATTTTCTGGCTTTTGTTTAAATTTTGGGGCATTGTGGACATATACTTAGATCAAGAAATTATACAAAACATAAGTGCACCCAAATACATAATTGTTTTCTAATTTTTTCTCTGTTTTGTTCATTTCCCATAAAGTTTTAACTGTTTGTATAGTCATGCTTAGTGTGTTCTTTGTAACTCTCTCTCTGAAGTATCCTTTTATCTTTGTGCAGGCCATGTATATCCGTGTCAAACGTAATAAGACAACTTACTTTATCCAGTGTGAACCGACTGAAACTATTTTAGATATTAAGCAGAAATTGCATGTTCTTATTGATCAACCAGTAAATGATCAGCGTTTGATCCTAATGAGCGACGGGCAAGCAGGGCAAGTACTGGAGGATCAAAAGACATTGGCAGATCAAAAGGCAACACTCTACTTTTGCATATATTTTATTTGATTATTCTTCTTTCTCTCTTGTAGTTATTACTTTAACTAAATTTCATTGTCATGAGAAGAATTTTATATTTAAACCTTTGTTGTAAATGTGTTAAATTATTTTTCTATGCCTTTTTCAGGTGGAAAATGATGCTGTCGTGGCATTAACCTTTAGAAAAGGTTGTGTTTCTTATCCCTTTATGTTTTCCCTCGTCTCATATGAATCCAGGCAGTTCAAATCATGAAACATGTGGGTGGTTTTACATACATATTTTTAATCTAGCTTTTTTCTATCAATAGATTGGAAGGTTCGATTACCTAAACTAGCTATGACTTTGCTTTATTCGCATAATGAATGTCAAGTAAATTGATGTATCAATATTTTTATTTTCATCTTTAATTCTCATCTTGAATTACTAGAAGCATTTTTTTATATGCTGCGCCCCGTTTACATTATGCAAATCTGATCTGAGCACTCGTTAATGTACCAAAGCACCCATTTCCCCGCTTTTTTCTGTTGAGGTGTTATGGTGGCTGAAATGATGATTTCATGTTACTGCGACTTCATGTCTCATGTCGTAAAATCTCCATTTCCAATTTCCAAGTGTGTTCCACTGTATAAATAAATGTTGGAGTTTAAGACCTGACCTGTTTTAGCCACATGAAGGAGAGACAGTTTTTCAGTTACAAAGTGTCTTGAGGAAAGTACTGGATTATTGCAGTTGGGGTCCTCCTTTTTGTGTTGAGCACCTTATCCTTGTTTTGGCCAAGTTTCAGGAGCATCTTAAGTTGGTTTTAAGGTGTTGGTGTGACTATTTGAGGAATTTAGTTTTGATACTCTGGTGGAGATTCATGATGTTCTTTCTTGTTCTGCCAGAAGAGAATAACGGAGTGAGGTATCCTGTGGATTAAATATACTTAGAGTATCAGTGATGATTGATAGACAACTATACTACCAGCAGAAAGCATTGAAAGAATGTTGTTTCTGGTTTTATGATTAATGAATACATTGAAAGTTGAAGGACGAGTAGACCTGGGATCAAGGTCTTGGTCATCCCTTTAGGAGCTCGCACCTTTCAAATTTGGTAGCATTTGACTCGCATACAAGAGTTAATTCCTCAAAAGTGCTGGAGTTTCACAAAAAAAATAAATAAAATGTTTGTCTAATTCGTTTGTCTGATTTAAATTGTTATCTTATATTTGAGTTGTAACAAAGTTGTAAAACATTTCCCTGTTGCTTTCAGAAGACAAAGAGTTTGAGGAGGTGAATATTGCACGGCCAAATGATTTCTACCAATCACGAGATGGCGATGGAGGCAATTGGTGAAGCCAGGAACTCACCTTGCCAAGCTAACTGGCCGCAACAAAGAAGTGTAGGTGTATTTGTTCTCATATAATTATACAGTCCTATACTTGATTAAATAATAGACAAGAATTGTATCAACAGTCTGGAGATGAGATACTCAATCTTGGCATTTGGCGCCATGATTTCATGCTAGCTAGTCAAAGCAACAGAGTTAAGTGTCTTGAGCTATCACTTCAAGCAATGTTTAAAAAACAGAAGCAAATTGTCCATTTGTACTTTGTTCGTTCATATGCATCTGTTTATATGCTTTTGATTCTGTTTCTGTTTTTGTTTTGTTTTGAGTTATTAACACTAATGGTCCCTAAACTTTAGAGTTATTTTCACTTTGCTTGCTAAACTTTAAAAATCATCATTTTGTCCTTTTGAACTTTTAAAACTCCGCATTTTAGCTTTGAACTTAGAAAATCAATACTTTGGCCTGTGAACTTTTAAACTTCTTATTTTGCCCCTCAATCTCTGATTTTTTTTTTTTTGTTCAAATAGATAGAATTAAGCTGTCGCCATTCGCACATGGGTTACTTATAAAGGCAAAAATGCGATTTTATCACTTTTAAGTGAGTTTAATCTCGTCTATTGGAACAGAAAATCGGAAGTTTGGAGGGTCAAATGAGGAGCTTTGAAAGTTCAGGGGGCAAAGTGGTGATTTTCAAAGTTTAAGGGGTAAAGTGAGAAGTTTTGAAAGTTAAGCGACTAAAATGATGTTTTTTAAAGTTCAGGAGGCAACGCGAGGAGACCTTGAAGCCTAAGGGTTATTGGTGCCACTAACCTTAGAGTTTATGTTTTTTGTTTTTTCTTTTTTGTTTGTGGGATTTTTTTTTTTGTTTTTTGGTGGTGAAGCAGGAGATTTTTTGGTCAAGCTGTTGGGCATCTTTTTTAAGAGAGACTTTGGTTGCTTGTTAGACTAAGCATTGAAGCCTACAAAAGTTAACCAAATAATTTCAAGTATAGCAAAGCTGGCTAATTGAGTCTGTGTTCAGACAAAGCGACTCCTTTCTAAAGGATGTTAGGGGAGAAAAGAGTGGAGATGCACGACCAGTGAAAAGATCTGCTTGCGACGTTAAAAGATTTCCAAATCAGAATACTTTAAAGGTCAAAGAAACTTCAAAGTAATGATTTTAAAGGATGAAGAAGAACGTTTCGTGTGTTTGGTAATATTGATTCAAACTAATATTTTAAACTACTAGAATGTAAAATTTTTATATATTACAATATAAAGTAAAAATAAGTTACGATAGAAAAATTTTACATACTAAAATGTTTTAAACTAAAATGGTGCAAACCTAGTTTAAATCAATGTTGGGAACGCGCTAGTTATCAAGTACACGTTTGATTGTTGTCGTTTCATGAGAAAACGACATACTACTTGTCGTTTAGGCCTCAAACGAGAAGTCAATTTTTATGTCTAGTCAACTGTCAAATATGTTGTATGTACTCTCAAAAACCGATGCATGAATGATAAAACGACAAATCCTTCATTCTTAAGAATCGAAACTAGGGCAGTATCGCTTAACCTTTGCTGCCGCACAAGCTTCACGTTATTTGCATTTCGGAGTCCCGACGTTGTTTTCTTCAGTTGCTTGTCTTTACACCCCTTAAGGCTGTTTGGTGGAGCTTCAAAAAAGTTGTTTTTGGTTTTTGGGTCTAAAAGTTACCTGTAGAAACATTTAGATAACTTGTCAGAAGAGTTTTGACTCTGGAAAAAAGTGTACAGTTAAAGATAAAAAATATAACTTCTCAAAAAAAGTATTTTTAATATATAGATTTTGAAATTTATATCAAACTTTTAGTAAGATATTACAAACTTAATTATAACATTATAAAATTACAAACTTGTATATGCCATGTGATAACACCCAACTACTCTGAAGTACTGTTCTCATTGCTCAATGTCAACGTCGATGATCTTTTTTTTTTTTTTTTTTTTGCCACTGAAGATTGAAGTTCACTCCCATTTCAGAGCGAATATTATACAAGTGAAGATATTTTTTTGGAGAAAATATACAGAAATGTGATAAAGTTACAATCATGTATAACAAAAAATTTCATAAAACTTTTTAAAAACATAAAGTTGTAGATTATATTAATTTAATACTTAATATACATATATATAAGGAGTGGATTTGATTCGCAGACCTGTACCATCCATACAACGTAAAAGTTTTTATATGATAATAATAATGTGTTATATTAAATATAACATCAAGTTTTGATCATCTAATATTGTCATATATTTGAGTTTATAAGAGGATATATACCAATGTAGAGGTGCCAAATTAAAAAAAAAGGTATATAAGATGATATACTTAAAAAAAAAAAAATTACGAATCTGTTTAGACTGAAGAATTCAGTCCAAACATGAACTAGTGTCTATCAACGTTAGAAGAAACCCATTGTCCGTTTGGTTTATGTATTCGTTGGACTTAATGGACTCAAATTTAGATTCAAGTATTAAGAATTCTTTATAGACTTGTTTGTTTCTCCTAAAATCTAAATCAAATGAGTATTTAAAATCCAAGTTTTTAGAGTTCTGACCTCCCTCTAACTCTTGATACTCAAATATCTTTGCTACAGTAAAAGCTGAAATTATCTTTCTTATATTTAAGAAAAAAATCATAACTTCTTCATTTGATATCTAATTGAGATGATTCTTTTTTCATTGTGTTCCTAGTGAAGAGAAGAATAAATTAAGATCCATATTACATTTTTTTAGGATCATTAACATTAAGATTTTATTAGATTTGTTAATAAATCAAAAACTATTTTCATTGCCTCACTAAATACAAATTCTAATTTTATTCTATATGTAGATTAAAACTTAAATTTTATTCTATATTCAGATTAAAATTTAAATACATATCTAAACATTAATTCAGATAACAATTTAAATCACTAATTTAAATGTTAAATTAATTCATATAACTCAAGTCAAATCCTTAATTCCAATCAATTCATGAGACGACCCTAAGTTCACCAAACGACAAACTTACGAGGGCTTTCAGTTCTCACCAACCCCTTCGCGTTATACTCCTTGACCGTGAGCTTTTGGGCGTGAAAATAAAAAACTTCTTCGTTGGCGTATCAGGAGTTCACTCTTCACTGGTTTAACTGCGGTTCAGTATTCATAAGAACCATATCTTTACCCCTTTTTCTTTCCCTCTCTAAATTTCTCCTCTATTTTCTTTGTTAATGGTAATTAGTTACATTATTAGATCAGTGAGAATATGGTTTTTGAGTTTGGATTTAGGGTTTGTGTTAATGCGATGAGATAGGTATTTGCTGAATTTTCTTTTTCTCTTTGCTCTTTCACAAAGTTATTATCTTTAGTTTCCTTACGGTTGAATCTTCAATAACTTCCTTTTGAGCAATCATCTAATTTGGAAAAAAATATATATATCAAAGATACCGAAATCCTGGTTACATAAGAAAATAAAAATAAATTCTAACATCTTTTTCACTATTTTTATTCCAAATATGTAAGAACCCTCTTCAATTTTTTGAAGAGCACTTTCTTATAGTTAATTTTAGGAATCACCCAAACCATATTGAAGTCCTTCAGCATTATAACATAATAAAGAAGGGACAATAAAAGTATTTGTAGGTTTTTCTTCTTCTTCTTCTTCTTCTTTTTTTAATTTATTTTTGAAGTACCTTTCAAGTCCTAATTTTGTATTTGGAATTAATGTTTCAAATTTTGTTTTGGTTTGGAAGACATGGCGAGGAGGGATTTTGAAAAGTAGACTTAAGAAAAACTAATTTTGGCAATATAGTCTTTTTTTTTTGGCAGTTTTTTGACGTAAAAAAACATACTTTTTAGGTATGAAAACAATTTCAGTTTTTTTCTTTTCACTCTGTTGAGGTTCCTCTCTTCGTTACAATTATTTTCGTCTTTTTTTGAAAAAAATTAAGACAGTTTAACTATCTAGAAAAATGTGTTTTTTTCCTGCAAAAAAAAAGAAGCCATTTCCTCAATTAGGATTTTTTTTTTGCCCTTTCGTCAAAATCTCCCGCGAGGAGTCTGCAATCTGGCAGGGGATCTGTTGGCGGAGATCATGTCGTGGTTGCCTGTCGAGTCCATGATGCGATTCAGGGGTGTCTCAAAATCATGGTATGCCCTTATCAATGATCTCATAAAAAACCCAATATTTGTGGCTAAGCACCTCCAAAATAGCATGTCCTCAGGCTCCAAATACTTACTTTTCAGCTCTGGCTTGCTAGAACCCAACAATGAAGTAGAGTTAAAGCTGCTAAATTTATTAACTGATAACATTGCTGATAACGAGATTCATTTTGCCACTGATGATTTAACTAAAGAAATTCCGGGGGAAAATTATGTCTGGAGCTGGAATAACATATGTCATTGCAATGGCATCTTTTGCATAGTTAGTAATACTCATATGGATCGTCGCACCATCACTCTGTACAATCCAGCAATCAAGGAATCGAAGCGGCTCCCAGAATCAAGCTTTATGTCGGTCCACGGTTCTAACCAAGTCCAAACGGGATTCGGCTATGATTCAAGAGCTAATGACTACAAGGTTATTACATTTGGGTTTGATCGTTCTAAGAATTTAAGAGCAGAGGTATACTATTTGAGTACCGATTCGTGGAGAGAGATATGTTTTAATATTGAAGTTGACAAATTAGTTTCCTATTCTTCTGCATACCTCAATGGAGTTTATTTTTGGCCTGTGGAAACACCTAAGCACATGATTCTTTCTTTTGATATGTGCGATGAGGTTTTCCAAACAATATCAATGCCAAGTGATAATCCAAATGCAACTTTAGGGACAAGCCTTGGATTGTGGAATGAATCGTTTGATAAATCTCTATATTTAGACACGAGACTTGTAGTGTGGAATGAATCTCTTGCTGTGATTTACACTTTCTTTGATGAGGATCAGTTTTCAAAATCCAGTGAAATGTGGGTAATGGACAACTGGGACACAAGCATCAAAGGTTCTGGTCCTTGGAAAAGAATTTTTACTTATGAGCACCCAGAGGATGTAGACAACCCAATAGAATTTTGGAACAACGATGAGCTCCTTATGGAGGATTCAGCAGGAGATCTGGTTTCTTACAATATTTGCAGCCGGAAGCTTAGAAAGATCAATTTTGACAGCAAGAGGTTTAAAAAGTTCGTGCTTGAGAAGCTGACTGTAATAACTTATTGGTGTTTTTCGTATGTTAAGAGTCTAGTTTCTGTTCAAGGGAGGGACTAGATCCGCTGCTTACATTCAGGCGGTTTTCTTATTTGTTCTTTTCTTGTTTAAGAAAGGGTGCTTGCAAATTTCCTTGTGTCTATTTTTGTGTTCGCATGACGTCGGTTTCTGAGCTATCTGGCGGGTTGGTCTCCTTCAACCTTCATGGCCAAATGCTTAGAAGTTTTGACATGTAGAAAACATGTGGTTGCATTCAATTAACAAGTATCTTTGTGTATCATGAAGAGATCACTTTTTTTTTTTTTCACTCTTTATTTGGCAAAATGATGAGATTGTCATTGGAAATAGATATATGCATTGGTGTTGAAAGCTAAAAGGGACCTTATATGAAAAGAATAAAAGGAAAAAAGAGGAAAATGTTCCTCTCTAATGCTAAAACTAATAGGGGTCTTGTATGAAAAGGTAGGCTAACATATTCAAATGTTTTAGAAAGCTTTCTTCTACTCTTCTTGTTGTGCTTGTCTGGCTACAGAGATTCATTTTCGTCGCTGTGTTTCCGTCTTTGAGCAAGTAAATTGTTAGATGGATTGAGCAAGTGAATTGGTGCATTTTAATTTGCAGATGTAATTACATTGTCGTTTAATTTACAAACGCTGACGATTGCAGATTTCACTTTTTATACTTTTCTTACTTCTTTCCCATAAATACGTGAATTTTAAGGTTTTGCTAAGATTTTGTAAGAGGAAAAGAAAAGACTCAGGATTAAGCTAGACGCTAAATGAGTGTCGTTTGGCAAACAAGATGCATGAGAGTGTGTTTATTACCGATTAGTATGGCTTTATAAGCCTTTGTTTACTTTTGACTTTAACCCCAAAATTATGCTTCTTGTCCTAATACGTGACACAAACTTTGAGTCGTTTAGAAGCAGCACGACAAAATAATCTCACAGGCCTGATTAATGAAAAATATTTGACTAATCACGCCTGAAAAACAAACCTAATAACAGTGGTCACGTTGCTGCATTTGGTTCATTAACTTAGCCTGTGTTAGCCCATTTCATACAGCCCATGCAACTTGAATAAGTGTTTCGTAGTATTTTTAACGCGAGAAAGAGGAAAGTAGCAGATTTAAGGCGTCGAAGAAAATTGAATAGCAATTTTTTTATATGAAAAAATAGCATGGTTTTATTTAAATTCAAAAAAATATCCCCTCCATCCCAAAATCTCCAAACTTCACCCCGGCCATCAGATTCCCAAACCTGCATGTTTTTGTAAAAACAAAAAAAAGGTTATTAATATTAATGCTTGGGAAACATTAGTGTCTTCCTCATTTTGCCATTTAACTTTAAAAATCACTACTTTATACTTTGAACTTTCAAAAGTCCTTACTTTGTCTCTTAAATTTTAAAAATAATCATTTTATCTTATTTTAAAGCTCCTCATTTTGTTTCATATTTTTCAATTTTTCATTCAAATAAACAAAATTAAGTCTATATGATTCGTACATAAGTCACCTATGATGGCAAAAATGAGATTTTATCACTTTCAGGTTTTGCTTCATATTTATACTCTCATTTTAAAGTTTTTTATCTACTCTCATTTGAGAAAGGTTTGTATGTATATTTCTTCTCGATGTGTTCATCAATAATTCCTCATCTTTAATGTGTAACTTATCTTCTTTAGTATTCAAATCTAGAAATCGATGAACAACATAAACTTATCAAATGAGTATAAATAATGAGAAGAAATGTGCATGTAAACCCTTCTTAAATGAGAGTTCAGATAAAAAAACAAAGGCGTCAAAGGATAGTTTAAATGTGAAACAAAACTTAGGAGTGATAAAATCTTATTTTTGCCCTTATAGTTGCTGCGAATTGCTTGGGCTTAATTCCATCTATTTGAACGAAAATTATAAATTTAGAAGACAAAGTGAAGAATTTTGAAATTTTAGGGACAAAATGGTGTTTTTTAAAATTTAGGAGGCAAAGTGAGGAGTTTTAAAAGTTTAAGGGGTAAAGTGGTGATTTTTAAAGTTCAGGGGGCAAAATAATGGAGACCTTAAATATGACGACTCGTCTTTTTTAGCAGTCACTTAACTTTCTTAAACATTAATCTTTCTTACTTAGTGAGTAAAATACTGAAATAAATTTTTTTTTCTTTTTTTCTTTTAACATCCTTGAAAAACATACTTAAAAACTATTGCGACCTCTGTTGTCATTCAAGTTGAGACCTCGCTCAACGCCTGCCTTTAAAATCATTTCAAAATTTTCTTAAAACTTAATAAGAAACACTTATTGAATCATTAATTAAAACTTAACTTTATAAGTAAATAAAACATTTTGTAAATATACCGTAAAACCTTGAAAACATTTCTTAAAACTTTGATTTTCTTAATACTTTGAAAACACTATATTAAATAGTGGAAAACCTTTTCTTTGTGTAGCGGAAGCAAACTGTGGTAGTATCTATACCCAAATTCTCACATTTGTCCTCCGCAGCACCCAGTTCTTCTAACAGGTTCTATTGGTCACCCATAAAACTACCTACAGCTTGAAGAAACTTTTTATGAGCTTACGCTCAGTAAGTTCAAATGTAATCTCACAAATCATTTAAATATGCTTTAAAAACTTTTCTCATAAAAACCTTTCTCTTATAACATTTTTTATAAACGTTCTTCATAAACATTTCTAAAAGCGTTTTTCATAAAACATTTCTAAAACATTTTTCATAAACGTTGTTCATAAAACATTTACATGCAACAATCCTCAGAATGCTTTTCATAAAACGTCATTTATAAACCTTTTCTTGTGATCATGAAAATGTTTTCATAAACAATTAATGTAAAACATTCCTCAGAATGCTTTTCGTAAGCATTTAACGTAAATATTTTATAATAAGGAATACAAGTAAATTCATAACGCATGAAGCCAATTATGCTCAATTATGAACTTCAATTATGAGCATTTTATGAACATTCTATAAACTTAAACATTCCTTTCTTTCTTAATCTTTATCCTCGTTCTTAACTTTCTTTATCTTATAACCTTTAGTGTTCGTGCCAACATCTTTGATCATGAGATCATAAACATGATGCTTCCCTTGTGGAAGACTTGAGACCATCGAACATCGAGGTTATGTACCTCACATCTAAGAGGTCAAACTTTAACTTTACTTATGTACCTTACATCTAGGAGGTCACAACTTTAACTTTACTTTTAGTACCTCATAACAAGGAGGCTGATACGACACTTTCTTTTTATTATATTTTCTTTACCTTCTTTTTAATGTTAGTGAGCATATCAAATGCTAACACATTATATGCAAACACATTTGTAGATCATAATTTGTACTGTAAAACTTATTGCATAACAAAAGCAGCATAAAACTTATAACTCAAACTATAAAATATTATACATTAACAAAATGCAAAACATAATTATTGCAATTACATTGCAAACTTTTACTTGATCTTCAAAAACTTTATGCACATTAAATACAATCATGACTTAAACTTTAAAACATTTTACATAACAAATGCAAACATTCTTTGAAATCAACTTGTGTAACAATTGCAAACACATTTACAAACATATACATAAACATTTAAAAATTATTTACTTCATGCTGTAGGTGAGATTTAAAACTTACTTGGACTTAGCTCTAACTTTCTCTATTCTATTCTTGTCTAATTCCTTTTCCTTCCATTAGTCAGCTTCTGTGTCCTGATCAAATGACAGCCGACTTACTAGTTAACTTTCTTTATTATCAATCCACTTGATTGATAACTTAACTTAAACCTTAAACATTCATTCCTTTTTTCATAACTTGGTATACTATTGGTCAATCATTCTTTTAATTTATACCCTGTAACTTTTAACTCCGTAACCCACCAAGTTACCGTACTTTTTACTTAACTTCGTAACCTATTGTGTTATCACTCTTTTTCTTTATTTCTGTAACCCATCGGATTACCTTTTTCTTTACTTAACTTTGTAACTCACTGAGTTACCTTTTGTTTACTTGAACATCCCTTATTAGATCTCTCGTCTCACATCACGGTTTCGTTACTTAACGTATTACGGAATATGTTTTGTCTAAGAACGTTATGCTAATTCGGAGTGTTCGACTTCGCTTTGGCCGTTTTCATAAAAATGACGTTTTTATCCTTAACGGGTTTTTCGTCAACTTCGTAACCTTATAAAACTCATTGCTTAACTTTACCAGTTCCATTTCTTACATGTTACAGAAAAATTCCTATGAAGGAGCATTTTCTAAGATTGGGTGTTTCGTCGTTTTGGCCATTTTCATAAAATGACCATTTTGCCCTTAATCTCTTTTTCCTTAACTAAACTTTAATTTCTTAAAAACTTAGCATTTATGATACTTACTACCTACAACAATGTAGGAAACCAACGTTGCCTAGTGAAAACCCAATTTTTACATAATTTTATGGTTTTGGCCCAACATACAAAAATATTTACATTTTTGCCCCCATAACCAAAAATAATCTTTTTAAACCATTAGTCCCCATTTTTCAAAAGGATCAAATTTTATTAAAGTATCTTACCTAAATTCCTCTTGTAAAAGGACATTTTTGCCCCTTAAAGATTTTTTTTTCTAACTTTCACAAATTTTGTAAAATTCATAACTCCTAAACTGAGCAGAATTTTAAAAAAATGTTCACTTTATCCTAACAGTTTTGACGAGTTCTACAACTTTCATGTTGTAACTTTTTTGAAATTCCAACGTTTAGAGGGACTTTTTGGCTGATTTTTGAATCTGCTGAAAATTCATTTTCTTTACAATTTAGTCCCTTTTGAAATTTCACCGAAACCCATACTTTCTTCTTTCCATCATTATCACCATCAACATATAACATAAAATAATCATGCCATATTGTCCATATTACATGCCATGGCTTAAACATTTCATCAAACACTTTGAATGCATATAAAAATACAAACTTTAACAAAGCTTGTGGGACTAGGATTTTATCTAATCATTTCCAATTGCTTGTCCTCACTTTTAGCACTTGAAAGCTTCCAAATTCCCTTGACATCAAGCCCATACCACACCATAAAAGTTTCATCAAAACTTCAACAAAAACCCTAGAAAACTTAAGATAAAGTTTGGATTTTACCTTAAAATTTGTGAAATCCTTGAGCTTTTAGTCTTGAACTTGCTTTGAACATGACTTGGAGCTTGGAATTCATCAAAATTTCTTGAAGGAACGGTTTTGGAGAGGGAAAAATGGAGCAGTTTTTCTTCCTTCCTTTCTTTCTTTCTTTCTTTCTTTCTTTTCTTTCCTTCTTTTATGTTTCTTTCCTTTTTTTTTTTATTCCACCGTGGAGACCAAATGGTCTCTTATATAATGAGCAAATTCACCTTTTTTTTTTCTTTTCTTTTTCTTTTTTTTTTTCACAAAAAGTGGTGGTGAGTCACCTTAGTCATCAAGTGGATTCCTTTGGGTGGCCAAATGTGCTTGGGCCATATTAGTGGATGTGGTGGCCCAATCAAAACTTTCAAGGTGTCCCACTAAACTTTTTACGCAGTCCAAGTTTATATTAATAATATTTTTCCTATACTGTCGGTATTCTTTTCCATACAATTCATGAAGTTCCATAACCTCCCACACTTATTTATATTCATCACATAATGTAATTCCAAATCTCACTTTGTACCGTCTAAATTTATACTGACAACTTTTTTTTATACTGTTGATATATTTTTTATACTGCTACAGTATTCCTTCTTCATCTATACTCTCTAAACAGTATTATTCTTATACTGCTTTAACTTAACAGTCTAATTTCTAGTACTGCCTAACCTTAACAGTCTAATTTCTACACTGCATTACTTTTGCGGTGTAATTTTCATATTGCATAACTTTATCAGTGTACTTCCTTACACTGTATTATTCTAATACTGTATAATTTTTTGTATTATTATATAGTATTTTTTCCTTAAATTGTATTTTTCGTCTTAATATAATCCTTAACTTACTACATTTTTAATGTACTCAAAATGCTCGAGTGTTACATTAAAATTCAGAGCCTATCAATGTTAATAACCCAATAAAAAAAAAGCAACCGTTGTCACCGTCATCGTCAGACATGTTGTTATCTTCGTCATCATCAAATCCTACTATTGTCGTTGTTGCCATCAGATCTCCCTTGTTGTCACCATCACCATTAAATCTTCGTTCCCGTCATCGATGATAATGGAGGCTCGAATCCGACTAATTATCTCCTTTCCAACTTCTTCGTCGTCTTCTATGGCTCCAGCTGCTTCAGGATGCGTCGGATTCTCCTCAGGAAGCAGTGGGACCGTGCTCA
Organism: Artocarpus heterophyllus; assembly: GCA_025403435.1. Lineage (NCBI taxonomy): Eukaryota > Viridiplantae > Streptophyta > Magnoliopsida > Rosales > Moraceae > Artocarpus > Artocarpus heterophyllus. The sequence goes on along the minus strand of CM046331.1, from coordinate 16,326,825 downwards.
TCGTAAGCATGCCAAACATCATGCATGAGAGAGAGGGGGAGGGAAGAGAGAGATTAGATTTTGTAATTTAGAGTTAGGATTAGGTAAAATTTAGGGTTTAAAATTAAGAAATTTAAGGCTGTAAAATTGGGGTAAAAATAGAGAACTACATGCTCCAAACATTTTAATAATTTAAAATATGCTATTTATTAACAAGTTAAGTAATTATGTTAATTATTTCCATTAGTTTTTAAAATTTGTTATTTCTTACCATTTTTCATCTTTAATTCGAATCAAAGATGCAATTTGAGATGAATTAAACATCGCAAGTTGAAGTTGATGTCCCCTTGTTTTTTACATTTGAAATCAATTTTGTAGAGCATTTTGTTAGACATGTATGCCCTAAGGAGTAAAAACGTAATAAGTTTTTGGAGATATTTTTATCAATAAAGAATTTATTTATTATTTATATACCAAATCTTGTCCTCTTTACGTTCATATTTGTTGAATGTATGTTAAGCAAACAATAGTATGAGACTATCAGTCTAAACCTTTAAGAATTGGGCATATGATGGACAGATTATGCGGAAGACACGATTCTTAAGGTAATGGTCTAAAACATAAGATCCGCAATCGAGGGAATAAAATTGGACACTTTATTCATGTAAAGATTGTTATGTTGTCTATATCTTTCTTGGGAGATGGTTTGTCTTGACCATCGGAGGTAGACTCCTTGAATAGAAACATTGACACGTTGTCATAGGTGACGATGTGTTAGATCGGGATATAAAGTGAATTAATTTAGATTAATAATTTTGTCTCGGTAAATTGATTCACTTTAGACAATCATTTGTGTTGTATCTTAATCCTAAGATGAATAGTGGGCCCGTTATCTTAGCTTGTGTCTTTTGATGTACTAAAGGGTGACACCCACATCTTAATAGTGGTATGCATGCCGGTACGTTGGAGGCATGACTCTTAATGGCGTAGACCTGTTATTCATAGATATGGAATCCATAGCTCCTCTTTAGGAGTAATGATATCCTCTTATATGCGTTATCTTGTAATTGGAAAACTAGAGCGCTCAACCATTTGGATACATAGGTGTAACCGAATGGTATATTGTCTTTGGATGGTAAGTGTTCTGATGGTGAGATAATGGAACGTAAGATAAAAAAAAAATAATCGGGAAGGCAAGACAGAACTTGTCCTTAAGCTGATTATGGATTATCATATGGGGATACGATACACTATGATATGTCATGGAGACTTAGCTATACAAGCTTTGTAATTCTATGTAGTTTGAGAGTGCAACTCCAAGCTTTTAGTGGAGTAACGTTGGAGTTGATAATTATGAAATGTATATCTGGGATATTGGGTTTTGTAATTATCGGGAGCTTGAACTATATAGGTCCATTTGGTCCCCTTTGCTAGCTCACAACATCCTGTAACGACACGGCGTACTTTTTCAATAATTGATGACTTATGTCGGATTTATCAGATTGGTTAAAATTTAGAAGAATCAGATAATTCATGTTTGTTTATCCGTTGAATTAATTTTGTGATAAAATTGATTCAAGATAAACTTGTTGAATTATTGGGATCAGATAACTCTTGTCTGTTTATCAGTTGATTTAATTTTAGATAAATTGGATCAAGATAAACTTGTAGAATTATTGGGAATTGATTTATTTTCTTAGAGATTATCTAGATAAAGTTGTTTTGATCATATAATTTCTCTAATGGGTTTTTTGAATTAAAACTGAGACTTTATCCTATAGAATCTCAGGTGAAAAATAAAAGATTCGCCAGATTTTTTATTCAGCAGTTCGGCCTATCGATGGGGCCTGTTTGACCTACCGATCAGGTGGTTCGGCCTGTCGATCAGCGAAGGATAAGATCACGCATTTTCACGTGGATCTTATCAAATATTGATCCGAACTTGATTCTATTTTGAGTTTTTGAGACCTAATTTGATAAGGACTGACCCCAGGACCAATCTCTATATAAGGGGAGTAAGTCTTAAGAGTTACTTAGATCAATTGAGAGATTAAGAATGATACTCAGCTAGTGAGAATCTAAAAACTCCATGAGAGCTTTTGTTCACAAATCATGAACACTTGCTTTGGGTTCTCTCGATTGGTTGAAAGGAGAGTCACCTAGTGGAAGAGCTGTACGTGTAAGCCCACACTCACTCTAGTTGTGGATAGAGAATAGCAAAGAAGACCAGTTTGTTGAGGCTCTTCTGGAACGTTACTTCTCTTCACATTTTGCGAGGGTTCTTCGGCATACAAAGGTTAGTAAGATCTGGTTAATTTATGCATATAACATGTCAAATTTGTATTTAGAAAAATACTCTGATGTAAAATTTTTAAAATTCCACTGCACACCGTTTTTTCCAACACATTCAACTCTTACCACTTCATATTCACCAACTTTTGCATTGTTTAAACTAAGTTCTTAGCATTTCAAATTTAGTTTAAATTCTCTATTGAATTAAAACTCACACTGCACATCCAAACGTCAATCTAGACTACTATTTGAACCATATAGTTTAAACTTTTTTGTTTGAATAAAAAAAGTTCAAACTAACACAATTTGAACCACCAAACCAAACAAAGGGCATATTTTTCTCGATCAAGTTAAGAATTTTTTTATAATTACTCAATTAAGTGCTTGAGAAAGTACAAGTATAGAACTTATTAATACACAAATTTCTAAAGTCTTAATAGCTATAAGACTTTAGAAATAAATAATGTTATGAACGCACAAATTTATGTGTTTTATTTATGAGACATGTAAAATGTAATGTTATGATAGTACACTTAAATAATTAAATATAATTATTTAACGTGCTAAACTAAAAGTTTATTATTCATTAATTTTATGTATGAGCCATAGAGGTGTCAATTATAAGAATCTCAGCTTAAACTATTTAAATTGAGATTATGTGATAAAAGTAAAATTTTTCAACTTATTATGATTATGTGAAAATTTCTATATAATATTTGTTCAGTAAGAGATTGGAGCTTATGAAATTATTTTTAACAAAGCAAGAATTTTACAGTTTTAAAGAGTACAGTTATGTGTACAAGAGTTTCAAGTTTGCGGATCAAAATTTGATCAACCCGATCATGACACAGTATAGAAATCAAAGACTAGCATTAATGTATATAAAAGGGAAAAATGCAGTCAAAATGGGAAAAATATCCCACAAAATCAGATTTTTCTCTCTCTACTTTCTCTCTCTATACTTTCTCTCTCCTAAAATCCGGTCAAGATTCCAGCATTCGTTTTTGACACTTCTCGCACCAACAGAAAAGCTCTCGACGAGCTGGTTCCAATGAGGTGCTTGCCACCTGCAACGCCGTTGGAGGAAACCACACACGCCGGTCAAAGTGGCAGGAAAACGCATTTCTTTTTGACGAGATATCTTCGCCGTTCGGCATCCAATCGATGTGATTCTTGTTCCTACATGACCACCACGATGAGAGGAACAAGACCCACCCTTGGTTGCACCTCAACCGCCTTTGGAAAGCTCCTCCCGACTATCCCCACTGTGCGCTACCATACCACCTTGGAGCTCCACCATGCCGGAGGAGGTGGTCAACACCGCCCCTCCTAATGGACTTAGAGGAAGGTGAGGAGTGAGTGAGTTATACCCCTCAATTCTGCACCACAACAACCATCCGTCGGAGAACCATGAACACCATTGACGGCTGCCGCGAGGGGGATGAAACTTGGTGTTTTGGGCACTATTTCATCAAATTGAGGGCACAACCACGTTTAGAGGATCAAAGGGAGTAAATCCCCTTGATCAATTTCACCAAAGGAGACCACCTTGTTGGAGTTCCATGAACGTCAGCGGCTGCCACCACCAATGGTTGCAATTTCTTCAAATATGACGGTTTCAACTCAAATTGATGGGAGGAAGATGCTTAAAAGTGAGTGGGTAGTAAAAGCACTGACAAATTTTGGTCCACTATCACTAGAGCACTGCCGCCCAAGCTGCCATTTTTGGCCAAGATTGTGGAGCCCGATCTACTACATTAGAGGCTGAATTAGGTGAAATTGACATCACCGTTAGACTTACAAGGGTCGATTTAGGGGGGGTGGGTCCGATCTCGGCCGCCAATAGAGCCCGATCTACACTGGTCAACACGGGTCAACGGTGACCTCTAGTTTTTGTGATCCGAACCTCTGATCAATGATCTGAGACCACTTCTCGACTCGTTTCGATGTTTTGAATGCGATGGTGCCTTCCATTTGAGCTAATTCTACTCCGATACAAATCGTCTGGTAGTGACTGCATGTGAATCGAGGTGACTCAAACTACAGTAACGGGGTCCAAAATGACGTTTCAAGCAATGTATGATCTCTAAGAAGCATTCCTAGCCATTCATGGTCGCTCGAGGGGCACTGTAGAGGATGCTTCATAGACTATAGTTACAGCGAGATATAACTGGACCTACTCAGCTTGAAGTCCAGGTAATTAGGAATCTCGCCTACGGTATGAACGGTCTTTAAATAAAATGTTCTAAATGTTTTCATAAAAATTTATGAAAATGCATGATTAGTGAATTGTTACACTGTGTATATTATGATGTGTTGTTATGTTATGATAGTTTGAATTATTATGTTATGATGTGCCATGTCATGTGTTGGTATGATCATGTTAAGTGATGAATGTAGTATTAATTTGCAATGTATTTGCAATAATTATGTTTAAAGTATGTTTACATTTTGTTAATGTATAAAGTTTTATAGCTTAAATTATAAATTTTATGTTGCATTGTTATGCAATAATTTTTAGAGTACAAGTTATGATTTATAAATGAGTTGGCATATAATTTGATAACATTTGATATGCTCACTAAAGTTAAAAAGAAGGTAAAATAAGATAAAAATGAAGTGTTGTACCAGCCTCTTTGATGTGAGGTTCACAAGCAAAGTAAAAGTTATGACCTCCTTGATGTGAGGTATGCGAATAAAGTTAAAGTATGACTTTGGTGTTCGATGGTCTTAAGTCTTCCACAAAGGAAGCATCATCTTTATGATCTCATGATTAATGATGCTGGTACAAACACTAAAGTTTATAAGATAAGGAAAGTTAAATAACAAGATAAGTTATAGTTTAAATAATTAAGCATAAAACAAGTTGATAAGCCAGCATAAAATGTTCATGCATATTTTTATTAAAATGATTTTTAATTATGTTTTGTGAGACTGACTTCCTACTTATTGAGCGCAAGCTCATTTAAGTATGTTCATACTGTAGGTAAGCAAACCTGTTAGCGACATTGATGGCCAGTGGAGAGCGACGAATGAATGGTGGAGATGGGTATAGACACCGCTCACGCAATTTGTAATATTTGCAGAGTACTAGTTTACAAATTTATGCATGTTTTAGTTCTACTATAAATTAAGAAATGAATTTTATGAATATGTTTTACGAAGTTAGTATTATGAAAGTTTAGATATTTATGCTTTGAGAAATTATTATGTTGGATTTAAGGAAGTTTTGAAGAGCATTTAGTATGATTTTATTCCCTCGTTTAATTTTAAAATTGTTTTGAAGAAGTTATATTTAAATTAAGAAATGTTTTAAAAGTAATAGTTTTTAAATAAATATCCTTATGTTTAAAGGAAAAGTCTCAAGAAAATTTATTATAATTATGTTAAAACGTAATAATTATAATTACGTTATTATCATGCTTGTGAAATTAATTATTATGTTAGATCTTAGAAATTAAATTTTGAAAAATGGTTATTATTTTCTTTTAGGTTCTATGTTAAGGATTCTACATTATGAATCCATTTAAAGAAAAGTTATTCCAAAAATTCCAGTACTTTATGATTAAATGTTTAAGTTTACAGTTATGTTAAGTTAAGTAATGGCCACGTAAGTAGGGTCGTTACAGAAAGACCGTGGTTTTATCTTGAGAATGTCCGTACTCATATGAAGAATTTCATCTCTCATCTTCATCTAGGTATGTAAAGGTTTATATACATTTATTTAGCATTAAATTAATATAATCTAAAACTTCTTCTTCTTTTTTTTTTATAAAAGTGCCAAGAAAATTTTTGTTATATACATTCCACACTATAATCACTTGTAAAAAAAGTTTTCAAAAACCAATAGAATATTAATTGAAAAGTTATTGCTTTCAACTGCCTCAAAATAGAAATAAGGCCAAACAAATATTTATTTGTGCAAAACTTTAAATTATGCTTAGAGAAATCTCATTTTTTATCTTTTTATTTTGCACAATAATGGATGCTAATTTAGTTGTAATTTAACAAGAATGGTAAGTTATTATCAGAATTTTTAAATAATAATAATAATAATAAAAAAAACAACAACAACAATGTCAAAACAAGTTAAACGTTGGGGGCACAAAAATCAACCAGGTGTACAGGACAAGTTACTTGTCGAAAGGAAAAATTCATGGCCCGCATTGGGAAAAATATGGGAAGATGTGGAGGTGTTGTGAAAAAATTATGAAGACAAATCCTCATAGTTTCTGCAGACTGTTGACATTGGTGAGTAAAGAGTGCAAGGATATTATAAAATAACAAAATAACCATAACTATCCTTCAATTATAAGGTGACCGCTAAGATCATCTCCAACTTATTACTCTATTTTAAGTTGTTATATCTTTAAAATAGAACAATTTCGTATATTTTAAAAATTATTTTCAACCTATATACTCTAAACTTTACCCTTAAAAGAATATTCTATATATATTATTTTTTATTCTTTTTTTATTCTTCCAAATATGCATTTAGGGCAAAATATCAAGTATAAAATATTATCAGGATCTTTTTTAATTAATTAAATATAAAAAAGGGGAAAGAAAAAGAAAGCAATAGCACAGCGTAGTGTTGCGCCATATACGAAGCAGTACTATTCATTCGCTTCAAAATGGCGCAAAGAATGGCGCTTGGTTAGAGATTATTTATTACTCGGTTTTGGCTTTTTACTCCATAAAAGCGCTCGGTTGGAGTTGGCTCCAACACTCCTTAAAAGTTCACGAAGTATTTATATCCATGAGACAAAATTAACTATATGAATTTATTCTAATAAAAGATTAAAAACCTTTTATGAATTTATTATAAAGTTTTTGATTGCCCCTACTCCTCTTATAATTGCACTCTTTTTTTCTTTAGCAAGGTTGTCTAGTGAACTTTTCTTGCTAAGGCGTTTAATGTTGCAATATTTTGAATGAGACACTTTGCTTTGTTAAAATATAATTTTTATTTCAAAAACCCAAGTAAATAGCACTTGTTTAAAATTGATTGTAATATATATGAAGTTTTAAATTATTTATAATAAATAAATTTATGGTGTAAGTAATTTATAAACTGTGTAAATAATTTATTTACCTTTTTGTTTACAGTGTAAATAATTCTTATTTACATATTAAATAAATTATCTATATCGTAAATATGTTATTTACTTTAAAATTTTCAAAAATCTACTATTTCTCTCATTTTTCCTTTTTATTTATCTCCAATGCATATTTTTCTTATTTTTATTTTAAATTTCTTTTGTGCATGATAAGGAAACTTTTAAAAGAAATTCACATAAATGGCACTTTTTAAATTCACATAAGGATTATTATAAGTAATTTAAGTAAAAATTTTGTAAGCTAAAGTTTATGCTCAAAAATTTATTGAGTATTTTAAGAGCAAGTTATGTGTCATAAGGATTGTTGTTTAAATCCAATCTTTGTGAGAAATTTAAGAAGAATAAATAATAAATTTATAAGATTAAATATCATGCCATAATTTTAAGCAAGGAATGAATTATAAAAAAATGTGGTATCAAATAATACTGTATGAAGTTATACAGTATAAGGAAAATATTGTATGAAAATACAAAAATTATATAGTACACAAATTTAGCGGTACAAAATTATGCAGTATGAAAATAATACAGTATAGGAGTCATATTAATAAAGTTATGCAGTATGAAATTTATATTGCAAAAATTAAGTAATACAAAAATTAGACTGTTTAAAGCTAAATAGTATGAAAATTACACTGTGTGGACAGTATAAAAGGTGTGGGACCTTATAAATTGTATAGGAAAGCTTAAGGTTTGGTGGTTTAAGGTTAGTTATCTAGGGAATTGAAAAAAGAGTTTTAGCCCTCAAAAGAGGGAAGTGCCTAAAAGGCAATGCCTCCACAAAGTTATGCTCAATCTCACCATTTTCTTTACATGGTTGCTATGACGAAGGAACAAAAAATTGAATGCAAAATATAGTAGCATAACTCTGAATTTTATATTTTCTCCTACTCTATTCTTGTGCTTATTTCTTTGAAAAAGGAAATAAGTGAGAGAAAATAAAAGAAATATTCTAATTTTCCCAAACAAAGAAAAAAAAAAAAGGAACTGCTCAAAACAACCCGGCGAAAAGACCAAGAAGATCCGCTACATGAGGCACTTCCAAAAAATTCGCCATAGTCAATCCCAGAAACAGCAGGAATCCAATCAAATGCCTGAAAAAAAAAAAAAAAAAAAAGAAAGGAAAAAAAATTCCCAAATCAGCCGAAACAAACCCAAAAATAAAACAACCCCATTAATTAAATACAAAAGGACTCTCACTTTCATCAAACAAACATGAACCAACAGTCACAATATCCACCAAAAAAAAAAAAAGAAAAAAAAAGCCCTACAAACTAAAAAAGAAAAAGTAAAAGTAAATATTTCTTACGTACGTTCAAACATTGAGAGTTTCATTATGCCAACGCAGAACGCTAAAGACGGCTTCTTTGAGAGGCCAATTAGCTCTGTAATAATTTAATACAAAAACCGCCCCGCACCCGTCAACCGTCTACACCCGCGCCCGTCCATCTCAAAAAAAGCGGATTTATGTTAGCAACCTACTGGTGGACGGGTTCAACCCGCCCACCAATATATTCGGTGGGCGGGTTTGGTTTTAAGTTTTTAAATGCGTGTTCAACCCGTACCCATCCGCCTATATATTTTTTTTAAAAAAACTTATCATTTATTTGATTTTGTTCTTATTTTAGAGATGATTGAACAATCCAACACTTCAAGCATGGGCTCGGCTGCCTCTTGACATATTAGAAACTGGAAATTCTCCTATTATTTTGTGAAGTGATCAAAATTCAAATCAAGTAAATTAGTAGAAAAAGCCCTAAAAGAAAAAAAACACTTGACTTTGTTCATCATTTCATTTGTAGTATTTTATTATTTTTGAAGCCAATAAATAGGCTTTAATCTTTATGGACTCTTGACTTTGTTCATCACTTTATATGTAGTTGTTTCTTGTTGCAGGGAATGATTATGTTTCTTAATTTGTACTTTTGAATATGGTCACTGTTTTTAAGCATCAAACTTGTTGGAAATGCTTTATGTATTATCATCTTATATTTTCTATAAGTTTTCTTCACTTTCTAAAAAAAAGGTCCAAAAAATTATATTGAGCAATAGCATAGGTCTAAACTGCCTCAACTCGCCCGCACCCGCCCGCAACCACCCAAAACCAAACCAAAACCGCCCGCCATGTGGTGGGCAGTTTGCGGGTTGGTTAATCGCTAACCCGCCAATAAAAAAAACAGCACCACACTCACCCAAAAACCATCAAACCGCCCACCGTTCACCCCAGGCAAAAAGACCAAGAAGATCCGCTACATGAGGCACTTCCAAAAAATTCGCCATAGTCAATCCCAGAAACAGCAGGAATCCAATCAAATGCCTGAAAAAAAAAAAAAAAAAGAAAAGAAAGGAAAAAAAATTCCCAAATCAGCCGAAACAAACCCCAAAAATAAAATAACCCCATTAATTAAATACAAAAGTACTCTCACTTTCATCAAACAAACATGAACCAACAGTCACAATATCCACCAAAAAAAAAAAAAAAAAAAAAAAGCCCTACAAACTAAAAAAGAAAAAGTAAAAGTAAATATTTCTTACGTACGTTCAAACATTGAGAGTTTCATTATGCCAACGCAGAACGCTAAAGACGGCTTCTTTGAGAGGCCAATTAGCTCTGTAATAATTTAATATGAACTCATTGTCCTTCATGTAATCCGGCAACTCCCAAAACGACCAAGCCATGCCGTTTCGGCTTCTTTCGGCTATCAGAATCGTTCTTCATCTCCTTCTTTGTGTCAGAAGAAATTAGGAAGGAAGATTTTTGGTGGGTTTGATCCATTTCTTTGATTCCTTTTCTCTTACCAGTTGTCGTTCTTCCACAAAAACTCATCGTAGAAGAAGAAGAAGGTGTTGATACGACGGCGTTTTAAAGAGGTGATTAATGTCGTATGGACATGAAATTGTTGAGATGAGCACATGCTATTTGGTGCATATTGGATACCGTCACGTGTCGTTTGAATAAGACACGAAAGTCGACTAATAGAAAAAAAGAGGATAAATAAGAACGTTAGAGTAAAATTTAGATAAATTTCAAACCTTTCCTATAACATTAAAAAAAAATGAATTTCAAATGCTTTATAAATGTTTGAAATGTATGGAATTTGTTGTGCATAACATTTTAAAGTTCAGGTCATGATTTGCATTATGATTGCAATTGTTATGTTTAATATTTAGACATTAAGTTATGTCATACATTATGATCACTAAGATTACAAGCTTGGTAATCAAAACCCTCATGTTAAGATAAGAAAGTGTCCTAACAGCCTCCTGACCCAAGGGGAGTGTCATGCTAAGTTATGTCATGGCCTCAATGTTCGATGGTCAAGCGCGTCTAGTACGTACACTTGCACCCATAGTTCAAGTTAAGTTAAGAATAATGATAAGAAATTCATAAATAAGCATAAATAGAATCATGCATTATGATGTTGTTTGCATTCCTTTAAAGACATATTTCTATGTAGAACGTTTTACATAAAAAGTCTTAAGAAAAACTTTCTTTGTTACGAGAAATGTTTTTACGAAAATGTTTACGAAAAGTGTTTTATGAAAGATATTTTACGAAAAAGATTTATGAAAAAGGTTTTATGAGAATGATTTAATGTTTTGTGAGATTTGTTTGAACTTATTAAGCGAAAGCTCATTATAAGATTCTTCATGCGGTAGGCAGTTCTATAAAAGACCAGTAAGACTAGTTGAAGAGCTTGATGTTGCTGTAACAGATGCAATGATTAGATATGGATACCATAACAATATTTTTCTGTTGTGTTAAGAAAAAAGTTTTCACTGGTTTAACAAAGCTGTTCTTGTTTGAAAAGATATTTTGAAAAGTTCTATGAAAGTAAATGTTTACTCAACAAATTTTAATAAATGTTTTGAATGATTTTAAAGTTAAGTTGTGGGCTATGTCTCAATTTCTTAAGAAACGTTTTAAATGATTACAAAGTTAGTTTTGTATTATGTTTTAATTTAGGTTGCAACGGAAGTCGCAACAGTTTTAAGTATGTTTCTAAGATTAAAAAAAAAAATTTACCCAGTAATTTTCTTACTAATAAGAAAGAACGAGTTTAAGAAATAATGTTTAAACAAGATATGTAACAGCTCGAAAAAGACGGGTCATTATATATGTCACAATATGTTAAAAGTTCTTATGCTATAAACTTATAATATATACCTTCAAGACATATCCGTATGTCCCTTTGGGACATTTTTTGTGTCCTTCAAAGCATGTCCCTTCGACACATTTTTTGGTATCCTTCTAGGACATTTTTTTGGTCCTTTTAGGACATGTTGCATTCTAGGACATGTTGCATATCCCTCCAGAACGTTTTTTGTGTCCTTGGGGACACATTTCATCGGGATCTTTTTTGTGTCCTTCCAGGACATATCGTGATGTCCCTCCTGTTGGGGAATTAGACGACTCCTAATTCCAAGGATCGCAAGAACGAACAATTGCAGAAAATAAATAGGAGAAAAGAAGAAAAAGAGACACCAAATTTTTATACAGGTTCGTCCAAATTTGAGACTACGTCCTGTTTCTGTCGCTTGCAGATTCCACTATGATGAAGGAGATTACAGATTACAAGAGCAGTTTCTCACACACTCACAAATTGTGCTTACCAAAACTCTCTTCTATCTAACACCCAATGGGAATTTTTTCTCTCTCAATGATGGAGCTCTCAAGAATTTTGCCTCTCACAAAATTAGGCCACTCACAATTTTCACACACACCCAACCCTAGCCACCTTGTGTCTATTTATAACCAAAGGAAGAGAAAAATAGCAACTAATGGGAAACCCTAGTGGTTTCCCTTTTTTTGGGGCGTTTGAGTTCGACTCTAACTCAAAGTTTCGCAACAAACCAGACTCCGGGCGCCACGGCTCTGGTTTGTTCTCGGACGAGCGCCGTGGCCGTTGTTTTGGGCGCCGCGGCGCTCGTTTTTGGGCGCCGCGGCGCTGTGTCTCTGCCCCCCCAACACAGCGTGTTTTTTTTTTTTCTTTCTCCTTTGCTAGGTTGATTTGGCTCCATATTTTGCAACAATTTCCCACTTGGAGACTAATCAATCACCATGTCTCCAACTGCAGCGGCAATAACTTCTCATGCCTCATGGAGAAGTCCAACTGAAGTTGCGCACAACTTCAGTTTCTCAATTGGAACCGTCTTGGTGAGCATATCTGCCGGATTCTGACTCCCAAGATTCTTCTCAAGCTTTAACACTCTCTCTTCTAAAGCCAACCTGATGAAGTGATACGACAATTGTATATGCTTCGTCCTAGTATGAAATGCGGGATTTTTCGCCAAATGAATGATGCTCTGACTGTCACTATGTAATACATTCCTTTCCTGCTTATGACCCAGTTCTTCCAGAAACGACCGCAACCAAATTATCTCCTTGCTCGCTTCTGTCGTCGCCATATACTCTGCTTCTGTAGTAGAGAGTGCAACTATCTTCTGGGGCTTTGAGACCCAACTAATTGCAGTGCCACCCAAAGTGTAGACATAACCGGTGGTACTTTTCCTGCCATCAATGTCTCCTGCCATATCAGCATCAACATAGCCCTGTAGTCCCAAGTCTGACTTCTTGAAACACAATGCTAAACCTGCAGTACCTCTTAGATATCTGAGAATCCACTTCACTGCCTCCCAATGCTGCTTTCTTGGATTACTCATGTACCTACTCACAACTCCCACTGCATGTGCAATGTCCGGTCTGGTACAAACCATGGCATACATGAGACTGCCTATAGCGGAAGCATAAGGCACCTTGGCCATGTGGTCTCGTTCCTGCTCCGTGGTCGGTGATTGCTCCTTTGATAACTTGATGTGATTGGCCAAAGGAGTATTCACAAGCTTTGCATTACCCATGTTGAATCTGCTCAGCACCTTTTCAACATATTCTTCCTGTGACAGATTCAGACTGTTACGGTTCCTTGTTATTCTCATCCCAAGGATTTGTTTTGCAGCACCCAAATCCTTCATTGCAAACTCCTTAGACAGCTCCTTCTTCAGCTTGTCAATCTCCTGTTTGCAACCTCCTGCTATCAACATATCATCGACATATAGCAACAGTATGATGTAAGAATCACCAAAATTCTTCACATAACAACGGTGATCTCCCTGACACCTCATGAAACCGTTGCTGCACATGAACCCGTCAAACTTCTTGTACCACTGCCTGGGAGCTTGTTTGAGGCCATACAAGCTCTTCTGAAGTTTGCACACTAAGTTCTCCTTACTCGGTACTTCGAATCCTTATGGCTGCTTCATGTAGATCTCCTCCTCCAAATCACCATGGAGAAAAGCTGTCTTCACATCCAACTGTTCCAAGAACAAGTCCTCCTTAGCCACTAGTGCAAGTACCATTCTAATCGTGGTTAGCTTCACCACCGGAGAAAAAATCTCGTTGAAGTCGATGCCTTCTTTCTGCTGAAAGCCTTTTACCACCAACCTTGCCTTATACCGTTTGCTGCCATCAGATTCATCTTTAATTCGGTATACCCACTTATTGTGCAAGGACTTTTTACCTTGTGGTAACTTTACTAGTTGCCATATCTGATTGGACATCAAGGAATCCATCTCATCCCTCATGGCTAACTCCCACTTGACCGAATCTCCAGCCTCCATGGCTTCATCATAGCTCTCTGGCTCACCTCTGTCGGTCAACAAGATGTAATGCAGAGATGGGGAGTATCTCTGCGGCGGTCTGATTGTCCTGCTAGACCTCCTGACTGGTGTGGTAGGAGTCCTCTGGTTTTCTTCTGAAGCTATGTCTTCATGGTCTTCAACCTCTAGATTTTGCACCTCCACTTCAGAAAGATCCTTCAATGGAATCACCTCAGGCTTCTTGTCTTCAGAACCTGAACCCCTAGAGTCCGTGATGTCTCTGTCCTTGTACAGAACACCTTCGTTGAAGATCACATCCTTGCTCCTGATAATCTTCCGGCTTTGGTCATCCCAAAGACGATAACCAAACTTAAGTCCACCATAGCCAACCAGAAAACACTTCTTTGACTTGGCATCCAGTTTGCTTCTAGCGACAGAATCAATATGTGCATAGGAAACACACCCAAACACTCTCAAGTAAGAGAGATCCACCTTTTTATGGCTCCAGGCTTCTTCCGGTAGCTTGAACTTCAGCGGTGTTGATGGACTTCTGTTAATCAGATGAGCGGCTGTATTAATCGCCTCAGCCCAAAACATCTTTGGTAACCCCGCATGCAACCTCATGCTCTTAGCACGCTCATTTAAAGTCCTGTTCATCCTCTCAGCTACCCCATTCTGTTGTGGTTCCCTGGAATGGTCTTCCTCATCTTTATCCCATTCTCAGCACAGTACCGCCTGAACTCTTCATCTAAGTACTCTCCCCCATTGTCGGACTGCAAGCACTTCACTTTCAAATCTATCTCGTTCTCCACCATGGCTTTCCATCTTTTGAAAGCATCGAACACATCAGATTTGTTTTTCAGAAAGTAAACCCATACCTTCCTGCTTGAGTCATCTATGAACGTCACATAGTAGTTTGCGCCACCAAGGGAAGTCACCGGCGCAGGCCCCCACACATCAGTGTGAACTAGCTCCAATTTCCTGGACTTAGGCTCTCTACCCATCTTTGAGAAACTGACTCTCTTCTGTTTACCAAAGATGCACGCTTCACACAAACTGTGATCAACAGTTTTCAAACCCGACAGTTTTCCTTTGCAGTGAAGCACCTTCATACCCTTCTCACTCATATGACCGAGCCTATAATGCCATAGCTCGGTATTGGCAGCAGAATCAACAACTGCTATGGTATCTCTGCAACTAGAGTTCATGTAGAGAGTTTCAGCCTTGCGTCCCCGAGCAATAACCATCGCTCCTTTCGTGACTTTCCAACCTCCACAATTGAAGGTCACTTTATGTCCTTCATCATCCAGTTGCCCCACCAAAATCAAGTTGCGCATTAGTTTAGGAACATGTCTCACCTTATGAATCTTCCACACCGACCCATTAGGCATTTTTAAACTGACATCTCCAATGCCAACTATATCCAAAGGTTCTCCATCAGCAAGATAAACCTTACCATGATTTCCGGCAACATAATTCTCCAGGACATGACGGTGTGCAGTGGTGTGGAATGATGCTCCTGAATCTATCACCCACGAATCAAAAGAACTGTCGACAGACAAGATTAAGGCATCTTGTTGCTCTTCAGTGGCGGTGTTGGCTGTGTCATTAGTCTTGTCTTCGTTCTTCCTTGGAGCCCTGCAGTTCTTTTTCAAGTGGCCAGTCTTCTCACAGTTCCAACATTCCATTGTCTTATCGTTCCTTGACTTGCTCCTCTCATTCCTTGACTTGCCTCTCCTGCCATTATCCCTGTTGGATTGCCTGTCAAGTTTCCTGCCCCTATTATCAACATTAAGGGCCGAGTTCGACGAAGAGGCTTCACTTGAGTCCTTCCTGCGAAATTCTTCCGCCAAAATAGAGTTTCTGACATCAACAAACTTCAATTTTACACTCCCAAGAGAATTAGTAATGACCACCCTCATGGGTTCCCAGCTATTCGGTAACGAGGCCAAGAGGATTAGAGCATTGATCTCATCATCGAATTTAATCTCTACCGAGACCAATTGGTTTAGGACGGTGTTGAAACTGTTCAGGTGCTCTACCACCGAGGCACCTTCAGGCATCTTTAAATTAGAAAACTTCTTCATGAGATGTACCTTGTTGTTGGCTGAGGGCTTCTTATACATCTCTGACAGAGCCTTCATCATCCCTGCTGTAGTAGTCTCCTTCGCAACGTTGTGAGCAGCGTTCTTTGACAAGGTCAAACGGATCACACCGAGCACTTGTCTATCAGGGAGATTCCACTCCTCATCCTTCATGCCTTCGGGCTTATTACCCAAGGGCAAATGCAGTTTCCTGCTGTAGAGATAGTCTTTAACTTGCATCCTCCAATAGGAAAAATCTGAACAATCAAATTTGGTGATGCCGGCTGCCATACCTTCTTCTCCAGTCATCATTCTTGATGAAAACCTCCGCTCTGATACCAGTTGTTGGAGAATTAGACGACTCATAATTCTAAGGATCGCAAGAACGAACAATTGTAGAAAATAAATAGGAGAAAAGAAGAAAAAGAGACACCAAATTTTTATACAAGTTCGTCCAAATTTGAGACTACGTCCTGTTTCTGCCGCTTGTAGATTCCACTACGATGAAGGAGATTACAGATTACAAGAGCAGTTTCTTACACACTCATAAATTGTGCTTACCAAAACTCTCTTCTATCTAACACCCAATGGGAATTTTTTCTCTCTCAAGGATGGAGCTCTCAAGAATTTTGCCTCTCACAAAATTAGGCTACTCACAATTTTCACACACACCCAACCCTAGCCACCTTGTGTCTATTTATAACCAAAGGAAGAGAAAAATAGCAACTAATGGGAAACCCTAATGGTTTTTCCTTTTTTGGGGCGTTTGAGTTCGACTATAACTCAAAGTTTCGCAACAAACCAGACTTCGGGAGCCACGACCCTCATTTTGGGCGCCGCGGCGCTGGTTTGTTCTCGGACGAGCGCCGCGGCCCTTGTTTTGGGCGCCGCGGCGCTTTGTCTCTACCCCCCCAGCGCAACGCGTTTTTTTTTTTTTTTTTTCTCCTTTGCTAGGTTGATTTGGCTTCATATTGCAACACCTCCAAGATATATCCTGGCAGAACTTTTTTTCTTCCTCTCTTTTTTCTCTCATTGTTGATGACAACGACATCTCCGGCATCGACGACATCGCTAGCAGCAAAAAAAAAAAAAAAAACAGACACAAAAAATAAAAAAAACACACACAACAACAAGAACAAGAACAACGATGGCTGCGACCGCCACCGCTGCTCCTACGATTGTTGGCGATAAAACTAGATTTGACAAGGACAGCAATGCGAACCTCAGATTTGACGAGGAAGACAACGAGAAGCTCGGAAGCAGCTTGGAATCACACGACGTGAGCTCAGATCTAAGGGACGACACAACTCTGGCGCTATGGGCGATGACAACAGCGACAGGGACGGATCTCAACCTACGAGCGACATGCGAGGAGCGACGACAGGTCCAATCGAAGCTTTTAGATGTATCTCGCGTGGGCGACCTCTTCTCCTAGATTCTCGACAAATCGATCAGAGTTTCTTGATCAAAGCTTCTCAATGGATCGGAGATTTTTCAATCCAAGCTTCTTGCCGGAGGAACCTCTTTACCAGCTCAGGCGATGGGCCATCACGCTATGAAACTCAGCCTCCGGATCTCCTTGGAGAAGGTTTGCTACCTGCAATGTTCATCGCTAGAGAAGAAGAAGCACTGACGAACTTGAACTCAAAGAAGAAAGAGAGAGAAATGAGAGAGAAGAGAGGGGAGATGGTTTTGTGGCAGAAGTAGCACAAACTTTGTGGCATAAATAAATTGAGGGAGAAATTTTGTGGAATAGAGTGCAATTTTCTAAACTTTTAAAGCAAGGCAAAAGGCCCAAGTACAGAAAGACGGCCCACAAGTAAATGCGTTAACCTGTAGTGTGATTCCGTCATTCTACAGGGGTGATGCCATTCTGAAAGGAAATAAAACCGCATTAATGATACAA
Organism: Artocarpus heterophyllus; assembly: GCA_025403435.1. NCBI lineage: Eukaryota > Viridiplantae > Streptophyta > Magnoliopsida > Rosales > Moraceae > Artocarpus > Artocarpus heterophyllus. The sequence goes on along the minus strand of CM046331.1, from coordinate 16,308,847 downwards.
ATTGTCCACTTATGTTTATTGAATCAAAATACTGACTTAATTTTATAAATATTATATATATGTCTCAAAATAATATTATTAAAATAATTACTATTATATGGTAACAATATGATGTTATAAAATAATTATTATGTAATTAAGAACATTTTTAAGGTTTTATAAATATTGTATCGAATTTTAATTTCATAACAATAATTTAATCATATATTGTATTTGCAATAAAATCCATTAAAGCAATACCTAATCAGTGTTTAAGAGGCAGAATTAGACCAGCAGCAAATTTTTTCTTTTTGGTACGAAGACTCAGCGGCAAACTTTTGATTAAAGAGAAATTCAAATCCACATAGTTACTCTTTTTTCTCAAGAAATATCTAAAGAAAAAAAAAAAGAAGCTATTTTGGTTGCTTGTATTACCTTTTCCAAGATGTTATTTATTGGCTCATTCCCCGAGACTTTTGGGGCTCAATTCTGGTTGCTTAAAGGAGTTCCACAAAAGGTTCAGAAGTTTAGCACGTGATCCGGACGTAAAATTCCATACCAAATGCTACACTTGGTTTGTCTTAAAAAATAAAAATGCCGCTGCGAAAGCTGAACTGGAAGGACCTCATAGGGGAAGGGTAGGCTAACATATCCAAATGCCGCTGAAAGCTTCTTCAAGTGCCCTCTTCCTGCTGAACTCTATGCTCCACCCTCCAGCCCTTCCGCCTCTCTCTGCTCGCAGCTTGATCATTTCCTCGTCATCGGCAGCATAGCCGTGCAGGTCGGGGACTGCTCCGAGTGGGACCGGTTGTGGGGCCATGCCGGTTGGCCGTGGCTGTCCCCCTGGAACTGTTGGAGCATATTGGCCCTGTCCGCTGATTCCTGCTTGAGAGCTTTGGCTTGGGCCCTATTTCAATCACATTAATACAATGCAAATACAATTTTTTCAGGTCTTCATCATACAGTACAGTTTATTACTATTATCCAAACACAAGCAAAATAGCTTCTCTCTTCTACCTAGAGCTTGGAGACATTTCTGCAATCTACAACCAAAAGATCACTTGATACAGAACCACTAAATTATACAGTAATGTCGGAAAATGTGGTATATTTTTCAGTCATTTCCTATGTAGTTTGAACCTGTATCTCAATTGCGCAAGTCTTTCATCAATTTCTATTTCTAACAGAAATTATTGGACCTATCATGGATCCAAAAACCCATAAAGCAATTCCTTACCTAACTATAATAAGTCTTTCTAAACCTTAAATTGAAATGAAACATAATTACTGACTTGAAACAAATACATCAAACCAATGATTCCATTCTTACCGCATCATTATCAGCTTGTGATGGAAGTCCCTTGCTTGCTGCCATAGCTGCAGCTAATTCTTCAGCCTGGTATGATTATCATGAACAAAATATCAATAATCTTGAACTGAACAGTCATTTCCCATGTAGTTAAGAAACTCAATTTACATATTTACTATTTAGTTAGTTAGTTAGTTACAGAGTAGCATTAGACTAAGAATGGAAGCTCATCATTTGGGGAGAAAATGAAGGATTTTAAGAGGAACAATATCTCAAGTACCTTGCGTGCTCGATTAATCATTATTTGTTCAGCATTCTCTTCCTGGTACTGTGCAATTTTGGCTTCAATAGCAGGGACATCTATACCTTCAATCAAATCAAAAGCTGCAACAGACTCCTTTTTTGTCAAAGGAAGAAAGGAAAAAAAGAAAAGAAAAGAAAAGACGGGACAGAATGAAAAATGTATAAAGCTTACTCATATCCTCCACTTCCTCCAAATAGTCATTATACTCTCTTAGTGATGGAAAATCTTCTTCTCGTTTATTAAATCTACAAAATGACATACCAATGTCATTAAGGCATCAACATTGCATCTTTTAGTGACTAAGATGAAGTCAATAAATAATGACTCTAAGAACCTTATGCAAAAGCCTGTGCTAAACAGAGAGATGTCCTGAGATGTGATACGACCTGACACTTTATCCCTGCCAAAAATAGCTTAAAAACAACAGGTTTTTTGGAACGTTCATTTACTTAACCTAGAAAAGTATTTCGTTTCAAGTGCAATTCCAACAGTTGTTGAGCAATGGACCGTTCTGAGGAAACCATATATAACCATCTATTATAACCTTTTTGTAAGAGTGCCATTCATAAACGGATAAACCAACGGATAACAAATCAAAATATGTTGGATATAGCTCGGATTGACTTGTTCAAATGATAGGGATCAGTTATGGTGAAGGCAAAGAAAAAAAAACCATCTATTAAGTGTTTCAAATTGCGTTATGAGCAGAGAGAGAGAGAGAGAGAGAGTTACATGCTGGCAATCCTCCTCCTGATGGCCAACTCCCTACTGTGAGGATTTGAACTGGAGACCACCATTTTTGCCATCCAGCCTCTTTTTCCTGCTTTTTCTCCTCTCCTACACATTTTAAGCATCCATAATTAACACCTATTGCCAAATATGACTATAGTGATAAAAATGAAGAGCCATAGAAAACAAATTTGCATAGAATCATTACCTATAAAGTTATCCTTACAAAATGAATCTTCAACATCCGTCCCTCAAACTCTAAGTATGGAAGCTGAGATATCTACATTGACAAACACCCAATCAAATTGGCTCACAAAATCAACAGATTGGACCATACACCATCATTATCTTGGACTACTAAACAAGTTCTTTTCAAGTCTCGTAGAGATAAGTGTGTTCTACTTCACTTATGCAATATGAGCATCAACAAGTGTTTAACATGTAGGTATATAGACATGATTAAGTAACACAAACTAAGAAAATCTTTTTCTAACAGCCCTATCATACTATCAATCATTTATCTGTCATACTATCAATCATATATCTATCTATCTATCTATACATACACACACACACCAAAAATGATGCAACACAGATTTTTTTTCGTTGGGTTTTTTTTTTTTTTTTTTTTGGGTGAATAAGGACTTCATCTGAAGTGCCAAAGGACAGTAGAAGACATAACTAGAAAGGCAAAGTCATACACGACCAGCCTTAAAACAAATGAAAATAGTACTCTGCCAGGAAAAACTAGCAACCAGGCTCAAAGGAGCCTCACGCACAGGCAATAGATTGCTTTTCGGTGCCGAAAGAGGCCAATGACATAATTCATGAGCCACAAAATTTTCTATCCTCCGAATCCAAAGAAACTCGCACTATAAGATGTCTTAGGTATGAAGACGGGAATCCTAGCAAATACTACAGATGTCCTAGGCGCGGTCGCCTTGGGAGACAAAAGCTTCAATAACTTCATGGAAATCCCCTTGACTTAATGGGGTAGAATTTGTTGATTCTCATACACTCAAATAAGCTACATCAAACCGGCACGCCTCAATAACCAATGTGTAGTGTTTGAAATGTCTTTCTTGTTTGCATTCTCAGAGACCCAACCCCCAGCAAGCCGAATAAGATCTCACAAGCCCTCTCTGGCCTCCCAAGCCACAAGCGAAACCTCCTTGCAGAAACAAACCCAAGTCCCCAGAAACACAGACATTTTCAGCTAAGTCATACGTCAATGATCAAACTCATAAGACCAAAGGCCTGCACTTTTTGCGTAAATTCGTCAACATAATGACTGAAATAAATCATCCAAGAGTTTAGAAACTATTAGCATTAATTAAGAGAATCCTAATACCCTAACCATAAAACTAATTCTTTCATTACGCTGTCAAGGAAAGCAAACAGATTGAGAACCGTATTAGGTGGTTGGATAAAACCAATTGGGAAGACATCTCCCTCTCAGACAAATTCTCGAACAGGTAATAGGCAACTCCAAAAAACCCACCACAAACATCAAACCAATAAACTCAGCTCATCTACTCAAATTAACGCAGTCGTTTTCATTTTAATAAAATCGAAAATGTGTAAAATGAAATGAAAAACTTCTAGCAACCCATATTGATCAGACCCATTACCAAGAGTTTATAGTTGAGCTTGATCAAAAACCGATTCAGCCATACGATTAGAATAATAGGAATATGCACACAAATAAGCATACACACATATATATATATATATAGAGAGAGAGAGAGAGAGAGAGAGTTTATACCGGACATAATTGTGATCAGGAGGCTGCCAATTGGGTGTGGGTTGGCCAGAGGAAGTTGGGCGTTTTCTGCTTTTTCACAGTCTGTTGCTAAATGAATTAGAATATAGAAAGATGGGTCCGGGATCTAGATCAGAAAATGGAAACTTTAATTTTGCCTACACATGCGTCTGTTGCCCATGTTTGCTTGTGTCGCGACCAAATTGTCCATGCCGTTCTTAGTAAATATTTTTAGATAAATAATAAGATAGGATCAAAGTAGTTAAAAGTAAAAATAGAAAAAAATAATAATAATGATAATAATAAGCGTCAAATACAAAAAGCTATAAGGTACAATAGCAATAAGGTAAAAAAATAAAAAATAAAAAAAATAATAAAATAAAATAAATAAAATGTATAACAACCATAGTTAGAACTATGGTTATGGTTACTAAATAATATAAAGCTCTCGTATACTACAGTATTTTAAACGACAACAATAGTTCTAACCATACTTATCAAATATTCTCAAAATCTCTCAAACTACAAGTTTCTTAACAAATATATTTGCAGGTGCGTTACTATTTTAAATATATTTGTGATTTGTGACTTGTGACATGTAAATATTTGAGATTGTTTGGGTTAATTAGATTGATTTGGGTTAAATTCTTTGATGTTGAATCTTCTCATTTTGATTCCATCGTTGTTGCACTGGTTACATACTTGCTTGGCAAAACAAGATTCTTTTATATTTAAAAAAATATATTATTCAAATTACAATTAAAAGGGGCAATTGGGGATGGATGTTCCTTCATCAAGGTAATTCCCTAACCACCATCCTGGACAGAATTCCTGCAATTAGATAATACGATCGGGTAGTGTGAAAACATTTGGGGGTGAGAGCTAATCGCTTTTTTTACTTCCATTATGATTATATTGGGAGTCGCTAATAAGTTTGGTACACTACTGACTCTAATTTTTGCATGGCATGTGTTAATTCAATTCAAAATTCTTACCAAAAGCGTTTTTCATTTTTGATTTATTGATCCGGGAAAAAAATATCCATTTGCTCTTGTTTTGAAAATTTCTAAAAATATTTTTCATGTTTTTGGGGTAAAAATTCTAAAAATAATCTTAGTATAATTTTTTAAAAATTCTAATTTTTCAAAATAAAACCATTTTCACTTATTTTGAAAATAATACTAGACAAGATTTGACTTTAATTTTTTGTATTGTATGACTGTGTGTTAATTCAATTCAAAATTCTTGCAGAGAGTTTTTTCATTTATATTTTAATGATCCGGGAAAAATATTAAGGAGTACATCTTTTTTTTTTTGAACAGGGGAGTACATCTTTTTTAATTGAGGGAGATTTTTTTTTTTTTAGGGAAGAAGTTTTGTAATTATTATAATCCCTTTTTAGGTGGAAGTGGCTGTAAGGTGTTTGATAAACATGGTTAGAATCAACTTTTTAATTTAAAATATTATACTATGTTAAAATTTTACATTGTAGTAATTTTTTGTTTTTTATTGTAGCTTTATACTATTTTCTTACCAAAAAGTTTGTTCCAACTATGCTTGCCAAACATATGAGTGTGTTAAGAAATTAGTTAGAACTTAAAAATTGTAGTATGTGAAAACATTACACTGTAGTAAACTGAATTTTGTTTTCTAAACGAAGTCTATAAATTCAGCAGTTAGTTGATGTAGAGCTGATGTCTGATGGGACCTTTGGCGAGAGAGGAAGAATAAATATTTAGAAAATTACACCAAATAACATAGTTTTAATTATTGATATAAGCAATTAACATAATTTTAAAAATATTAAAGTAAACAATATTTTTAGAATCTTACACCATTTTTAAACACTTGAATTTTTAATTTATCTCATCTATTTTCTTCTTTTTTTTCTTCTCTTTCTTTTCATTTTTTTTTTTTGTTATCTAGCTGTTATTTCGTTTTTCTCTTTATGTCATTTTATGCAAAAATAAATTTTATTTTAATCTAAATCGGCTATAAACTAAACACTATTTTATTTTAGTATATTTATTTTTTTTCTCAATTAATGATGGACAAATTCCTCCTTTCTCCCTAAATATTTTTCTAATTGTTCAAAGCCCTAAATGACACTGATTTTGCGACAAAAAGTTGGATTTCCCACGACCCATCCCACTCTATCTTCAGTTGACACTCATCTCTCACCGCACCATGCCCAAATTTCATGCTTTTTTTATGTTGAGAACTATTCCTTAGATGAACCCAATAGGTTTTTTCCACTTGTTGAACATGGTAGTAGAATCTAAAGAAACAAGTCACATTCTATGCAGCTCAAGCAAGAATTTAAGATGGCACAGCATTAATATCTTTGTTCATGAGGAAGATATAAGGTTCCACGTTTCCTTTCCTGACGCTGCAAAAGCTTATTGAAGTAAGAACTGTTGGACAAAGTCACTGGACAAACCCCATTTATGGTAATTTTTACGACGAGACACCTTCAGCGGCTATCGAGCATCATTTTACAATTTAAATCGAAGGATGCGAATGTTATGGGGCTAGATTCCTTTGACAACATTGTCACACCTGCTTCAAAAGTGTCAGATGATTTAAATTGTACGGTTGCAGTCGATAATCCTATCTATCGAGTGCTCTCAGCACAAAATTCTCTTGCTTTTGCTCCCATTTTTGGTTGAGTAAATTTAAAAATGCTAAATCTTATCTCAACTGTCATTTATCGGGATTATTCAAACGAAGCTCCTTGTCTTGAACGGTACATTTAGTTCATGTTGCTATTTTTGAAGAGAATACGTTCGAAAGAATAATTCCTTTCATGTATCATTTCAAAATCAAATATTGTTTGATAAAACAATCATTCTTGTCAGGTACATGACATCCCATGATCATTTCCTTCACTTGGAAAACAAGCTCCAAGAGCACAAAGACATCCTCAGGAGTCACTAACAAGGTTGAGATTGGGCATTGGTGATCCTGACAAGAAGGATTTGAGGAGTGTAAGAGCTTGTTTTGGTTTGTGTAGAGGGACCTCATGACCTGCTCCTCTTACAGACACAAAAGTCAGCCCTGCATATTCTTGTGTCCACCCTCCAACCTGTGTTGATCATAATGTGTTATACAAGATTGGTGACAAGAGAAATCATACATGAATAATGATTATAGTTTTTTATTACTAACTAACATGACATGTAAGTTTATAATTCTTTTATTAATATTCTTATTATTTTTTTTGAATTTATCTTTCTAATACTACTAAAAGTAAATTTTTCTAATAGTTGAGGTTACCAAAATGTTTATTTTCTAAGCAGTACATAGATGTATAATTTTCATTAGATGGGATTCATTTATTTTTCTTTATTGTTTTTCCTATTTATGGTTAGATTGAATAAGGCACAAGATTTAGAATTGGATTACATTTCTTTCCTTCTACGGTTGGCGTGTGAAAGCCCACAAAAGTTTTGCTTAAAAATCTTTTGGACATCAGAAATTCTGTTTATAGAAGGCTTCAACACTTCAAGGCATACAAGCTGCAAAAGTTTCCTATTTATGATCCATTTGCCTGGTTTCATGCTTGAAGAAAAGAGGGATCATATTCTTCTCATGATGGGAAGAGAATTTCATGGCATTTTTTCTATTCACAAAACCAGTTTTCTGAATAGGACTTACCTCGCCTCCGTCATACCAGGCGCGCCAAGGGCCAACAGTTGGAAGTTTAAGAGCATTCATATTGTACCGGGTTGATGTTATTGGTATTACAGCATCTGTATCACCACTGTCACACATGAAAAATGGTCTTAAGTACAAGAATTAGATACTATTTTGACAAAGTTGCCTGAAATGGAAGGACAAAAAAAATGCTTCTGGATGAACAAATTCTGAACACTTCAAAATATTCTGCAATCAACAAAGAAAAGTACTTCCTTATGACAAGTGAATTTCTACGGTAGAGGATTTGCACCAGTGTTGTGCATTTCCGAACATTAGATCACACCACAATTAGGTGGTGACAAAAAAATAACCATGTAAAGCTAACAAAACTAGATGAAAATTTGACAGAAAGTTTGCATATCACCAATGGGGTGTGTCTTTGTACCCAACTAAAGAATACGAATAATGTCAAACAATGAGAAAGAAAGTAATTTGAGAAAAATGTCAAGGTAATATAATTGATCGGGTTAAACAAAATAAGGGCGGTAAACCATCATAATTTGAGGTGTAAGAGTGATACCTGACTACCCATATACGAAGACCTGAATGTATCAGCTCATGGTAAATGTCAAGCACTGTCTTAGGAGAATCCTTCCAGTTGATATATACCAACTCACTGCAAGGCAGGAAAGAGAAAAAGAATAAAAAAAAATTAGGACTTTCTTCTCTGCGCGAATTCCATTGAAATATATAACTCCAAGAAGACGAAATGTGAAATGGCAAAAAACAGTAGACAGAAAGTTGCATACTTCCTATAAGTCAATTGCCAGATGGTAAAAATTGACACGCTTAACGTTCAAATGATTGGTGCAGAAAGCAGATTTCATACTACTTAAATCATAAATTTACATTACTTCACACTTGAAAAGCTTAAGTTTTTGGCATACACCAATATATGCGACAATTAGCCCATCTGGGAGACAAAGTCAATAACTTAACCTGCAGTGCCACACACAATCTTATGTGACAACCCATCTATAACTAAGAACCAAAACAAGGCTCCACAATTCTGTAAAGATCCTCCAAGATGGCCGGATATCTTATTAGGGACCAATTTGCCTTCTTCCCTGCACCCTCAAAGAAAGATGATAAGAATTGCAACTTCATTGTATCCTCATATTCCCAATTCAAAATCCAACTTATAGCATTTGGGGAAATGTGAGCTTATGGATCGACTCTACCTTTTGACAACGGATGAATTCCGATCAGCAGAAAAGATTATTCATTTATTTGTGATGTTTAGGTTCTTTTGGAAGTAGTTTTTATGGCAATGTAATAAACCAATGCGATCCAAAGATTTTTGTGTTTCTTTAATGAGTCATACCTGCAGGTATCCCATTTAGATGGTGCATGATCCGGATCAACATGAAGAGCCCTTTGAACCTCGGGTTGATTGAAGTACACAGTTGAGTGCTTCTCAGTGCAAGGATCATATTCCTGACTTATTCGACCAACCATCTATCCGACAACATTTCATGGAATTAATAACGCATAAGTTGCTAGAAAACATTTCATGTATTTATAACTGTTTTCTCCTGGATCAGCTAATTAATAATTTTTGGAATACTCCTGACCATATTTTTTCATACAACACTGTTTTCTACTGCTCCAAAAAGATGATCAGTATTAGAAGTACACACTCACATGCATTCTCTTCCGCAATTGATTTGACTGGCTGACATCAGCAGGGCAGGCGGGAGTGTAGATGCTATGCATATCAATGTTGCCGAGTTCTTCAAAAGCAATGTTTAGAATATTGTGACATGAATTTGAGGCGTGTACAAATGGTTGGGAGTCACAAAGAAGGTTAAGTAACTTGTATGTCTCATCAGATATCAAGCCAACAGACCACATGAACTGGAAAGCTCCCACGTGATCATGATGATCGTCAGTTAAAGCATTTCCCACCTGCATTATATACACGTCTTGGTTCTTTAATTTCTCATATAATGCACCACAACTAATAATTTTTTTTTTTCCAGATTGAAAAAAGAAGAAGAAGAAAACTATACCATGTAACCCTTCAAACTAATTGGTGTTTTCTTTGTTGCTGAATTGTACCTAACAATTGCTTGGCTGAGCTGAGGAACATAATGTCCTAGTATACAGATTCCAATGATTAAACCACAAAAAAAAAAAAACCAAGTTATGTTAGTTTACTAATTCTCCCAAAAGCTTAACCTACAGGAGATGGGCTTAAAATAGTTTTAGATTCTAAAATTCCCTCTCAACTGTGGGCTAGAAAATGGCAATCGTGTGGGTAAATATTAATTAGAAAGCCCAATACGATCGCAATTAGTCACAGATCCTAGTTACACAGTGTGACAAAAATTATAAGCACAAAATATAGTAAAGGCCCAAGACGTGATGATGATTTTGGAGAATGCAATTATAGGTGTTTGAGATCGCCACCTCTTGCTCTAATACCATATTCTAATACCATGTTAGTTTACCGATGCTCTTAGAAGCTTAAGCTATTAGGAGACAGAAGAACATTCTTTAAAGTTCTCATTATGTGTAATTGAATGTGTGACTGTGTGAATTAAAGATCCACGAGAAAGAGAATGCAGGTATGATTCAAATACCTGCATAACTCTCTCCTGAAATATAAAAGTCTCTTCCTTTGTACTGAGGAAAGCGTTCAAACCACTGCAGTAAAAATTCAAGGTTGTCCGAAGCTGCAAAAGGTAGAATGATATATTAATGTTGAAGCCACCAAAACAGAAAATTGCAGTTACCTATGATGCCAAAAACAATTAGTACTCTACCAGTCCTTTTATCTCCATTGCTTAGCAAATCAGAGGACGTGATTGAATATGAGAAACCGACTCCAACAGGAGAATCAATAAACAGAATGTTAGCAACTGCAAAATGTGAAGAGGTAGTTAGAGAAGAATTGCACTCAGTCAGATAAAAACAAAACTAATTTGGTAACTAGTTTACCAGATCTAATGCAAGGCAGATATTTATTTCACAGTCAAATACACAAAATTGCATTTATTCATAGCATCTATTTGCGAAATTGTTTACTTGAACCACATTAACCAATAAAGTCATGCAAAGTAGAAGCCAGATAAAGATATTCGAACAGAAAAAGGTGCATACATGTTCAACAAGCACATGCTCGATTCGAGCAAATTCACATTAACTATTCATGGGGTGAGGAGTATGAGCTCCAACTAATTACTACTTTGAATTATGGGAACATTGGTAACAGTCTTGCAAATAGTTTCACTTGAGAAAATCGACTAGATTCGGAGAACTCAACAATGGTTTTCGCCCTAATGCTTACAAAACAACACTACAATCCTAACCAAAGATAACTTTAAAACTCCAGCTAAATGCCTTTTCTACCAAATTAATAAATGAACTTCCTTCAATGAAGATTCTCAAGTTCCATACCTTGATTCCAAGAATATGGATTCAAATACAGTGTCCTTGCATCTGGCTTAATATGAAATGGGCCGATTTCCTCGGCTTCCCCATAAGCAATTGATGAGCATCCCGGACCTGAAGATTGCACGGTTACTAATGCTCAAGCAAAAAATTAAGAAGAAAGGTCCAAAGGCATAAAGAAAGAAAACATCTTGCCCAGAGTCACAATAGTACTAAAAATCAACAAACTCAAGAATAATCAGAACTGAATAATAATAACAATCACACTAAACTTTGACATCCGTTTAGCAAACACACTGCCAGAAATAAATAAATAAATAACAACAGATGCCCAGAATCACAAACAGTACTAAAAATCAACACGAGTCAAGAACAATCAAAAGTAAATAATAATAGTAATAAAAAAAGTGTAGAATTTTGACCTCCATTCAGCCAGAGAAGAAGAGGCTTTGAAGCAGGATCCTCAACAGCCTCAAAGAACCAATAGAAAAGCGCCCTCCCAGATTCTTCATTGACCGTTACATAACCAGAATAATGTGCAAAGCTCACATTGAAGTTCTGACCAGGGAGCTTCAGAACTCTGTCAAGCTTCTGTTGGGAAAGTGGGTCCCTTGCGAAGCTTGGAATAGCCATGCCCAGATGAAGATTGACCACAAATACGGTGAAGAATTTGACAGTCAACGCAACCCATTTTGAGTTTTTGCCCATCTTTTTCTTGGAGACAAAGGAGTAAGAGAGAAGGGCTTTTGATGGGGGAAGAAAATAAATAAGACTAGCAGTGTATTAGTGTCTGGATTGAAGGAAAAACAAAAACAAAACAATGGTGGGTGGTTCCAGAAACATGGGATTTTATAAGTTTGTTTATTATTGGTATGGTTTCGCTGGCAACAGAGACATGGATTAGTGGTTTTGCTGACGATGGACCATCCTCGCTTTGCTCGCTATCCTCTGAGACACTAACCAGTGGTTTGCATGCATCACAAATCATGATGGTATACAACAGTTTTTTTCCATCCCACCCCATAATAATAATAATAATAGTAATAGAAAAATCTTTTCATCCCCTCATTTATAATTTCGCAACTACGATATGAACCAGTCTCTAATCTCTGTAACTCACAAAAACTATATGACCCTGCTGGAACTTATAGTTTTGTAAATAATACAATTATAAATAGGATTACTTGTTAGAAATTAAATCAATAAGCAACAACAAATAGAGAAAAAATTAAACACAAGATTTTACATGAAAAAACCCTAATGAATGGTGAAAAAACTACAGACAAAGGAGAAGCAATCCACTAATAACAAAAAGAAAATTACAACGGTATTTAGAGCGCTCAAATATAGAAATTCATTCACTCAATCACTCACAAGCTCACAAAACTGAGTTCTCTGTATCACTCTTAACACTATGATCTTTATGATATTTTGTGACTCCTGTAAACTATGGAGAATATGACATATATATATATGGGGACTCAAACCCTAGCCAAAAATAACCCAAAAACACGTAAAAACACGAAATATACATTTAGGTCGAATTAGAGCACCGCGACACTTATTCACCGAATTGTAAGGCCGCGGTGCTGGTTCCCCAAATTGTAGCACCTCGGCCTTGCTTTCAAGCACCGCGGCGCTGCCTTTCTACCAAAGGATTTTGGGTCACATAATAACAATCTTCACATTGACACAAAATCCATTGTAAAGAACTCCAACATGTGATTAATCAAATTTTCCACCTCTTCTATAAAGCCCCAACGGGCAACTAACAAACACGAGCATGAACACCAATGAAGTTCAAGCAATGCTCAAACTTTGCTATAGGTAATGACTTAGTCATCATATCGACATGATTATCATGCGTACTGATTTTGCTCACAACAATATCATCACGAGCAACAATATCATGAACAAACTGATAACGAACGTCAATGTGCTTCGTCATCTCATAAAACATTTGATCTTTGGTGAGAAAAATATCACTCTGACTGTCATACATCACCATAGAAGTCTGTCAGTCTTCACTGAGTTCTCCAAATAGGCCTTTCAACTAAATAGCTTCTTTGAAAACCTCTGTAATAGCCATATATTCAACTTCAATAGTAGACAAGGCAACAATAGCCTGCAAGGTAGCCAACTAATAGCACAACCTACCAACTGTAAATACATACCCAGTAAGCGACCTTCTCTTATCCAAGTCTCCAGCAAAATCAGAATCAACGTATCCCACAACACCACCTCTAGTCCTCCCAAAGTGCAAACAAATATCAGTAGTACCACACAAATATCTGAGAATCCATTGCACTGCTTTCCCATGCTCTTTACCTGGATTTTCATATATCTACTAATTACACTAACTACATATGATAAATCTGGGTGAGAACATATCATATATACATAAGAGAACATACTGCACTAGAGTACGGAACATGTGACATGTACTCAATCTCATCATCTGGCTGTGAAGCTAACGTAGCTAAAAGTCTGAAATGTGCTGCTAACGGAGTGCTCACTGGTTTTGCTTTCTGCATATTGAACCTGTGGAAAACTTTTTCGATGTATCCTTTTTGACTCAGATATAGCTTACCTACTTTCCTATTTCTCAAAATCTCCATCCCGAGAATCTTCTTGACAATCCCAAGTCCTTCATCTCAAACTCTCTACTGAGTTGAGCCTTTAAATTCTTAATCTCTCCTTTATCCTTAGCAGCAATCAACATATCATCAACATATAAGAGAAAATAAACAAAGGACCCATCATCACCCTTCTTGAAGTAGACACAGCTGTCATAGCTACTCCTCTTAAACTCATGAGCGGTCATAAATGAGTCGAATCTCTTATACCATTGCCTAGGAGACTGTTTCAAACCGTAAAGAGACTCTTTCAATGAGCAAACATAGTCTTCTTTACCTGTAACAATGAAACCCTCGGGTTGCTGCATGTAAATGTCTTCCTAGAGCTCTCCATGCAAAAATACAATCTTCTAATCTAACTACTCAAGCTCAAGATCATGAATGGCCACAATACCAAGCAAGGCTCGAATTGAGCTATGCTTAACCACAGGAGAAAAAACATTTGTAAAGTCAACACCTAGAACCTGATTGTATCCTTTTGCAACCAGTCTAGCCTTATACCTAGCATCTTCAACTCCCGGTGTACCTTTTTTTCTTTTAAATACCCAATTACAACGAATAGCTTTATTCCCTTTGGGTAACTCCACCAAATCCCATGTGCTATTCTTATGTTGGGATTCTATCTACTCCTGCATAGCAATTATCCACTTACCAGAGTTAACCGAATTAACTGCCTCTGAATAGGTAGAAGGTTCCTCACCAGACTCAATACCTTCTACTACTGATAAAGCATAAGCCACCAAGTCGGCCTCAGCATACCTCTGTGGAGGTCTAACATCTCTCTTCGACCTATCCTTAGCAATAAAGTGTTGGAAACAAAGTGCGCAGCGGAATTTTAAATTTTTTTTTATCAAAGTAATTTCCAAAACACAAGTTTGACATGTTATATGTATAAATTAGACAGATCTTACTAACCTTAGTGTGATGAAGAACCTCCGCAATCCGTGTAGAGAAGTAACATTCCATAAGAGCCTTAACCAACTGGTCTTCTTTGCTATTCTCTATCCACAACCGAGGTGAGAGTGGGCTCACACGTACAACTCTTCCACCGGTGACTCTCCTTTCAACCAACAGAGAGAACCCAAAACTAGTGCTCATGATTTGTGAACAAAAGCTCTCAGGGAGTTTTCAGATGCTCACTAGAAGAGTATCACTCTTAATCTCTCAAATTGATTTGAGTAAATCATAAGACTCACTCCCTTTTTATACCTATTGGTCCTGGGGTCAGTCCATATCAGATTAGGTCTCAAAAACTCGAAATAGAATCAAGTTCGGATCAATATCTGATAAGATCCGTGTGAAAAACGCATAATCTTATTTCCCGCTGATCGGCAGGCCGAACTGTCTGATCGGTAGGCCGAACACGTCATCCAGCAGGCCGAACTCCGGAGAAAAAATCTCCGCAAATCTTTTATTTTTCACCTGAGATTCTAAAGGATAAAGTCTCAGTTTTAATTCAAATAACCCAATAGAGAAGATATCTGATCAAAACAAACTTTATCAAGATAATCTCTAAGAAAATAAATCAATTCACAATAATTCTACAAGTTTATCTTGATCTAATTTATCCAAAATTAAATCAACCAATAAACAGACAAGAATTATCTGATCACAATAATTAAACAAGTTTATCTTGAACTAATTTCTTACAAAATTAATTCAACCGATAAACAGACATGAATTATTTGATTCTTACAAATTTTAAACCAATCTGATAAATCCGACATAAGTCACCAATTATTGGAAAAGCATGCCATGTCGTTACAGGACTTTGTGAGCTAGCAAAGGGGACCAAAATGGACCTATAAAGTTCAAGCTCATGATAATTATGAAACCCAATATCCCAGATATACATTTCACAATTATCAACTCCAAAGCTACTCCACTAAAAGCTTGGAGCTGCACTCTCGAACTTTATAGAATTACGAAGCTCGTGTAGCCAAGTCTCCATGACATATCATAGTGTATCGTATCCCCATATGATAATCCATAATCGGCTTAAGGACAAGTTCTGTCTTACCTTCCCGATTATTTTTATCTTACGTTCCATTGTCTCACCATTAGAAAACTTACCATCCAAAGATAGTATACCATTTGGTTACACCTATGTATCCAAATGGTTGAGCGCTCCAGTTTTTCAATTACAGGACAACGCATATAAGAGGATATCATTACTCTTAAAGAGGAGCTATGGATTTCATATCTATGAATAACAAGTCTACGCTATCAAGAGTCATGCCTCCAACGTACCGGCATGCATACCACTATAGAGATGTGGGAGTCACCCATTGGTACATCAAAAGACACAAGTCGAGACAACGGGCCTACTATTCATCTCAGGATTAAGAAACAATACAAATGACTATCTAAAGTGAATCGATTTGCCAAGATAGAATTATTAATCCAAATTAATTCACTTTATGTCCCGATCCAACACGTCGTCACCTATGACAACGTGTCAATGTTTCTATTCACGGAGTCCAACTTCGATGGCCAAGACAAACCATCTCCCATAAGGAATATAGACAACATAACAATCTTTACATGAATAAAGCACCCAACTTTATTCCCTCGATTACGGATCATATGTTTTAGACCATCACCTTAAGAATCGTGTCTACTGCATAATCATCCCATCATATGCCCAATTCTTAAGGTTTAGATTGACAGTCTTAGATTACTGTTTGCTTATCATACATTCAACGAATATGAACGTAAAGAGGACAAGATTTGGTATATATAAATAAATAAATTCTTTATTGATAAAAATGTCTCCAAAAACGTATTACATTTTTACTCCTTAGGGCATACATGTCTAACAATCTCCCACTTGCACTAAGTGAGTAAATACTGCAAATTTTGCATGCCCATAGCTTTCACATGCCTCTCGAAGACTCTCCCAGTAAGTGTCTTCGTAAATGGATCAGCTAAATTGTCCTCTGACGTGATCTTGAACACCATGACATGCCCGCTCTCAACGAAGTCCTTTATCACATGATACTTCCGATCAATATGCTTACTCTTCTTGTGAAATCTTGGTTCCTTAACATTAGCTACCGCCGCACTGTTATCACAGTACAGTGATACCGCTTTATCCATACCAGGAACTACCTCAAGATCCCCAAGGAACTTGCGGAGTCACACTGCTTCTTTCGAAGCATCACTAGCCGCCACATATTCGGCCTCTATCGTTGAATCCGAAGTGCAATCTTGCTTCATACTTCTCCAACTGATGGCACCACCACCCAGAGTAAACACAAACCCCGAAGTCGATTTCCTAGAATCCAGACAGGATTGAAAATCCGAATCAGTGTATCCTAGAGGAGTCAAGTCCTCACCCGAATACACAAGCATATACCCTCGAGTCCTTCTCAGGTACTTGAAAATATGCTTTACCGCAACCCAATGGTTCTGTCCTGGATCCGCCTGAAATCGACTTACAATCCCGACCGCATAGCTAATATCCGGTCGTGTGTAAAGCATGGCATACATG
The DNA here is from genome assembly GCA_025403435.1 of Artocarpus heterophyllus. Taxonomy (NCBI): domain Eukaryota; kingdom Viridiplantae; phylum Streptophyta; class Magnoliopsida; order Rosales; family Moraceae; genus Artocarpus; species Artocarpus heterophyllus. The sequence goes on along the minus strand of CM046331.1, from coordinate 16,291,540 downwards.
AGACTACCCACTGCCGAAGCACAAGGCACCTTCTTCATGTATTCTCTTTCTTCATAAGACTTTGGAAAGTCTTTCTTAGAAAGAGTAATTCCAGACCTAGATGGTTGCCCACCTTTCTTGGAATCCTACATTGCAAACCTCATGAGAATTTTATCTATGTAGCCGGCCTGAGACAAAGCTATCATTTTGTTCTTCCTATCCCGAAGGATCTGGATACATAGAACAAAATTAGCCTCACCCAAGTCCTTCATGTCAAACTGCTTGGTCAACCATAATTTTACCGATGACAACGCCCCAACGTCATTGCCAATTAGCAGAATGTCATCTACATAGAGCAGTAGAAAAACCACCTTCCCATCTTTTACGTGTTTGTAAACACATGGTTCATCCACATTTTGTGAGAACCCATAAGTCTTGATCAAATCTTATGTTCCAAGAACAGGATGCCTGCTTAAGTCCATAAATTGACTTTAGCAGCTTACAAACCTTCCCCTCTTGACCCACGACCTTGAACCCGTCTGGTTGTTCTATATAAATGGACTCATCAAGATAGCCATTCAGAAAAGCCGTCTTGACATCCATCTGCCAAATCTCGTAATCGAGAGCGGCAGCTATGGACAAGAGAATTTGGATGGACTTAAGCATGGCTACAGGCGAAAAGGTTTCCTCATAATCGATTCCTTCCTTTTGCGTATAACCCTTAGCTACCAGTCTAGCCTTAAAGGTTTCGACCTTTCCATCCACTCCTCTTTTCCTCTTGTAGATCCACTTACACCCTATGGGTTTTACCCCTTCGGGAAGATCCACAAGCTCCCAAACCTGATTAGTCTCCATAGACTTCATCTCTATGTTCATGGCCTCTGTCCAGAGTCTTGAATCAACATCCTCCATAGCTTCTGCGTAAGTATAAGGATCCCTATCATGTTCATCCGGTTCAGCCAAAAAGACCTCCCCTTTGAACATATACCTTTCAGGTGGACGCCCGATCCTCCCACTACGCCGAAGCCCCTGAGGTTGTTGTTCAAGTTTGTTTGGTTTTTCTACACCGATCGGAATGGTTTCGTTCAGAACCTCCGGAGTGAACGAATCACCCCTTAGCTCCTCAAGCACCATTTTGCTTCGAGGTTTAAAGTCGTCCATGTAACTCTCCTCAAGGAATGTTGCATTAGTTGAAACCACGACTTTATTTTCCTTAGGGTTATAAAAATAACCCCCTTTAGTCCCTTTTGGATATCCTACAAACATGCAAACTTTCGAACGTGCATCCAACTTATTCGGATCCTTAAACAGGACATGAGCTGGACATCCCCATATACGAATATGGTTTAAGGATGTCTTCCGTCTTGTCCACAACTCGTGAGGAGTTTTAGGGACCGATTTTGAAGGCACATTGTTCAAAAGATAACATGCGGTTTGTAGTGCATATCCCCAAAAGGATAAGGGCAATGATGAATAACTCATCATGGACCTAATCATGTCCAACAAAGTCCTATTCCTTCTCTCTGCTACACCATTCTGTTGCGGAGTGCCTGGCTCAGTCAAATGGGATAAAATCCCATTCTCTAACAAGTGTCCCAAGAACTCATCAGAAAGGTATTCCCCACCTCGATCAGATCGAAGTGCCTTTATAGGTCTACCCAATTGCTTTTCTACTTCAGCCCGAAACTCCCTGAACTTATCATAAGTTTCGCTTTTGTGGTGCATTAGGTACACATACCCATATCTTGAGTAATCGTCAATAAAAGTGACGAAGTACTCATACCCTCCTCTTGCCCGGATGTTCTTCGGTCCGCAAACATCACTATGCACAAGTTCTAGAACCCCTTCGGCCCTATTGCCCTTAGACCCGTATGGTCTTTTGGTCATTTTACCTTCCAAACAAGATTCACATTGAGGTATAGATTCCACCTTTAAGTGACTTAAAGGTCCATCCCTTACCAACCTTTGAATCCTATTCAGGTTAATATGGCCAAGGCGCAAATGCCAAAGATAAGTCTTATTAGAGTGAGAAGTTTTAAGTCTTTTTGAGTCATTATCATTTATCTCAGCATTAACCAATAAGTCCATCTTAGGTTTGATAAAATATAGATTATTTTGCATCCATCCAGAATAGATAAAAGATTTATTTTTACGAATAACCACTTTTTCATTAAAAGATACCACGTAGAAGTCTTTAAATAAAGAAGATACAGAAATTAAATTTCTTTTAAATTTAGGAACATAAAAATAGTCTCGCAAAATTAAATTCCTATGATTATCAAAATAAAGATGGACATCTCCCACTGCTTCCGCTGAGACCAAGGATCCATCGCCCATCTGAAGCGTTAAGTCTTCATGAAGTAGACTTCTCGTTTCTTTGAATCCCTGCAGAGAAACACAAACATGATTAGTTGCACAGGAATCTATGACCTAGATGTCACTGGATTCCTCAACCAAACAAGTTTCTAAGTATAGAAGATCACACCTACCTCCCTTGGAAAGGAAGTCCTTGCAATGCTTCTTTATATGCCCGACCTTACCACAGAAGAAGCACTTAAGCTTCTTTGGGTTTTCTTCTTCTTCTTCTTGCTCTTGGTTGCAGGTGGAATAGAAGACTTCCCACTCTTGGCCCGTTGCTTCTTTCCATTCCCAGAGTTAGGATTGGAACCAGAAGCAGCTACCATATTGGCCTCTCCACCAGCAGGAGACTCCCTGATCAGCAGTTCAAACTCCTGTAACTGTTTCATCAGTTCTGTTAAGGTCATATCCCGTCTATTGCTTAAATTAAAAGTAGCTCTAAACAGAATAAATTCTTTTGACAGAGTCTCAAAGACCATAGTCATCTGAGTTTCAACATCGATGTCGGCTCCATTGGTTTGAGCCTCAGCAAGGTAACCCATGACCAACATCATATGCTCCTTTACAGATGTCCCCGGTCTCTGTCTGCAGTTTAAGAGTTTTCGAAGCGCCCCTTGCCGCTTTGTTATGGCCTGGCCTCCAAACATGTCCTCAAGATTATCCAAGATCTTCTTCACAGTCTCATAATCCTGATGTTGAGCCTGCAGCACGTTGTTCATGCTGGCCATAACATAGCAGCGGGCCTGATCATTAGCATCTTTCCAGCGGTCGTACGCTTGGAATTGCTCATTACTTGAGTCTCCTGTAGGCTCGGGAGGACAAGGAGTTGTCAGAACATATTTCAGTTTTTCAAAGGAAAGGGCGATGTCCAGGTTCCGTTCCCAATCATTATAGTTCTCACCGGTTAATTGGTTTTTGTCAAGTATCGATGATAAAGCGTTTTTAGACATTTTCAATCTACAATAAAGAATCATATACCAAACATAAGCAAACATATATAATAATTTAGTAAGATGACACAATCATGTAATATCATACAAATGTGTTTATGTGTCAAAACCTTGAAAATATCACAACCTTACAACGATAATTCCCAACTCATAATTTAACAAGCTCCTAGGGGAGTCATGCCAAATTCAATAAGGAACACAGATCCCCTCTTGATTAATATATGCCATCCAGGACCCGTATGATCCAGCATATACTAATAATCGTTTCTTTGGCCATTAATTTTATTAACAGAGCTCCTAAGGGAGGTTAATAATAAAATTAATGTGAGTGTATAACCACCGTTTCAAAATTTTATTCATGATTTATAATCACCACCTAGGGGTGTGCAACCATAAATCATACTAAAATACCTTATCCTTTCAGAGATCCAATCTGGTACATGATAGAAATCCCTTCCTAGGGGTTGGGACCACCATGTTCTTCCTATGGACCAACGATGGAGGCCTTAGGTCCTCTCTTCGAAAACCTTCTCCCACTCAATATTTTGAAGTCAAGGTTTTATTTTAAAAACATGCATGAACAATTTTAATATGAGCAGCACTCCCTATTCTATATGACATGTTATCAATATACATGGTAAATCATATTATAATGCAGACAAACAAAGCAATCAAGCAAAGCTACAAGCAAAATAATAATAACAGTAATATTATGGTTCCACCCTAGAGAATAGAAAAATAAGATTACAAGAGAATAATCGAGACATTTTTCGATTCTTCATCCTTGAATCCTTAAGCTGTATCCTTCTTCATGTAATATCCATCTTCAAGTCTTCAATCCCGTATGAATTGAATACTTCATATTTCCGGTCATATCCAATTTTAATGTTTCTCAGAATTGTCCCAAAAATAAAATTAAAACTGCACCGAAAAAATTGCACCTTTTCTGGACACCTGGCAGCTCTCGGTCGGTAGGCCGGTCTGGGTGATCGGCCTGCCGAACTGAAACTTCGGCTTGCCGACAAAGCACCAAATATTCTGCCCCACTGTTGGCCTATCGGACCATACGTCTGGCCAGCCAATCTGTGACCTCCGGCCTGCCGAACTGTGAGGTCCGGCATGCCGACTGAGCAGAAAACCCTTAATCCAAAAAATACAACTTTAATGCAATTTATCAATTTTATTTTCAACAATTCAAAAACATAAATTTAGAGACTCAAGAAATACCTGGAGGCGCCATCATTAATCTTCTAGATCCGACTTCTCGATCCGTCTTCTCCGAATAATTATTTTATTACAAAATTCTTACAAATTAAAAATTAAATAACAATTCCTAGACGGAGATGATAGTCCGCCATCTAATTACATGAAAAACCTAGATACACATTCTAACCTCTAAGGAACCATAACCGGTATTAATTAATTAATAAATAATTAAACAACGATTTAATCAACCATAATTAATTAATAAGCATTCACCACATAATCCATGATAACATATATATTATATAGAAACCTAGAGTGCCATCTCTCTATAAAATTCAATTCAAGCATAGGTGAGATTAAGATCACAAAATTTATGCACATAACATGATCACAAACTTGTAAATTTATGTAAAAACCTCGGCTCTGATACCAATTGTTGGAAACAAAGTGCGCAGCGGAATTTTAAAATTTTTTTCATCAGAGTAATTTTCAAAACACAAGTTTGACATGTTATATGTATAAATTAGACAGATCTTACTAACCTCAGTGTGATGAAGAACCTCCGCAATCCGTGTAGAGAAGTAACGTTCCAGAAGAGCCTCAACCAACTGGTCTTCTTTGCTATTCTCTATCCACAACCGGAGTGAGTGTGGGCTCACACGTACAGCTCTTCCACCGGTGACTCTCCTTTCAACCAACAGAGAGAACCCAAAGCTAGTGCTCATGATTTGTGAACAAAAGCTCTTAAGGAGTTTTCAGATGCTCACTAGAAGAGTATCACTCTTAATCTCTCACATTGATCTGAGTAAATCATGAGACTCACTCCCTTTTTATACCTATTGGTCCTAGGGTCAGTCCATATCAGATTAGCTCTCAAAAACTCAAAACAGAATCAAGTTCGGATCAATATCTGATAAGATCCGCGTGAAAAACACGTAATCTTATCTCCCGCTGATCGGCAGGCCGAACAGCCCAGTTCGGCAGGCCGAACACGTCATTCGGCAGGCCAAACTCCCGGGAAAAAATCTCCGCGAATCTTTTATTTTCCACCTGAGATTCTAAAGGATAAAGTCTCAGTTTTGATTCAAATAACCCAATAAAGAAGATATCTGATCAAAACAAACTTTATCAAGATAATCTCTAAGAAAATAAATCAATTCACAATAATTCTACAAGTTTATCTTGATCTAATTTATCCAAAATTAAATCAACCGATAAACAGACAAGAATTATCTTATCACAATAATTCAACAAGTTTATCTTGAACTAATTTCTTACAAAATTAATTCAACCGATAAACAGACATGAATTATTTGATTCTTACAAATTTTAAACCAATCTGATAAATCCGACATAAGTCACCAATTATTGGAAAAGCACGCCGTGTCGTTACAGGACTTTTTGAGCTAGCAAAGGGGACCAAAATGGACCTATAAAGTTCAAGCTCATGATAATTATGAAACCCAATATCCCAGATATGCATTTCACAATTATCAACTCCAACGCTACTCCACTAAAAGCTTGGAGCTGCACTCTCAAACTTTATAGAATTACGAAGCTCGTGTAGCCAAGTCTCCATGACATATCATAGTGTATCGTATCCCCATATGATAATCCATAATCGGCTTAAGGACAAGTTCTGTCTTACCTTCCCGATTATTTTTATCTTACGTTCCATTGTCTCACCATTAGAAAACTTACCATCCCAAGATAGTATACCATTTGGTTACACCTATGTATCCAAATGGTTGAGCGCTCCAGTTTTTCAATTACAGGACAACGCATATAAGAGGATATCATTACTCCTAAAGAGGAGCTATGGATTTCATATCTATGAATAACAAGTCTACGCTATCAAGAGTCATGCCTCCAACGTACCGGCATGCATACCACTATAGAGATGTGGGAGTCACCCATTGGTACATCAAAAGACACAAGTCGAGACAACGGGATTAAGAAACAATACAAATGACTGTCTAAAGTGAATCGATTTGCCAAGATAGAATTATTAATCCAAATCAATTCACTTTATGTCCCGATCCAACACGTCGTCACCTATGACAACGTGCCAATGTTTCTATTCACGGAGTCCAACTCCGATGGCCAAGACAAACCATCTCTCATAAGGGATATAGACAACATAACAATCTTTACATGAATAAAGCACCCAACTTTATTCCCTCGATTGCGGATCATATGTTTTAGACCATCACCTTAAGAATCGTGTCTACTGCATAATCATCCCATCATATGCCCAATTCTTAAGGTTTAGATTGACAGTCTCAGACTACTGTTTGCTTATCATACATTCAACGAATATGAACGTAAAGATGACAAGATTTGGTATATATAAATAAATAAATTCTTTATTGATAAAAATGTCTCCAAAAACGTATCACATTTTTACTCCTTAGGGCATACATGTCTAACATAAAGTACTGTGGTGGCGGCGGTGATGGCGATAGGAAAGCACTATCTTCTTGACTCTCTAAACTTGACTGGGAAGTCGGATCAGATGATGTACTTGTCTCAATTTGAAACTCTACTTGTCTGTCAGATTTCTCCTCATCAACATCACTAGACCCCGTAGTAGATGTCCCACGTAACATAAAAGTCTCATCAAACACAACATCTCTACTAATAATAACTTTTTGGTTTTCGCGCACCATAACTTATAGCCTTTAACTCCAAGCTTATAACCAAGAAATATGCACTTCATGAATCTAGGCTCTAACTTTCCATTGTCAACATGAGCATAGGCAAGATAACCTAAAATTCTTACATTAAAGTAATCTGTAGGTTCTCCTAACCACATCTCTTGTGGTGTTTTCTTGTTAATAGCGATGGAAGGAAAGCGATTGACCAAATAGCAAGCTGTAGAAGCTACTTCAGCCCAAAACAACTTAGGTAGGCCAGCATTGGAGCATATGCAGTGCACTTTCTCTATCAACATCTTGTTCAGCCTCTCGGCCACACCATTTTGCTGCGGAGTGCATCAGACTGTTAAGTCCCTCAAAATTCCCTCTGATTTATAGAAGGTATTAAATTCATCTGAACAAAACTCCAAGCCATTATCAATGTAGAGACATTTAATTGGCTTACCAGTATGCTTTTCTATCATGGTCTTCCAATCTTTGAAAGTAGCAAAAACATCATTCTTCTACTTTAAAAAGAATGTCTATAACTTTCTAGAATAGTCGTCAATGATGGTAAGCATATAACTAGCACCACCATGAGAAGGAACAGTAGACGATCCCCAAAGGTCAGAATGAACATACTCCAAAATATCTTTTGTGTTGTGAATGCCTTCGTCAAATTGAACTCTCTTTTGCTTTCCAAACACACAGTGCTTACAGAACTCCATCTTGCCTATGCACTATCCATTAAGAAGTCCTCTTTTACTCAACTTTGCCATCCCAAGCTCACTCATATGCCCTAGTCGCACATGTCATAACTTAGTGAGATCACTATCAGACATAGTGGATGTAGAAACTTTTGCATCACAAACAACTAAAGTACCCTGGAGAACATACAAACCAGTAGTCTTCTTCTACCCTTTCATCATCACAAGAGCGCCTTTACTAATTTTCAGAACTCCACCTTCACCGGTATACTTGTACCCTTTAGCATCAAGAATACTTAAGGAAATTAATTCCTCTTAAGATCAAAAACATACCTTACATCACCTAGTGTCCTCACTACACCATCATGCATCTTAATTCTGACGATACAATACCAGCAACCTTGAATAGGGCGTTGTTTCCCATCAAAATAGATCCTTTAGGAACCATCTCATATGTTATAAACCAGTCCCGGTTGGGACACATGGGAAACGTACATGCAAAGTCAAGAACCTAATCCTCACAGGGTTTAGAATCACCGTTAGAAATTACCAAAAGCTCATCATAAGAGACTTCTTCAACGACACTAGCCTCACCGGCGTTCAGTTTCTTCCCCTTCTGATTACCAGCCCTCTTGTTTTTATTCTGCAGCTTATAACATTCAGTTTTAATGTGCCATTTCTTCTTACAATAGTTACAGAACTTCTTCTTATTTTTGGATTTAGGCCTATCTCTATTCTCAGTCTTATAACTTCGCTCTTGGGTTCTACCTCTAACAACTAGACCCTATCCATGTGTTTCAAATCCAATCACTAACTGCTTCATCTTTTCTTTAAAAAATAAAGCCTCATAAACCTCATCTAGGGTAAGAGTGTTCCGACTATACAAGATAGTATCCCTAAATGTGGCATACAATGAAGGCAGTGAACATAATAAAATTAACCCAAGGTCTTCTTCATCGGACTTAACTTCCATAGCCTCTAAATCAAACACAATCTCCTTAAACACAGTTAAGTGATTCTCGAGAGACGTACCTTTAGACATTCGGTGAGAGTATAGATGCTGCTTTAGATGAATTTTTCTAGTCAGACTCTTAGTCATGCATAATTGCTCCAGTTTGAGCCATAAAGCGGCAGCAGTCTTCTCCTTTAGTACATCCTGTAAAATCTGATTTGACAAATAAATGTGTATTTGGGATAGAGCCTTTTGGTCTTTATGCTCGTTTTCCTCTTTCGGCTATGATGATGGCATCTTATCGAAACCCAATAGCGCATCATCAAGGTCCATCTACGCTAGAACACCCCGCATCTTCACTTGCTATAAAGAAAACCTCGTTGTGCGATCTAGCAGTGGAATATTGAATTCATGGTTGCCATTGCAAATCAAAGCCAAAGCTCTGATACCACTTGTTAGAAATTAAAGCAATAAGCAACAAAAAATAGTGAGAAAATTACACATAAGATTTTACGTAGAAAAACCCTAATGAAAGGTGAAAAAACTATGGGCAGAGGAAAAACAATACACTAATCACAAAACAAAAATTACAACAGTGTTTAGAGTGCCCAAATACAGAAATTAACTCACTCACAAACCCACAAGACTGAGTTCTTTGTATCACTCTCAATACTATGATCTCTATGATATTTTATGACTCCTGTAAACTATGGAGAATATGACATATATATATGTATAGAGACTCAAACTCTCTAGCCAAAAATAACCCAAAGATGTGTAAAAATACGAAACATATGTTCAAGTCAAATTGGAGCGCCACGGCGCTACTTTTCAAGCGCCGTGGCACTGGTTCCCTGAATTGTAGCGCCGAACTAGCACCGCGGCACTGGTTCCTCAAATTTTAGCGCCACAGCTTTGCTTTCAAGAGCCACGGGGCTGCCTTTCTGTTAAAGGATTTTGGGTCACATAATAACATTACTCGTAGTAGTAATAATAAGAATAATAACAAAGAAAGGGTAACAACCAAAAGTTCTACTGTAATAAATCATGTGCCCTCCACCAACCATGTGATTGAAATCACTTAAAAAAAACCATAAATGTAATATATTTAGTCAAAATATCAGGTTTAAGTATATTTATTTTTTTTTCTAATTTTTGTACTTCTATTACCAAAAAAAAAAAGAATGGATCAATTGATGTTTAGCTCAATTGAGGGTAGTTCAAGTATTGAAGATTTCTTTATCCTATTTAAATTACTTTTTTTTATCAACAATTGTTATCTTACTGACTCTTAGTAGGAGATACAATTAAAAGGATAAAAGATCTTATTTTGACTAATTATAGAGGATATCTTAGAGATTTTTGAATTAATTTTTAAACAATGCAACGCAAACAATGATACAAGGGTGTTTGGTTGTGTGTTCATATATTTTTGAAATAATTTTGCATGTTTTTTAAGATGTAAAAAGGAACATGTTTCTTAAATAGGTGTTTGGTTAACAAATGCTTTTAAAACGAGAATGAAATCGAAAAAAAGGTGTTTGTTACATTGTTTGCCCGGTTATCCACTGAATTTATACAGTTTGTCTCCTAAGCTTTTAATTTGAGAAATGCTATGACAAGACTCTCTGCAAGGTCTTTTAATAAGAACTTTTTTCTATCTGGTAGATCAACATCCTACAATTGAAAACAAATGAGCTAATTAGTAACTCAGTGAGTTCAAATAAACCAAATTATTTTTTAAAAAAACCCAAAAAATGAACAAAAAATAGTTTCTAGAAAATCTCAAAAAATGAAAAGAGATTTGATGATTAAACTGCTTCTCCTCCACCTTTAGATAGGGCCGACAATTTTAGACAAAACACGATGATATGATACAAAAACAATATGAGATAAACGGGTTTGGACTACACGTTTATCAATAGGACCACAAATGGGTTGACACGAATAAAATGAAAATAAATAAGCTGAATTCGTACCAACATGTTTGACACCTTACACATTTAATCAAACAGGTCGTAAACACGCTACTAAAGACAAGACATGAACCCGCCTGTTTATGACACATATAAACTAAAAAATAATAATATTTATATTTTAAATATGAAAATATATTTTGGGCCTAGTGCTACTTGTGTTTGAGTTTAGATATTTTGGGCCTTTGTTAATTTTTTTCTTGTTTTTTTTTTTTTTAATTTTTAGTTAACTGAGCCATAAGCATGTTATATACATATTTTTATTGTGTCAACCCATCACAGCCTATTTAATAATTGTGTTAATCGTATCGCGTCATGTTAAGCGTGCCACATATGGTTTGTGTTCGTGTTTGAGTTCTAGCATGTTTATCAATCGTGTTGTGTTTAGGCTAATCATATCGTGTTGTAATCGTGCTAACCCGAATACGACATGTAAACACAAATTGCCAGTCCTGCCTCTAAAGGAGTCCCCAAAGTTCTCCTCCACCTCACCAAAGCACAAAGACAACAGCATGACAAAGGTGCAACTCTCTATCGCATTGGAGGATGAGATGGTGATCGTAACCCAGGGAAGCCGTGGGTGAAAAAAAAAACCCATGATTGCCGGCAACCACTGGGTAGGTGGGGATCGCCATTGGCGATGCTAGTTTGCAGTGGAGGAGTAATGCCCCGAAAAAAATTATTTATTTAAATCTAAAATTTATTTGGATTTAAATAATGGATTTTACTTGATAAATCGTATTTTTGTAAAAATTACGTTAAAATGAAATATTTATAGATAATATGAATATGATCACTCAAAAATATTTAATATACAGATTTTCTAAATATGATCACTCAAATTTTTGTAAAATACTCTCAAGATGGAATTTATATCACAATAGTTATAAACTTTATGGTATGAATTAGTATGGAGAAATAAATGTTAATTAAAGTAACTAATCATGCCATAGTCTAAGCAATAAAAAATGGTTAGTTGCCAGTCAGAAAAACTGGTAAAAGATTTTGTGTCTATAATTCATCAGTTGATAAATACAGTGTAAGAAAATGCATATCAGTAAAAAAGAGTACATAGTATAGTAAAATAATACTGATAAAGTACATATGCAAACATATGAAATACTGTGTTGGGGGATAGTTAGTATGAGGGAAGTTAGACAGTGTAATTTTAGGCTATTAAAGATAATATCTATGCAAAATCCTACACTGACAGTATAAGAAAAATGCAGTATAGTGTAAATTTAGATAGTGTAAAAAGGGTTTTGGGACCTACTTATTTTAACATAAAAGGTTCAAATTTTGCCACCCTTCTTATGGAGACACCTGGGAGCCCTTGGTGGTGGAGACAAGAATTTTCAATTCACTTTTGCCCCCAAAGTTGAGAAAAATTGCAAAAAAACACAAAAAGAAAGCTTTTTAAAAGAAAAAGTTATCTAAGAATATGAAAAAATTCTCATTTTCTCTCCCAACACTCCTGGAGGCCCTAACCCATTCCCTCAAAATTTTCTTTAAAATTTTATCAAGGAAACCTCTTCCAAGAAAGTCCAAGTGCAAAATCAAGTTTTAATTTAAAGTAAAACCTTAACTTTCCTTCTTTCTTTGAGTTTTTCTTCTTGGTCTTTGGAAGGGATTTTGATGAGAAATTTTTCATTGTTTATGCTAAGTGATATTTCCAAAAATAAGCTTAAGTAGAGGACCACAAAGTTCGCTAAGGAAAACTTTGGGTAAACCCTAAACTAAGCTTTAGGAATTATGTTTTTTTTTTTTCTTTTTTCTTTTTTCTTTGAAAATTGTTATGTAATAGAGACTATGGCATGCTTAAGAGATATTATGTGACTTGTTTTTATGTCTTGTGGTGTTGTGATGTTGTAAGACACTAGGGTTTTTAAGCTTAAAAACCCTAAGTTTGAAAATTTAGCAAAAAAGTAAGTTAAGGTTTTTTTTCAAGGGAATTAAGGATTTTAATAGGCTTGGAGGTAACTAAACTTTTGGAAAGATTTTGGTTCTGCGTAATACAGTGGAGGTGACAATTTTTTGAACAAAAGTTTATAAAATTCTTTGGGGGGAAAATTGTAAAGTTTTTATTTTAGGGACAGATTTGAAAATGGCCTAAAACACCCTTGTGCAATATGAATTTCGAGAAAGTTAAAATACCAAAGTTGTAGAATTGATCGAAACAGTTAAAGATCACAGATAGTTCATGAAAATTTTGCTCAGCTTATGAATTATGAATTTTTGAAGTTTTAAACTATAAAACTTTTTTTAAAAAAAAAAGAGAGAAAAGATAGAAAGTTTTTTTTTTTTTTTAAGTAATGGATTCTGAAACTTGGGGAGTTCACACCTCATTTGGAAAAAAATATATATTTGAAACCAATGACATAATATGGTCGATTGTGATATTGGGGGGCAAAATCATCAATTTTTATAAAACGTGATCAAATCACAAAGTTCAGTCAGAATGGGTTTTTATCGCAAAACAAACATCAGCATCTTAAACTCATTATCATTGTTTTAAAAATAACAAAATATAAGTTTTTAAATGATGAATGTAAGCTCAAAAAGTTTTAAAGACCCATCGAGGGCAAAAATGTTATTTTTCATAAAAAGGGTTGAACGGACCTCTGAAACGCTCAGAAAAAATGCCCTTAGTGGAAAATTTCACCCTAGCTTCGAGGGTGATGGGAAGGTGTTTGTAGATAAGCAAATAAATTTTGTTATGCCTAAGTGTTTAAAAACCCACTAATAACCAAAGTTGGTAGTGAGTGTTTATGTTAGCTATTGACAAGGAGGTCGATATTAAGTAAGATCGCTAATAGTGGAAAATTGTCCAAACATGATATGAAGGCGATGCCTAAAGGTGCCAGAGAAAATTGATTTAAGTATGGTACATTTAACTGATAAGTAGCAAATCTTACCTATAGTGTGGATGGTAATAATGTTCTCTTGAGGAAAAAGTTTATCGTACAAAAAAGAAAAAAAAAGATTACTTTGAGAGTATGCTCAATCTAAATTAGTTAAGCATCCTACATGGTATGACCCCATAATCTAAAGAACAGGTAAATAATGCACCAAAGTACATAAGGAACTGTTGTACCAACCTCCTGACTCAGGAGGAGTTCTAAGGAATGATACGATCTCTGTTTTACAACGACCATTATGTGCATTTAGTACAAACACTTGGACCCTAGTTAAGTTAAGTATAAGTCATAATAAAAGTTCATAAATGAGCATAATTGGATCATTCAAGTTAGTAAAAATTTCATCTTGTGGGCTATATTTAGTCTTACTAAGCAATAGGTCACTTAGTTGTTCATCCTATAGGAAATCCAGCTAAGAGACCAGAATAGTACCAATATGGAGCCAGATATGGTAGATGTCATATATATATATATGTATATATATTTTTGGTAATTATGAATATGTAATATTAGGAAAATATGTATATTAGACAAGTTATGTTATGAAAAGTTAATTAAGTAAATGTAATGAAGCTTCTGTAAATGACTGCGATTAAATAGATTGTACTACTTTAAACTAATTACGATTTTAGTTTTCTATAAATAAATAAAAAAATGTGCATATTTCTTTTATTTTAGATAAAACTTAAAATGACTAAAGGAATGCTAGTTACGATCCGAAAAAGGCAAATCGTGAAGGAGGTCACATCATGGGTTACCATCAACCTTACATCGCCCATGGAGACCCCATATCACTAGCGGAGGTCGTGACTGTGTTCGCAACTACTAAATGTCATTGTTCCTTGCTGCGACAGTGCCCTCCTCTCCTCCTTAGGTCGCCAACAACTTCAAATCTCAAAAAATCTCGTGGTTGCAATAGGTTGCAACCACCATGGGTTCCAGCCTTGGGGTACAACTACTTGAGTCGTGGTTTTATCGATCTTTGAGACCGGTTCAACCACTTTCGTTGATGTGCATCACAACCCCATAGGTCTGTCATCCACCGACGGTTCGTTTGACACCTCGGTTGTTGTCCACCGCTCCTCCACCTGCCTTCTCCCTCTCTTCCTTACCTCACCTGCCAAGCCAATGTCGAGCCTCCCTATAGGCAGTTATTTTTTTTTTTTTTAAGTTTTTGAAAATTTTGAGTTTTTTTCATTATTTTTACAATTCTTTGATTAAAAAATTGTTATAATTAAATGTGTGAGAATCTATTTTTGTTGTTATAAGCGTGTGATTTTGGACCTTTGATTTTTTATCCAATGGTTAAGACAAAAAGGTCTCATCAATAAGAATAAACTATATGATCTTATCATAGCATCTCCTTTTATTTTTGGCAAGTTACACCCTAAACTTATAAATTTGTAGCAAATTATTCTTTATTGATAGTGATGTTATTTTTAACTAAATTGACATGTTATTTTCACATGTATAACTTGCAAAATTAAAAGTTTAAAGGACAAATTGCAAACATTTAACAAGTTTATGGGAAAATAACACAAAATACCCTAATTTGGTTTGTTTGTCATGTAGGATTGCTTGCAAACCTAGTTGAAATAATAAGAGTGGCAACCTTTTAGTGACCATTGAGTTCCTTAAACCTTGAAGTGCCCGTTGTTGTTAGATTTTCTCACCAAAGCAAATCTTATCATGTATGTTCAGTAGTGTTTTTGAAATGGTTTTATTTTGAGTAGTCTTGAGCATAAATATGAAAACAAGAATTTTTTAAGACTGGAGTTGAGAATGCAATTGAAGTTGCATTTGATTATTTTCTAAGAAATTGTTTTGGATATAAGAAAAAAGTAGAATGTTTTGGATATGTTTTTGAAAATATATATTAACTTGTATCCTTAAAATATGAAAAATGAGATGTGGAAATAGCCTTAAACCATTTTTCATTTCCTTAACAAAAACCATCGTCATAATTTTTTTTTTTGTTTTCGTCCTTGTTTTCAAAGCATTTACTAACCAAACTTTATTTAGAAAATGTTTTCATTTTTATACCTCAAAAGACACGCATAAAAATTTCAAGAAACATTGAGAATAATACAATCTTATCTTATTTTATCTTATCTTACTCTGCAAGGTATTGACCTGTAGTCATTCTTTTTTTTTTTTTGCTTTACCTTTTCTTTTTTTTTTTTGCTTTTCTTTTTTCCTTTTTATTCCTTTTTTTATCCATTTATTTTCATTGTCCTCCCTCCTTTTTAATTTGCATCTTCAATTTTTGTTCTTTTTTATTCTTATCTTTGTGTTTTTATTCATTGTTTTTCCTTAATATCTTCTATAATTGCAAATTAACTTCATTAATTACTTTTTAATGCGTATCATCTATTTTTTTCTCATTTATCCTTTTTCTATATTTTTTTATATCCTTTCAAATATTGCTTTATCAAGTGTGACATCCAAGTTTCAAACCTGTTTCCTTTTATTTCAGCTTTTCTTCCTTTGATGATTTTTGTTACCAAAAATTTTGAACTTAAATATTCTATCTAGATCCTGTCCCAATTTCCTGTCCATCCAATCTCATGATGACAACTTATAAAGAGAATTAATAGGGTGTTCGGGAAAGTGGCTGATGTTATAAAATTTAAAATTTAGGACATAAAATAAGACCGTAATATCCTCCAACTATCGTTAATTCAAGCATAATAACAGTTTTAGTTCAATCTTGAGTCTTCTAGCCTATTCCACTCTACGAGTCCTTTCTTAATAGAAAACATATGCAAAAATATATCGTGATATATTTCTAGTAAGTGGGCTAGGGCCTAGGAATTGGGTATTTATAACGAGCTTTATCACTTTCTTCCATCAAGATAATGGGTTAACTGATCAGTGTTTTGAGACCCCACTATCTTCTATAATGTATATGTTAGTTACTACATCACCTACTATATATTAAAATTTAAATAATTAAATTATGCAATTAATTGATCACATGATATTTTCAACATTCTCCCACTTGGTTCACTTGTCAATATTGATGCTTAAAGGCAACTAGACAAATCAAATGATAGTGTAACTTTTACTCGAAAGAAGATATCAATGAATAAATCATGGCGGTTATATTCTTTCCTAATGAACATATCCTTCCATATATCACAAGCACAATACTCTCCAATGAGTACTATATCACTTAATGAACAAACTTCCTATTAGTCATTTGGGGTCCTACTTAAATAAAACCAATGGATTAAGTGGAATAAACTTATATACACATACTAAACAAAAATTACTTCACCTATTAAATTAAATAAGTTTTTACAAAAGTCAAAAAATAAAAGCAACAATAAATGATGGTCAAACTATTAAGTCTCATGCTAAGCACATAATCTTTGTACAAATTAACTGCCAATCCCTTAGTCATGGATTTGCAATCATCAGCTTAGTCCTTCACATAATCAATTACTACTTTATACTTCTTAAGATGACCAAATACTTTATGTTGATATGCTTGCTTTAGCTTTCACTCTTATTGTTCTTAGAAAAGAAAACTACGGCCTAGTTATTACAATAGTTCTTTAAGGGCCTTGTTATAGAATCAATAATCCTCAATCTTCTAATGAAATTCTTCAACCATGATGTGTTGGAAAATGAGTACGCAGCAAAAATTTTAAAATTTTGAATCAAAGTATTTTCCAAAACACAAGTTTGATATGTTACATACATAAATTAATCATATCTTACTAACCTTTGTATGCCAAAGAGCTCCTGCAATCTATGAATAGAAGAACATTCCAGAAGAGCTAACTGGTCTTTTTTGCTATTCTTTATCCACAATCGGAGTGTGTGCAGGCACACGTCTTACAACTCTTCTCTAATGACTCTCCTTCCAACCAATTAAGAAGACCTAGAGTAAAGGTTTGTGATTGTGAACAAAAGCTCTCAAGGAGTTTCAGAGTATCTAACACTATAGTACTCACTCTTAACTAACTGATTGACCTACCGAACTTAAGATAAATGATCCCTAAGAATCTTTTATTTCCTACCCGAGATTTTTTAGATAGAGACTCAGTTTTAATTCAAATAACCCAATAAAAAAGTTATTTGATTAAAACAATCATATCTAGATAATCTCTAGAAAAATAAATAATCTGAATAATTCAACAAGTTTATCTTGAACTAATTTACAAAATTAATTCAACCAATAAACATAATTATCTGATCTTATCGAATTTCAGCCAATTTAATAATATAACATAAGTCACCAATTTATTGAAAAAGCACGCCGTATCATTACAAGATTTATTATTAGCTAGCAATGGAGACCTGATAGGCCTATACAATTTAAGCTCCGATAATTCTAAAATATAATATCCTAGATACATATTTTATAATTATCAACTCTAACGCTACTTCATTAAAAGCTTAAAGCTACACTCTCGAACTATATAAAATTACAAAGCCCAATTAGCTAAGTGTCCATGACATATCATAATGCATCATATCCACATAAGATATTCATAATCGGCTTAAAGATAAATTCTATCTTACCTTGTCAATTATTTTTATCTTACGTTTTACTATCTCACTATAAAAATACTTACTATCCAATGATAGTATACCATTTGGTTACACCTATGTATCCAAATGGTTGAGCGTTCTAGTTTTTCAGTTACAAGATAGCACATATAAGAGAATATCATTGACTTCATCAATAGAGCTATTGATTCCGTATCTATGAATAATAGATCTATGCTATCAAGAGTCATATCTCTAATATACCGGTATGCGCACTATCACAAAGTCAGGATGTCATCTTTTGGTATATCAAAAGACATAAGTCAAAATAACGAGCCCATTAGTCATTTCAAGATTAAGATACAACACATATAATTGTCTAAAGTGAATTGATTTGCACATATAGAATTATTAATCCAAATCAATTCCATTTTATGTCCCGATCTAATACATCGTCACCTATGACAATTTACCAATATTTCTACTCATAGAGTTCAACTCCGATGGCCAAAATAAGCCATCTCTCATAAGGGATGTAGACAACAAAAGAATCTTAGATGAATAAAGCACTGAACTTTATTCCCTCAATTGTGAATCCTATGATTTAGACCATCATCATTAGAATCATGTCTTCCGTATAATCTGTCCCTCATATGCTAGATTCTTAAAGGTTTACATCGACAGTCTCAAACTTTTGTTTGCTTAACATACATTCAACAAATATGAATGTAACAAGGACAACGTTTGATATATGAATAATAAATAAATTCTTTATTGATAAAATGTCTCCAAAAACATATTACAATAATTTACTCCTTAGATCATACATGTCTAACAATCTCCCACTTATACTAAGTGAGTAAATTTGACATATCACGCATCCCCATAGCTACCACATGCCTCTCGAAAACCTTTGCAATTAGTGTCTTTGTGAATGTATCAGCTAAATTATCCTCAAATGCGATTTTACATACAGCAACATGCTTGCCCTCAACGAAGTCCTTTATCACATGATACTTTCGATGAATATGCTTACTCTTCTTATGAAATCTTGGTTCTTTAGCATTAGCTATAGCTGTAGTGTTATCACAATACAACGATACTGCCTTATCCATGCCAGGAACTACCTCAAGATCCTCAAGAAACTTGAGGAGCCACACTGTTTCTTTCGAAGCATCACTAGCTGTCACACACTCGGCTTCCATTGTTGAATCCAAAGTGCAATCTTGCTTGACACTTCATAAACAATGGCATCATCTTTGAGAGTAAACACAAAATCAGAAGTCGATCTCCTTGAATCTGAACAGGATTGGAAATCCGAATCAATGTATCCTAAAGGTGTTAAATCCTCACCCGAATATGCAAGCATATACCCTCAAGTCCTTCTTAGGTACTTGAAAATATGCTTGACTGCAACCCAATGGTCGATGCCAAATTCGACTGAAATAGACTTACTATCCCGATTGCATAACTATATCCAGTTGTGTGCAAAGCATAGCATACATGAGACTGCCCATTGCAGAAGCATAATGCACCTTCTTTGTGTATTCTTTTTCTTCATCAGGCTTTAGTGAGTCTTTCTTAGAAAGAGTAATTTCAGACCTAGATGGTTGCCCACCTTTCTTGGAATCCTATATTGCAAACCTTTTAAGAATTTTATCTATATAGCTTGCTTGGGACAAAGCTATCATTTTGTTCTTCCTATTCCAAAGGATCTAGATACCGAGAACATAATTAGCTTCACCCAAGTCTTTTATGTTAAATTGCTTAGTCAACCATAATTTGACCGATGATAATGCCCCAACGTAATTGCCAATTAGCAGAATATCATCTACATAAAGCAGTAGAAAAACCATCTTCCCATCCTTAATGTGTTTGTAAACACATGGTTCGTCTACATTTTATTCGAATCCATAGGTCTTCATCACTTGATCAAATCTTGTGTTCCAAGAATAGGAAGCCTGCTTAAGTCCATAAATTGACTTTAGCAGCTTACAAACCTTACCCTCTTGACCCTCATCCTTGAACCCATATGGTTGTTTCATATATATGAATTCATTAAGATAGCCATTCAAAAAGGCCGCCTTGACATCCATTTGCCAAATCTTGTAGTCGAGAGCAATAGCTATCGACAAGAGAATGCGGATGGACTTAAGCATAGCTACAAGCAAAAAGGTTTCCTCATAATCGATTCCTTTCTTTTGCGTGTATCCCTTAGCTACTAGTCTAGCCTTATAGGTTTTGACTTTTCCATCTGCTCATCTCTTTCTCTTATAGATCCACTTACACCCTATGGGTTTTACCCTTTTGGGAAGATTCATAAGTTCCCAGACCCAATTAGTCTTCATAGACTTTATCTCAGTGTTCATGGCTTCTATCTAGAGTTTTGAATCAACATCCTCTATAGTCTCTTTGTAAGTGTAAAGATCCTTGTCATATTCATCCGATTCAGCCAAAAAGGACTCACCATTGAACATAAAGCTCTCGGGTTAATGCACGATCCTCCCACTACGTCAAAGCCCTTTAGGTTGTTGTTCGGTTAATTGGAATAGTTTCCACTAGAACCCCTGGAGTGATTGAATCACTTGTCAACTCCTCGAGTACCACTTTACTTCGAGGCTTAAAGTCGTTCATGTAACTTTCCTTAAGTAACATTGCATTTGTTGAAACCACAACTTGATTTTCCTTTGAGTTGTAGAAATAACCCTTTTTGGTCCTTTTTGTATATCCTACAAACACACAAACTTTTGAACATGCTTCTAACTTATTTGCTTCCTTATACAAGACATGAGCCGGACATCCTCATATGTGAATATGATTTAAAGATGTCTTCTTTCTTGTTCATAACTCATAAGGTGTTTTAAGAACCGATTTTGAATGCACATTATTCAAAAAATAACATGCAGTTTTGTAGTGTATATCCCCAAAAGGATAAAGGCAATGATGAATAACTCATCATGGACCTGACGATGTCCAACAAAGTCTTATTTCTTCTCTCAGCCATGCCATTCTGTTGTGGAGTGCCCGGCACAATCAAATAGGATAAAATCACATTCTCTAATAAATCTTCCAAGAATTCATTGGAAAGGTATTCATTACCTCGATCAAATCGAAGCGTCTTTATGGGTTTACCCAATTGCTTTTCCACTTCAACCCGAAACTCCTTAAACTTGTCAAAAGCTTCATTTGTGTGATGCATTAGATAGACAAACCCATACCTTGATAATCATCAATAAAAGTGACGAAGTACTCATACCCTCCTCGTACCTAGATGTTCATGGGACCGCAAACATCGCTATGCATAAGTTCTAGAACCCCTTCGGCCCTATTGCCCTTAGATCCAAATGGTCTTTTGGTCATTTTACCCTCTAAACAAGCTTCACATTGTGGTATAGATTCTACTTTTAAGTAACTTAAAGGCCCATCCTTTACTAACCTTTGAATCCTATTCAGGTTAATATGACCTACTCACAAATGCCAAAATAGGTCTTAATTGAGTGAGAAGTCTTAAGTCTTTTGGAGTTATTATTATTAACCTCAATGTTAAGCAATAAGTCCATCTTAGGTTTGATAAAATATAGATTGTTTTGCATCCATCCATCACAAATAAAGGATTTGTTTTTAGGAATCATCACTTTATTATTAAAAGAAACTAAACAAGAGTCTTTAAATAAACAAGCTATAAAAATTAAATTCTTTTTACGTCTAGGAACATTAAAATAATCTTGCAAAACTAAAATCTAATAATTATTAAAGTCAAGATGAACGTCTTCCACTACTTTAGTCAACACCAAGAATCCATCACCCATCTAAAGTATGAAGTCTTCATGCAACAAACTTTTCGTTTCTTTGAACCCCTGTAGAGAAACGCAAACATGATTAGTTGCTCCAGAATTTATGACCTAAGTATCACTTGATTCCTCAACCAAATAAGTTTTAATAACTAGAAGATCACACCCACCTCCTGGAGAAAGGAAGTCCGTGCAATTCTTCTTTATGTGCCTAATCTTCCTATAAAAAGAGCATTTGAGCTTCTTTGGGTTATTCTTTTTCTTCTTCTTGTTCCTGCCGTTTACAAGCATAAAAGATTTCTCGTTCTTAGTGTGTTGCTTCTTTCCATTCTTAAGGTTAGGATTGGAACCAGATGCAGCCCCCAAGTTAGCCTCACCACCAACAAGAGTTTCCCTGATCAAATTTTTGAACTCTTGTAACTACTTCATCAGCTCAGTCAAGGTCATATCTCATCTGTTGCTTAAATTAAATGAAGCTCTAAATAGGATAAACTCCTTCGATAGAGTCTCAAAGACCATAGACATCTGTGTTTCTACATCTATGTCAGCTCCATGCATTTGAGCCTCAGCGAGGTAACCTATGACAACATCATATACTCCTTCACAAGAGTCTTCGATCTTTGTTTGCAGTTTAAGAGTTTTTGAAGTGCCCCTTGTTGTTTTGTTAGGGCCTGGCCTCCAACATGTTTTCAAGATTATCCAAGATCTACTTCGTAGTCTCATAATCTTCATGTTAAGCCTGTAGCACTTTATTCATGCTAGCCATAACATAATAGCGGGCCTAATCGTTAGCATCTTTCCAGCGATCATACGTTTGGATTTGCTCATTAGTGGAACCTCCCGTAGGCTCGGGAGGAAACGGTGGTGTCAGCATAAATTTTAGTTTCTCAAAGGATAGGACGATGTTTAGGTTCCGTTTTCAATCATTAAAATTCTTGCCAGTTAACATGTTCTTATCAAGTATCGATGATAAAGCGTTTTTAGAAATTTTTAATCTACCATAAAGAATTATATACCACACATAAGCAAACATACCATAACAGTCTAGTAAGATAACATGATCAAGTAAAACAAGCAATTGAGTTTATTTGACAAAAGCTTGAAAACATCACAACCTTACAACGATAATTCCTAACTCAGAATTCAATAAGCCGCCTAGGGGAGACTTGCCAAATTCAATTAGGAACACGGATCCCCTCTTCATTAATATATGCCATCCAGAACCCGTCTGATCCAACATATATTAATAATCGTTTTCTTTGGCGATTAATTTTATTAACATAGCTCCTAGGGTAGGTTAATAATAAAATTAACATAAGTGTGTAACCATCATTTTAATTATTTTATCTATGATTTATAATCACCACCTAGGGGTGTGCAATGATAAATCATGCTAAAATATATTATCCTTTCGGAGATCCAACTCGGTACATGATAAAGTCTCTTCCTGGGGGTCAGAACCACCATGTGCTACCTATGGACGAACGATGGAGGTCGTAGGTCATCTCTTCGAAAACCTTCTCCCACTCAATCTTTTGAAATCAAAGTTTTATTTTAAAAACATACATGAACAATTTTTAATGAGCGGCACTCCCTATTCTATATGACATGATATGGTAAATCATATTATAATATAGACAAGCAAAGCAATCATGCAAAGCCACAAGCAAAATAATGATAAACAACCATAATATTATGGTGCCACCCTAGAGAAGAGAAATTAAAGATTACAAGAGATCAATCGAAACATATTATCGATTCTTCATCCTTGAATCTTCAAGTTGTATCCATCTTCATGTGGCATCCATCTTCAAGTCTTCAATCCCGTATAGATCAAATACTTCACTTTTTTAGTCATCACAAAATTTTATGTTTCTCAAAATTGTCTCAAAAATAAAATCAAAACTACACCGAAATGCACCTTTTCTAAAAAACCATAGCTCTTTGCAGGCATGCCAATCTGTGTGATCGGCCTGCTGGTCATCATCCACTGGCTTGCTAAACTTGACAATTCGGCCTATCGCCAGAGCTGGCTAAAATTTGCCCCACAGATGGCCTGCCGAACCTAAGGGTTCAACCTGCCGACCGAGCAGATCTCACGTTTTTCCAAAAAATAGTTTTTACGTAGTTTTTCAATCTTATTTTCAACAATTTAAAAACATAAAAATTCAGAGACTTAGGAAATACCTTTGAAATTGCTATCATCCATCTTCTAGATCTATCTTCACTCTGAATGATTATTTAATTACAAAATTTTTATAAATTTAAAATTAAATAATAATTCCTAGACAGTGATGATAAACCGTCATCCAATTACATGAAAAACTTATATACATATTGTAACCTCTAAAGAACCATAACCAGCACAAATTAATTAATTAATTAATAATTAACTAATAATTTAATCAACCATAATTAATTAATAAACATTCACTACATAATCCATAAAAACATATATAAATATATAGAAACCCTACAGTGCCCACTATCTAAAAAATTAAATTCAAGCATAGAAGAGATCAAGATCACATAATTTATACATATA
The DNA here is from genome assembly GCA_025403435.1 of Artocarpus heterophyllus. NCBI lineage: Eukaryota > Viridiplantae > Streptophyta > Magnoliopsida > Rosales > Moraceae > Artocarpus > Artocarpus heterophyllus. The sequence continues at coordinate 16,267,022 of CM046331.1, read as the reverse complement.
GCGTGATCACAAACTCATAAATTTATTGCAAAACGATAGCTCTGATACCAATTGTTGGAAAAACAAGTACGCAGTGAAAATTTTAAAATTTTTGAATTAAACTATTTTTCAAAACACTAGTTTGACATGTGTTTGTGGTAACGCCCCAAAATGTTTCTCTTTTTATAAACGACGGACGTTTGTAGTATAGAAAAGTTGTCGTATCCATAGGAAGGTGAAAATTTGTATCTTGAGAGATTGTTAAAAATAAACGTTCAAAAAGGCAAGCGGTTTTTCAGAGCAAAGTTTAAAAGTAAAAGAAATATTTTTGTGATTTTTTTATTCAAAATTTAAAGCATAAAATTAAAACGGTGAAGCTTTGAGAATCCCTTGTATGTTTTGCAACTGATATAAAATTTTGATTCTAATTAATAATTATCTAAAGCATTTGATTTATTATATCTTTTCTCATTAATTGCAAGCACTTTTTACTAATTATATAGGTCAACCGAGAGCGACAATATAGCAAGCCATAATGCAGAAAGGGTTTTCCTATAAAAACTAGAAAAATAATCATCTCTCACTAATGATTTAGTACACTAATTATGAAAATTATAACCATTGTCACTCAATTATAATTAACATAATTTTAAGATAGAAAAGATAATAACAAATCAAAATTAATATATTTTTATGGAATAAATTATTGCGTTAATTTCGGCAGCACCTCGTTTTATTAAATGGTTTAAGAATACACTATGCCATCCTCTGTCTACAAGAAATCAAGAATTACCAAGCATTTACTGTGCCAGTCTATGTCTATAATGCAGTAGAAACTCAACTTAATAAATGAGCATGACTTTAGTATTATTAATATTAATTATGCAACACAATTAAATTACCCAACGAAAGCATGAATGAATTTATGCAAGAATTGGGCAGCATAATAACATTAACAAAAACATAAAGATATAATTTATTTCCACAAAATATAAGCATTACAAAACAGATATAGAGATAAAATCCATACCAGAATACTATGCATACAAGATCTTCTCTCTGCCTCACCAGACTTTCTACACTAATTTAAGCATTATTTTATTATTATTTTTTTTACCTAAGAGGTAAAAAGGGGAAAAGGGAAAAATGGGAGAAGGGGAAATGAGAGAACGGGCCAAATGGCCCGAAGGGGTGTCCTGAATAAGGGGGGGAGAGCCCCTTTTATAGTGAAAAAAATTCACTATTTCATAATTTTTTATTTTTTATTTATTAATATTTAATTATTTATTATATTTTTTTTTTCTTTCTTCGGCAGGGGCAGCCCCCCCCCCCCCCATTCATCTCGAATTCACGAGATTCGCGTGAATTAAAAAAAATTTCTCCTTCTTTCGTGCTGACGCGCGCTCCTGAGAATGCATTTTTTAGTTTAGGATCCAGTGCTTCGCGGCTCATGGTAGGACTAAAACGGCACGATCTGGACCGTTAATTGCATGATCGAAGGGCTACAAGAGACGAAAAAATTGAGCCCAGGTGGGACTAGTAGGACCGAGAATGAATACCGTTAGATTGGTCTTGGTCAGCGGATCTAACGGCTAAAAAAACGGATGCACTTGGCGTCGATCGCACGAGATCGAACACGCCTACTGCACCCTCTGAGACACGCTGCAGCTTTGTCGGCGCGTGTAATGCACTCGCCAATCATACTCGACACGTGGACAGCACTGCGAGATTCCACTGATGCATCGAATGACGCATTGACACGCGTCCCTCTATTCGACGGCTGAGATCAATCTGTCAGTTGATCCGACAGTCCTTGTTACACCACGTGTCCCTTCTAGATGAATCTGAATATTTTAAGGATTTTTTTATGCAATTGATGTCCGATTTTATCCGTTTTTGTGTCGTTTTGCTCCGTTTTTCCTCCAGCTTTCAAATCTAAAAATCACAAACACACTAATATTAATTATTCTACAAACATAATATTTACAAAAATATTAAAAATATTTATTTTACATTAAAACACGTAAAAATAAATAAAAACTACTAAGATTTACAGTCTCTTACGGTTTGACATAGATATAATTTTTATGACTTGAAAATATTTTTAGAAATTACTAAAAATATAATAAGACATATTTATAAACTTAAAACGCACTATTAAACACATTAAAACTCAAAATAAAATAACCGCATTACTTTTACGGTTTTAACTATTTACAAACTAAACAAATATTTAACATACAGAAACGACTCCAAAAATTACTAAAAATTCTTTTAAACATAAAAACACTAAAAATACATTTTTAAACACGTTTACACACTAAGACACAAAAATACTAATTAACACAAAATGCTAATAATTAGAGGATTTAATGAGAAATAAAAGCATAAATAAATGATTTAAGCCTTAGAAAATGTACACTTTTACAGTCTCATCACACCCCCCAACTAGCTTATTGCTAGTCTCTAGCAATTAAAGTGATATAATTTTGAAATGATATATTGAATAATCATAAAATAGAAACCATTTAACTATAATTTGACTTATCTAACTAGATAGACTAACAAAACCAAAATTTTATTTGAACAATTTATATGCTATTTAACAAAATGTATATATACCAAACTTAGTGCAAAAATAGATAATGTATAATTATGAAGTCTCATCCAAGACTAAGAATGATATTTTGCTTCAAATCACTCCTACAGACAGCAACACTTCAAATTTATTTACGAGAACAATTAAAAAGCAGAAACATAAAATACAAATATTTACAAACTTTACAACTGTGGATAGTGCAATGTTTGGCTCCTTTAAGCTTTCTCCATAACCCATTTAACGAGCTTTAGGTTAGTAACTCCCAGACCAGTTGGCCTAAGGTATTAGGTGTTGAAGCACCCCTTAGAACTTACTTACTCGAGCTAAAGAGGATACGAAACCAAACTTATCCAACTTTATTCATTTACATAATTACACACTTTATTTATTTATAATTTTTTTCTTTTATTTATTTATTTTTCTTTCTTTTTTTTAATTTTGAAAATATTGCTGCCTTTAATTGTTCATCTTCATAAAATAACAAAACTCAAATATTCATAGCTTGGACTTACCACCACAATTAAGCATTATAGTGAGTGTGTGAAAAGAATGGCTTACAAACACTTTGAAAAATAAACACATAAAAATGTTAAATAAAACTAAAGTTTTGAAAGTGTATAAAATTAAATAATTCAAAGAATAGAAAAATAATATTACATTAATATGAAATTCAGAAATCAAAACAAAATAATAACACATTAATTACTAAGAAACTATTATTTACAAGACACATTTTTTAAAAAATTTTATGACTCACAAAAAAAATAACACACAAAAATGAAAAATGCACAAAAATCTAGAGCAAAATAAAAAATATGGGCAAAAATCAAAAATTTTTGGCACAACATTGAAGCACAAATCTCATATGCATAACTTTTAAGCACAACCATCTCATGCATAAATTTTAAGCACAACCCTCTCCCCCCAACCTAAAATATACATTATTCAAAATGAATAAAAGAATGGTGAAAGCAGCAAAAATATTACCTGAATCAACACAACTGCAGAGATGATCTGTAGCAAACTTAACAAACAAAAACTAAAATAAACACACAACAATATATTACAAACTGGGTCTTTTAAAGTCAGATTCCCTAGACTTTGTTTTTTTTGTTTGAAAATTGAATTACTTTTCAAATTCTTTAAAATGCGTTTCAAGAAGCCGTAAGTGCAGAATACTTACTAATCATATCAAGTATATTCTCCTTAATCTCAGCCATTTTAAATGAATTATTAAGCAATTTAATTTCAAAGATTTTTTTTAAAAAAAATAACACATTTTTTATTGAAATTTATTTGAAAATCCAAACAAATAGCATTTACAGAATTAAACTAAGTAGAATGTGTCTCGAGAGAAAATAGTTTAACTCCTTAACTCAACCATTCTAAACAAATTTGATTAATAGCCTTCATTTTAAATTTTCAAAATAAATCTCAACATTTTTTTAATTATTATTATTTTTTTAAGAAAATTAAAATAACACACAACAATAAAATATATATATTATAAACCATATTACAAAGAAGGGAAGGTAAAGATATTACTTTGAAAGTGTTTTCCCATCGCTTGATGCTTTGAAATCAGCAAATCTTTCTTTCATCTCCTGCTCCTAGTGGACAATCGTCAAAAAGCGGCTTTCTCCTATAGTAAGTGTCAAAAGACACCACGTATGGTTCTTGTGTGAACATGCCCTCAAGATTGGCAAAATTTGAAACATTTAAACTCATGCAACTTAGACACGTTTTATATTCTTGGTTGGTCCTTAAAAACAATGCTAGAGACAGTGGAGGAGGTGGTGGCCACATAGGATCTTGGTAAACATTGTCTTTGGTGAATTCTTGTGGCAACTGAGGTTGAGAATCTAAGACTAAGGGTGATGATTGTTCTCGTTCTATAGCTAAGTCTTCATTCTCTTTCTTACATTCCTCTCCTAAAAGTTGTTCCTCAAAATAGGTGGGTTCTAAAGTTTCTTCAATTATTTCTTCCACACCTAAAGAATTTTCTAATAATTCAAAATAATATTCAAGCCTATCAACTTCTATTTTACTCATGGTTTCCATATATTTGTCTATAGTTTCTTCCAATGTTTCTAAGGTTTCTTCCAGATTCACCTTATTTGGGTCACTATATATTTCTTGTAATTCAAAATTTGACTCCAAAATTTTGGGTTGAGTTTCAGGCCAAGTTTTGAAAAATTTGAATTGTTCTTCCAGATTAGATTGTTCGTAGAACTATTCAGTCTCCAATAATCATATTTAGCTATATCTTCTAACATATAATAGGCTTCGTCGATAGATAATAGGTAAAAAGCAGTGATACTATCTTCTCTCTTTACCCAATCTCTTGTTTTAGGACTTAACCCATATATGAAAATTTCTAAAAGATAATCCTTAGAAAAACCATGGTGAGAATATTGATCTAGCAGGTCCTTAAATCTCCATCAAGCATTATAAAATGGTTCTAAGTGTTGTTGGGAAAAACTTAAAATGAAATGTTGATGAATTTCCCAAAACTTTTTTTTTTTAAAGAAAAATTCTCAAGTTGAATAATGCTCAATTAATTGGATTCTCATATCGTTGGGGGGTCATAGTGGATACGCTTAGAATTCCCAACTTTCTTAGGCAAGGGTGTTAGCCTTATGGTCGTGGGATCAAGTCCCAACGATTGGCCTTTTTGATAGAATCCAACAAATTTTACAATTATCCAAACTAGCAAAATAAAAGACAGAATGCAAAGCTTTTCTTTATCCGAAACGAATAAAGTAATGAGTGAAAAGCATCCATCTATTTTATTTTATTATTTTTTTTGTTTTTTTTAATTTTAATTTTTTTAATTTTTTCTTAATAATAAACACACAAATTAAAAATGCAAATAACTAAAATAATATTTACAAAGGATAGGGATAGATTACTTACCTGTTTTCCCGTTTAATTTAGCAATCTGACAGAGCAACAGCACCTCCCCGGCAACGACGCCAAAATGGTTGGTATGGTAACACCCCAAAATGTTTCTCTTTTTATAAACGGCGGGCGTTTGTAGTATAGAAAAGTTGTTGTATCTACAGGGAGGTGGAATTTTATAACTCGAGAGATTGTTAAAAATAAACATTCAAAAAGGCAAGCGGTTTTTCAGAGCAAAGTTTAAAAGTAAAAGAAATATTTTTGTGATTTTTTTATTCAAAATTTAAAGCATAAAATTAAAACGGTGAAGCTTTAAGAATCCCTTGTATGTTTTGCAACTGATATGGAATTTTAATTCTAATTAATAATTATCTAAAGCATTTGATTTATTATATCTTTTCTTATTAATTGCAAGCACTTTTTACTAATTATATTGGTCAACCGAGAGCGACAATATAGCAAGCCATAATGCAGTAAGGGTTTTCCTATAAAAACTAGCAAAATAATCATCTCTCACTAATGATTTAGTACACTAATTATGAAAATTATAACCGCTGTTACTCAATTATAATTAACATAATTTTAAGATAGAAAAGATAATAACAAATCAAAATTAATATATTTTTATGGAATAAATTATTGCGTTAATTTCGGCAGCACCCCGTTTTATTAAATGGTTTAAGAATACACTATGCCATCCTTTGTCTATAATAAATCAAGAATTACCAAGCATTTACTGTGCCAGTCTATGTCTATAATGCAGCAGAAACTTAACTTAATAAATGAGCATGACTTTAGTATTATTAATATTAATTATGCAACACAATTAAATTACACAACGAAAGCATGAATGAATTTATGCAAGAATTGGGTAGCATAATAACATTAACAAAAACATAAAGATATAATTTATTTCCACAAAATATAAGCATTACAAAACAGATATAGAGATAAAATCCATACCAGAATACTATGCATACAAGATCATCTCTCTGCCTCACCAGACTTTCTACACTAATTTAAGCATTATTTTATTATATATATATTTTTTTTACCTAAGAGGTAAAAAGGGGAAAAGGGAAAAATGGGAGAAGGGGAAAGGAGAGAACGGGCCAAATGGCCTGATGGGGTGTCCTGAATAAGGGGGGGAGAGCCCCTTTTATAGTGAAAAAAATTCACTATTTCACAATTTTTTATTATTTATTTATTAATATTTTAATTATTTATTACATTTATTTTATTTTTTTTCTTTCTTCGGCAGGCGCAGCCCCCCCCTCCACTCATCTCGAATTCACGAGATTTGCGTGAATTAAAAAAAATTTCTCCTTCTTTCGTGCTGACGTGCACTCCTGAGAATGCATTTTTTATTTTAGGATCCAGTGCTTCGCGGCTCACGGTAGGACTAAAATGGCACGATATGGACCGTTAATTGCATGATCGAATGGCTACAAGAGACGAAAAAATTGAGCCCAGGTGGGACTAGTAGGACCGAGAATGAATACCGTTAGATTGGTCATGGTCAGCTGATCTAACGGCTAGAAAAATGGATGCACATGGCGTCGATCGCACGAGATCGAACACGCCTACTGCACCCTCTGAGACACGCTGCAGCTTTGTCAGCGCGTGTGATGCACACGCCAATCATACTCGACACGTGGACAGCACTACGAGATTTCGCTGACGCACCGGATGACGCATTGACACGCGTCCCTCTCTTCAACTGCTGAGATCAATCTGTCAGTTGATCCGACGGTCCTTGTTACGCCACGTGTCCCTTCTAGATGAATTTGAATATTTTAAGGATTTTTTTATGCATTTGATGTTCGATTTTATCCGTTTTGGTGTCGTTTTGCTCCGTTTTTCCTCTAGCTTTCAAATCTAAAAATCACAAACACACTAATACTAATTATTTTACAAACATAATATTTACAAAAATATTAAAAATATTTATTTTACATTAAAACACACAAAAATAAATAAAAACTCTTAAAATTTCCAGTCTCTTACGGTTTGACATAGATATATTTTTATGACTTGGAAATATTTTTAGAAATTACTAAAAATATAATAAGACATATTTATAAACTTAAACACACTATTAAATACACTAAAACTCAAAATAAAATAACCGCATTACTTTTATAGTTTTAACTATTTACAAACTAAACAAATATTTAACATACAAAAACGACTCCAAAAATTACTAAAAGTTCTTTTTAAACATAAAAACACACTAAAAATACATTTTTAAACACATTTACACACTAAGACACAAAAATACTAATTAACACAAAATTCTAATAATTAGAGGATTTAATGAGAAATAAAAGCATAAATAAATGATTTAAGCCTTAGAAAATGTACACTTTTACAGTCTCATCAACATGTTATATACATAAATTAATTAGATCTTACTAACCTTTATGTGTCGAAGAGCTTCTACAATCCGTGAAGAGAAGAATATTTCAGAAGAGCTTCAACCAACTGATCTTCCTTGCGATTCTCTATCCACGATCGGAGTGTATGTGGGCACATGTCATACTGCTCTTCCCTGATGACTCTCGTTCCAACCAATTGAGAAGACCAAAAGCAAAGGTTTGTGATTGTGAACAAAAGTTCTCAAGGAGTTTCTAAGTATCTAACACTATAGTACTCACTTTTAACTTCTCAACTGACCTAGATAACTTAGAAAACTCACTCCCTTTTTATAGAGGTCATCCCCAAGGTTGGTCATTATCAGATAAGGCCTCAAAAATTTTAAATCTGGATCAATATCTGATAAAATTGTGTCAGAAACACATGATCAAATTATCGTTAGATTGACAGGCTAAACTAACAGATCGACTTGTAGAACTTGCTCCATTGGTAGGCCGAACTAACTGATCGACCTACTGAACTTACGATAAATGATCCTTCAAAATCTTTTATTTTCTACCTGAGATTCTTTGGATAGAGTCTCAGTTTTTATTCAAATAACCCAATAAAAAAGTTAACTGATTAAAATAGTTATATCTAGATAATCTCTAGGAAAATAAATATTTCGGATAATTCAACAACTTTATCTTGAACTAATTTACAAAATTAATTCAATCGATAAACATGAATTATCTGATCCTATCGAATTTCAGTTAATCTAATAATATAACATAAGTCACCAATTTATTGAAAAAGTACGTTGTATAATTACAAGATTTATTATGGCTAGCAAAGGAGACCTGATGGACCTATACAGTTCAAGCTCCGATAATTATAAAATATAATATCCTAGATATATATTTTATAATTATCAACTCTAACGCTACTCCACTAAAAACTTAGAGCTGCACTTTCGAACCATATAACATTACGAAGCCCAATTGGCTAAGTGTGCATGACATATCACAATCCATCGTATCCCTATAGGATATTCATAATCGACTTAAGGATAAATTTCATATTGCCAGTCTGATTATTTTTATCTTACGTTCCATTATCTCACCATTAGAAAACTTACTATCCAAGGATAGAAGACCATTCGGTTACACTTATGTATCCAAATGGTTGAGCGCTCTAGTTTTTCAATTACAGGATGACGCATGTAAGAGAATATCATTGACTCCACCAATGGAGCTATGGATTCTGTATCTATGAATAACAAGTCTACACTATCAAGAGTCAGTCTCCAACATACCGATATACGCACCATCACAAAGTCAAGATGTCACCCTTTGGTACATCAAAAGACATAAGTCAAAATAACGGGCCCATTAGTCATTTCACGATTAAGATACAGCACATATATTTGTCTAAAGTGAATTAATTTGCACAGATGGAGTTATTAATCTAAATCAATTCTACTTTATGTCTCGATCTAATACATCGTCATCTATGATAAAGTACCAATATTTTTACTCGTGGAGTCCAACTCCGATGGCCAAAACAAGCCATCTCCCATCAGGGATCTAGACAACGTAATAATCTTAACATGAATAAAGCGCCCAACTTTATTCCCTTGCTTGTGGATCTTATGATTTAGACCATCACATTCAGAATCATGTCTTCTGCATAATCTATTCATCATATGCCTAATTCTTAAAGGTTTAGACTGACAGTCCCAGACTTTTATTTGCTTAATATACATTCAACAAATATGAACATAAAGAGGACAACATTTGATATATGAACAATAAATAAATTCTTTATTAATAAAATGTCTCTAAAAACATATTATAATATTTTACTTCTTACGGCATACATGTTTAACATAATGTACATGGTGTAGCTTTATAGCAACTAATAAATTCCGCCTCCATATTAGATGAAGCAATGATTGTCTGCTTAATGCTTCTTCAAGAAATAGCACCTCGAACAAGAAAGAAAATATATTTCGATGTAGATTTTCTTATCTATGCATCCAACAAAATTCGAGTCTGAATATCCAACACTTTAAGATTATCGGTATGCCTATATGTAAACCTATAACTTTGGTTCCCCACAAATAACTCATCACCTTTTTGATAGCCTTCCAATGTTCCATTTTAGGTTTATTTTGATATTTGCTTAATATGCCCACTACATATGGCCTAATACAGACTTGTGCATACATTAGACTGCCTATAGCAGAAGCATAAGGTATAGCCTTCATATGTTCTTGTTCCAAGTCATTTTTTGAGCATTGACTTTGTTTAAATTTATTTCCTTTAACAATAGCTGCTACAATAGATGCACAATTTTTTTATTCCGAATCTTTCCAAAATCTTTTCAATTTAGGCTTTTTGAGACAATCCTAGTGTCTTATTGGACATGTCTCTATGAATCTCTATACTAAGGACATAAGAGACTTCTCCCCTATCCTTTATATCAAAGTTCTGTACAAGAAAAGTTTTTATACTATGCAACAAACCTAAACCACTACTTGCAAGCAAAATGACATCTACATATAGGACTAGAAAAAAGTATTTTCTCCCATTGAATTAAGGTGTATACACTGGACAATGATATTTTCAACAGAGCCACATTAAGTGATAATATTGTAAAACTTCAAGTATTATTGAGGGGAAGCTTATTTCAGTACACATATAGATTTCTTTAATTGCAAACCAAGTGTATATTCTCATTATCACTAAATCCTTAAGGCTGTTTCATGTACACCTCTTTTTCAAGATCCCATTTAGAAACGTTGTTTTTACATCCATTGGATATAGCTCTATATCTAAATGAGCTACTAAAGCTATAATGATTCTAAAAGAATCCTTCCTAGAAACTAGAGAAAATGTTTTACACATCTTTCCTTTGAGTGAAACCCTTAGCTATAAGTCTAGCTTTATATCATTCTATGTTGCTAGATGCATTTTTGGTCTTATAAATCCATTTTACAGCCTATAACTACATGACCAACTAGCAACTCAACAAGATCCCAAATCTAATTTTTAGCCATAGATTTCATAGCTTATTTCATGGCATCCTAGCATAGAGTTTTCTCCTCTCATGGCTTGTCAAAATGAGATTGGATCATTATCAAGTCCTACCATGATAGAGTCTTGAAGTTAAACATAATAATTGTTAGAAATTAAAGATTTCCTTACTTTAAAGGATCTTCTTAATTATACTGTCTCATTATCATCTTGTAGAGTTTGAGTTGTAGGCTTTACGTATGTTACATTGGGTGGTGGTTGTTGGATTGCTTGCTCCTTATTTGTTTATGAAGTATTTTATTGGTAGAAATTATTATATTTTCTCGAGAAGAGCATTCAACAATTTTTCGTTCTTCAGGAAGTTTAATAATTCGAGGAAATTCACTCATACTCAATTCATGATCCTCTATAGATTTTACATTTCTAGCTTCAACAATTCTCATAGAAGGTGAAAGACAATAGAATCTATATCCTCTGGAGTTCATTGCATAGCCTATGAAATAAACACTAACTGTTTTTAGGTCCAATGTGTTTAATTGAGAATTATAAATCCTCACTTTAACTTGACAACCCTATATGTATAAATGGTTTAAACTTAGTTTCTAACCATTCCAAAGTTCTAAAAGTGTCTTTGGAACTGCTTTAGAGAGAATCGTGTTTAAAATATATACAATAGTTTTTACGGCTTCACTCCAAAAGTATAAGGGAAGACTCTGATTTCTTATTGTACTCCTTACCAAATCTATTAAAGTTTGATTTCTCCTTTCAGTCCCACTATTTCGTTGTGGTGTATCCAGCATTTATACTGTGCAATAATGCCTTCTTTGAGAAACTTAGCAAATAAACTGGGCATTTGACCCTTTTAAGTGAACCTTCCATAATATTCACCACCCCTATCTGATCGAATCACTACTACAAACTGTGCATAAACTGTCGTGAAAAAATTTCACGACGGTCAAAAAACCATCGTGAAAGCTTCAGTCGTGGTACAACGTAGAGTTTTCACGACAGTTTTTTACCATCGTATAATATTAAAATTGGCGCAAAGAGAGGCAAAATGGGGTGGGATTCCACGACAGTTTCACAAAAAACCGTCTTGGAATGCACCGGTTTCCACGACAATTTTTCACAAAACCGACGTGGAAACTGGTGCATTCCACAACGGTTTCATGCGGTTTCATGAAACCGTCGTGGAATAGATTCCACTATGGTTTTTTGTGAAACCGTCATGGAAACCGGTGCATTCCATGACGATTTTATAAAAAACCATCATGGAAACCGGTGCATTCCATGACGATTTTATAAAAAACCATCATGGAAACCGGTGGATTCCATGACGGTTTTTCACAAAACCGTCGTGGAATGCATCAGTTTTCATGACGGTTTCTCATGAAACCGTCGTGGAAAATTGGTATTCCCCCTAAAAAAAATTCGCCAAAAAATTTTGTTTTCCCACGGGATGGCCAGTCTCTTGTATTATCCATTACAACAAGGCCCTGATTGCATATAAAAATTAGAGTATATTGAAATTTCTAGGTATTTACAAGATCATTTACATTTTAGCTATTTTGAGCAATTGTTTCTCTACTATCTCCATCTATCTATCTAAAGAGCACATATCTATTTACAAATTGTACCCACTATAATCTAACTTCATGTATATCCATATATATATATATAAATCTTTTTTTCCTAAGGCTTGTATACCACTTGTAATTATATCCAGGATGAAATGTAGAATAAAAAAACCACATTCTATGTTTCCTTGTTGTCTTGGACACTTACATTTGGAATATAGCGTTCTGTTCGATCGGTTTATGACACTGCTTTTCGCTTGAAGCTTCCAATCGTTAAGTGCCCTAACAATGTGTCATTTTTAAATGAATTAATAGATGATACAACTATGTGGGACTAAAAACATTTAATTTAAATTTATAAGAGAATATTAATACTTACAATCTCGTGATTGATACAAAATCCTCACATGGTAGGTGTCCGAGGAGGTCAAACCAATATATTTGGTCCTCCCATGGCGAAATAAGTCCCAACATTCAATGTTCTCCAGCATTGTATGGCAGGAAGAATAATTTCCCCTAGATGCTTGAGCTAATAGGTGGAGGAGTAATGTGGCGCGCTCTCTACGATCACTCTGTAAGTCTCTTGCAGCACTTGAAACAATGGCCAGAGATATGAAGCCAAAATTTTGCACCAACCCTTGAAGTTCACAATATTTTGCCAAAAAACTACAATAGAAAAAATACAGTTAATTATTTGAAAGCACCTTACAACTCTATCTATATTTTAAAAATATGAAATAAGGATAAAGATATTACCTGAGGTATACCAGGATAAAGTTATTTACTAGTATATAAATGGCCTCGTTTATGGAGGAGTAGTAGTGTACTACTGTAGGAGGCCATTTATATACATTCCCATCCTCCTCTGGAACGGAAACATATAGCTGTATGAAGGTAACATAGAGGTTGGATTTGAACCCTTTGCTAATTCGCCACAAACTTTCAAAGCCCTTGTCCTATACCAATCCTCGACTGCAAAAGGTGCGTATATCTCTCTCCAAATCACATCTTTTACTTTATCTAAATCCTTAGACCTCCAATTATTTGTCCATATCGGAACGTGCTCTCGACTGAGGACTTTGATCCAACTGCTTAATTCATGGCCGGGTGCGCCTTTCGGTTGGCCTTTTGAATCAAAAGTCACTTCAATTCTTAAACATTTCTTTTTCATCCGATGAATTTTTTTCATTAATGTTCCCATTCGCTCAAAGTCTACTTTCGGATCAAATTCGATTCACCTTCGTGGCTTACTGCGTTGGTTTCGCTTGCTATATTGCGATGAAGATGGAGTGCAGTCTTCATCCTCGTCCTCATACTCGTCACTATCAATGGGGCAAGACATTGTACCTATGCAAAGTATTCCAAACTAACACATGCATACTAATCTTAAATCACAAACTACATATATTCACGTCTTCACATATTCCATTTCTTAAATTTTTACACAATTTCACATATTACACATATTCACAAATTTAAAATTTCAATTACATATATAATTTCACAAATTGCACATATTCACATAATTTCACATATTATACATATTTAAATAACCTCACATATTACACATATGCACAACTTTACATATATTGACATAATTTGACGTATTCAAATCTTGACATATTCACAAGTTTACAATTTCAACAACACAATTTCACATATTCATTTCATTTCACATGTTATACATATTGACAAATTCACAATTTCAATTACATATATAATTCCACAAATTACACAGATTCACATAATTTCAACTCCAATTGCACACATTCACATATCCTCACATAGTACACATTATGTACATCTTTACAACTTTAATTACATAATTTCACAGATAAGCGAGGGGCGGGTGTACGGTGGGGGGGCTGGCTGAGGGTCGAGCCTCACTGGTGGGGGGCCTGGGCGAGGGGGGGTGGGGCGGTGGGGGGGCTAGGCCTCATTGGTGGGGGGGATGGGCGAGGGGGACGAAGGAGGTGGGGGGGCTGGGCGAGGGGGGAGAGGGGGTGGGGGGGGGCTTGGCGACCGGGGTGGGGGGGGCTGGATGAGGGGGGGTGGGGCGGTGGGGGGCTGGGCGAGGGTGGTTAAGGTGGGGGGTGGGGGCAAGGGGGAAGAGGAGAGAGAGGGAGGGGGAGCTTACCGGTGGTGGAAGTGATGGCTGTTAGACATGTTTGCTCTAAGGAGTAAAAATGTAATACGTTTTTGGAGACATTTTTATCAATAAAGAATTTATTCGTTTATATATACCAAATATTGTCCTCTTTACGTTCATATTTGTTGAATGTATGATAAGCAAACAGTAGTCTGAGACTGTCAGTCTAAACCTTAAGAGTTGGGCATATGATGGGATGATTATGCGGTAGACACGACTCTTAAGGTGATGGTCTAAAATATATGATCCGCAATCGAGGGAATAAATTTGGGCGCTTTATTCATGTAAAGATTGTTATGTTGTCTATATCCCTTTTGGGAGATGGTTTGTCTTGGCCATCGGAGTTGGACTCCGTGAATAGAAACATTGGCGCGTTGTCATAGGTGACGATGTGTTGGATCGGGACATAAAGTGAATTGATTTGGATTAATAATTCTGTCTTGGCAAATCGATTCACTTTAGACAATCATTTGTATTGTATCTTAATCCTGAGATGAATAATGGGCACGTTGTCTCGACTTATGTCTTTTGATGTACCAATGGGTGACTCCCACATCTCTATAGTGGCATGCATGCCGGTACGTTGGAGGCATGACTCTTGGTAGCGTAGACTTGTTATTCATAGATATGGAATCCATAGCTCCTCTTTAGGAGTAATGATATCCTCTTATATGCGTTATCCTGTAATTGGAAAACTGGAGCGCTCAACCATTTGGATACATAGGTGTAACCGAATGGTATACTATCTTTGGATGGTAAGTTTTCTAATGGTGAGACAACGGAACGTAAGATAAAAATAACCGTGAAGGTAAGACAGAACTTGTCCTTAAGCCGGTTATGGATGATCATATGGGGATGCGATACACTATGATATGTCATGGAGACTTAGCTACACGAGCTTCGTAATTCTATAAAGTTCGAGAGTGCAGCTCCAAGCTTTTAGTGGAGTAGCGTTGGAGTTGATAATTGTGAAATGTATATCTGGGATATTGGGTTTCATAATTATCATGAGCTTGAACTTTATAGGTCCATTTTGGTCCCCTTTGCTAGCTCACAAAATCTTGTAACGACACGGCGTGCTTTTCCAATAATTGGTGACTTATGTCGGATTTATCAGATTGGTTTAAAATTTATAAGAATCAAATAATTCATGTCTGTTTATCGGTTGAATTAATTATGTAAGAAATTAGTTCAAGATGAACTTGTTGAATTATGGCGTTCGGATAATTCTTGTCTGTTTATCGGTTGTTTTAATTTTGGACAATTAGAACAAGATAAACTTGTAGAATTATTGTGAATTGATTTATTTTCTTAGAGATTATCTTGATAAAGTTTGTTTTGATCAGATATCTTTTCTATTGGGCTATTTGAATCAAAACTGAGACTTTATCCTTTAGAATCTCGGGTGGAAAATAAAAGATTCGCGGAGATTTTTTCTCTGCAGTTCGGCCTGCCGATCAGAAAGTTCGGCCTACCGAACTGGCCAGTTCGGCCTGCCTATCACACAGTTCGGCATGCCGACCGCGACAGTTAAGATTACGCGTTTTTCACGCGTATCTTATCAGATATTGATCCAAACTTGATTCTGTTTCGATTTTTGAGACCTAATCTGATATGGACTGACCCCAAGGACCAATAGGTATAAAAAGGGAGTGAGTCTAATGATTTACTCAGATCAATTTGAGAGATTAAGAGTGATACTCTTCTAGTGAGCATCTGAAAACTCCCTGAGAGCTTTTGTTCACAAATCACGAACACTAGCTTTGGGTTCTCTCTATTGGTTGGAAGGAGAGTCACCGGTGGAAGAGCTGTACGTGTGAGCCCACACTCACTCCGGTTGTGGATAGAGAATAGCAAAGAAGACCAGTTGGTTGAGGCTCTTCTGGAACGTTACTTCTCTACACAGGTCACGGAGGTTCTTCGGCACACTGAGGTTAGTAAGATCTGTTTAATTTATACATATAACATGTCAAACTTGTGTTTTGGAAAATACTCTGATGAAAAAATTTTAAAAATTCCGCTGCGCACTTTGTTTCCAACAATTGGTATCAGAGCCGAGGTTTTTACATAAATTTGCAAGTTTGTGATCATGTTATATGCATAAATTTTGTGATCTTAATCTCTCCAATACTTGAATTAAATTTTATAGAGAGATGGCACTCTAGGTTTCTATATAATATATATGTTGTCATGGATTATATGGTGAATGTTTATTAATTAATTATGGTTGATTAAATTGTTGTTTAATTATTTATTAATTAATTAATACCGGTTATGGTTCCTTAGAGGTTAGAATGTGTATCTAGGTTTTTCATGTAATTAGATGGCGGACTATCATCTCCGTCTAGGAATTATTATTTAATTTTTAATTTGTAAGAATTTTGTAATTAAATAATTATTCGGAGAAGACGGAACGAGAAGTCGGAACTTAAAGATTGATGATGGCGCCTCCAGGTATTTCCTGAGTCTCTAATTTTATGTTTTTGAATTGTTGAAAATAAAATTGATGAATTGCATTAAAATTGTATTTTCTGGATTGAGGGTTTTCTGCTCGGTCGGCATGCCGGACCTCACAGTTCGGCAGGCCGAAGGTCACAGATCGGCAGGCCGGACGTACGGTCCGGCAGGCCGACAGTGGGGCAGAAATTTTGGTGCTCTGCCGGCAGGCCGAACCACCATGATCGACAGACCGATCACCCAGATCGGCCTGCCGACCGAGAGCAGCCAGGTGTCCAGAAAAGGTGCAATTTTTTGGTGCAGTTTTAATTTTATTTTTGGGACGATTCTGAGAAACATTAAATTTGGATATGACCGGAAATATGAAGTGTTTGATTCATACGGGATTGAGGACTTGAAGATGGATATTACATGAAGAAGGATACAGCTTGAGGATTCAAGGATGAAGAATCGATAAATGTCTCGATTATTCTCTTGTAATCTTAGTTTTTCTATTCTCTAGGGTGGAACCATAATATTACGGTTATTATTATTATTATGCTTGTAGCTTTGCTTGATTGCTTTGCTTGTCTGCATTATAATATGATTTACCATGTATATTGATAGCATGTCATATAGAATAGGGAGTGCCGCTCATATTAAATTTGTTCATGCATAATTTCAAAATAAAACCTTGACTTCAAAAGATTGAGTGGGAGAAGGTTTTCGAAGAGAGAACCTAAGGCCTCCATCGTTGGTCCATAGGAAGAACATGATGGTCCCAACCCCTAGGAAGGGATTTCTATCATGTACCAGATTGGATCTCTGAAAGGATAAGGTATTTTAGTATGATTTATGGTTGCACACCCCTAGGTGGTGATTATAAATCATGGATAAAATACTAAAACGGTGGTTATACACTCACGTTAATTTTATTATTAACCTCCCCTAGGAGCTCTGTTAATAAAATTAATGGCCAAAGAAACAATTATTAGTATATGCTGGATCATACGGGTCCTGGATGGCATATATTAATCAGGAGGGGATCCGTGTTCCTGATTGAATTTGGCATGACTCCCCTAGGAGCTTGTTGAATTCTGAGTTGGGAATTATCGTTGTAAGGTTGTGATATTTTCAAGGTTTTGACACATAAACACATTTGTATGATTTTACATGATTGTGTTATCTTACTAAATTATTATATATGTTTGCTTATGTTTGGTATATGATTCTTTATTGTAGATTGAAAATGTCTAAAAACGCTTTATCATCGATACTTGACAAAAACCAATTAACCGGTGAGAACTATAATGATTGGAAACGAAACCTGGACATCGTCTTTTCCTTTGAGAAACTGAAATATGTTCTGACAACTCCTTGTCCTCCCGAGCCTACGGGAGACTCAAGTAATGCGCAATTCCAAGCGTACGACCGCTGGAAAGATGCTAATGATCAGGCCCGCTGCTATGTTATGGCTAGCATGAATAACGTGCTGTAGGCTCAACATCAGGATTATGAGACTGCGAAGCAGATCTTGGATAATCTTGAGGACATGTTTGGAGGCCAGGCCATAACAAAGCGGCAAGGGGCGCTTCGGAAACTCTTAAACTGTAGACAGAGACTGGGGACATCTGTAAAGGAGCACATGATGTTGGTCATGGGTTACCTCGCTGAGGCACAAACCAATGGAGCCGACATCGATGCTGAAACTCAGATGACTATGGTCTTTGAGACTCTGTCTAAGGAATTTATTCCGTTTAGAGCTACTTTTAATCTAAGCAATAGACGGGATATGACCTTGACAGAACTGATGAAACAGTTACAAGAGTTTGAACTGCTGATCAGGGAGTCTCCTGCTGGTGGAGAGGCTAATATGGTAGCTGCTTCTGGTTCCAATCCTAACTCTGGGAATGGAAAGAAGCAACGGGCCAAAAGTGGGAAGTCTTCTATTCCTATTGCTACCAAGAGCAAGAAGAAGAAGAAGAAGAACCCAAAGAAGCTTAAGTGCTTCTTTTGTAGTAAGGTCGGGCATATAAAGAAGCATTGCAAGGACTTCCTTTCCAAGGGAGGTAGGTGTGATCTTCTATATTTAGAAACTTGTTTGGTTGAGGAATCCAGTGACATTTGGGTCATAGATTCCGGTGCAACTAATCATGTTTGTGTTTCTCTGCAGGGATTCAAAGAAACGAGAAGTCTACTTCGTGAAGACTTAACGCTTCGGATGGGCGATGGATCCTTGGTCTCAGTGGAAGCAGTGGGAGATGTCCATCTTTATTTTGATAATTATAGGAGTTTAATTTTGCGAGATTGTTTTTATGTTCCTAAATTTAAAAGGAATTTAATTTCTGTATCTTCTTTATTTAAAGACTCCTACGTGGTATCTTTTAATGAAAAAGTGATGATTCGTAAAAACAAATCTTTTATCTGTTCTGGATGGATGCAAAATAATCTATATTTTATCAAACCTAAGATGGACCTATTGCTTAATGCTGAGATAAATGATAATGACTCAAAAAGACTTAAAACTTCTCACTCTAATAAGACTTATCTTTGGCATTTGCGCCTTGGCCATATTAACCTAAATAGGATTCAAAGGTTGGTAAGGGATGGACCTTTAAGTCACTTAAAGGTGAAATCTATACCTCAATGTGAGTCTTGTTTGGAGGGTAAAATGACCAAAAGACCATACGGGTCTAAGGGCAATAGGGCCGAAGGGGTTCTAGAACTTGTGCATAGTGATGTTTGCGGACCGATGAACATCAGGGCACGAGGAGGGTATGAGTACTTCGTTACTTTTATTAACGATTACTCAAGATATGGGTATGTGTAACTAATGCACCACAAAAGCAAAACTTATGATAAGTTCAGGGAGTTTCGGGCTGAAGTGGAAAAGCAATTGGGTAGACCCATAAAGGCACTTCGATCTGATCGAGGTGGGGAATACCTTTCTAATGAGTTCTTGGGACACTTGTTGGAGAATGAGATTTTATCCCATTTGACTGCGCCGGGCACTCCGCAGCAGAATGGCATAGCAGAGAGAAGGAATAGGACTTTGTTGGACATGATTCGGTCCACGATGAGTTATTCTTCATTGCCTTTATCCTTTTGGGGATATGCACTACAAACCGCATGTTATCTTTTGAACAATGTGCCTTCAAAATCGGTCCCTAAAACTCCTCACGAGTTGTGGACAAGATGGAAGACATCCTTAAACCATATTCGCATATGGGGATGTCCAGCTCATGTCCTGTTTAAGGATCTGAATAAGTTGGAAGCACGTTCAGAAGTTTGCGTGTTTGTAGGATATCCAAAAGGGACTAAAGGGGGTTATTTTTATAACCCAAAGGAAAATAAAGTCGTGGTTTCAACTAATGCAACTTTCCTTGAGGAGAGTTACATGAACGACTTTAAACCTCAAAGCAAAGTGGTGCTTGAGGAGTTGAGGGGTAATCCGTTTACTCCGGAGGTTCTGAACAAAACCATTCCGATCAGTGTAAAAAACCAAACAAACCTGAACAACAACCTCAGGGGCTTCGGCATAGTGGGAGGATCGGGCGTCAACCTGAGAGGTATATGTTCAATGGGGAGGTCTTTTTGGCTGAACCGGGTGAACATGACAGGGATCCTTATACTTACGCAGAAGCTATGGAGGATGTTGATTCAAGACTCTGGACAGAGGCCATGAACATTGAGATGAAGTCTATGGAGACTAATCGGGTCTGGGAGCTTGTGGATCTTCCCGAAGGGGTAAAACCCATAGGGAGTAAGTGGATCTACAAGAGGAAAAGAGGAGTGGATGGAAAGGTCGAAACCTTTAAGGCTAGACTGGTAGCTAAGGGTTATACGCAAAAGGAAGGAATCGATTATGAGGAAACCTTTTCGCCTGTAGCCATGCTTAAGTCCATCCGGATTCTCTTGTCCATAGCTGCCGCTCTCGACTACGAGATTTGGCAGATGGATGTCAAGACGGCTTTTCTAAATGGCTATCTTGATGAGTCCATTTATATGGAACAACCAGACGGGTTCAAGGTCACGGGTCAAGAGGGTAAGGTTTGTAAGTTGCTAAAGTCTATTTATGGACTTAAGCAGGCTTCTCGTTCTTGGAACATAAGATTTGATCAAGTGATCAAGACTTATGGGTTCTCACAAAATGTGGATGAGCCATGTGTTTACAAACACATTAAGAATGGGAAGGTGGTTTTTCTACTACTCTATGTAGATGACATTCTGCTAATTGGCAATGACGTTGGGGCGTTGTCATCGGTCAAATTATGGTTGACCAAGCAGTTTGACATGAAGGACTTGGGTGAGGCTAATTTTGTTCTCGGTATCCAGATCTTTCGGGATAGGAAGAACAAAATGATAGCTTTGTCACAGGCCAGCTACATAGATAAAATTCTCAGGAGGTTTGCAATGCAGGATTCCAAGAAAGGTGGGCAACCATCTAAGTCTGGAATTACTCTTTCTAAGAAAGACTCTCCAAAGTCTTATGAAGAAAGAGAATACATGAAGAAGGTACCTTATGCTTCGGCAGTGGGTAGTCTCATGTATGCCATGCTTTGCACTCGACCGGATATTAGCTATGTGGTCGGGATTGTGAGTCGATTTCAGGCGGATCCAGGACCGAACCATTGGGTTGCGGTAAAGCATATTTTCAAGTACCTAAGAAGGACTCGAGGGTATATGCTTGTGTATTCGGGTGAGGATTTAACTCCTCTAGGATACACTGATTCGAATTTTTAATCCTGCCTGGATTCTAGGAAATCGACATCGGGGTTTGTGTTTACTCTGGGTGGCGGTGCCATCAGTTGGAGAAGTGCGAAGCAAGATTGCACTTCAGATTCAATGATGGAGGCCGAGTATGTGGCGGCTAGTGATGCTTTGAAAGAAGCAGTGTGGCTCCGCAAGTTCCTTGGGGATCTTGAGGTAGTTCCTGGTATGGATAAAGCGGTATCACTGTACTGTGATAACAGTGCGGCGGTAGCTAATGCTAAGGAACCAAGATTTCACAAGAAGAGTAAGCATATTGATCGGAAGTATCATGTGATAAAGGACTTCGTTGAGAGCGGGCATGTCACGGTATGCAAGATCGCGTCAGAGGACAATTTAGCTGATCCATTCATGAAGACACTTACTGGGAGAGTCTTCGAGAGGCATGTGGAAGCTATGGGGATGCGAAATTTGCAGTATTTACTCACTTAGTGCAAGTGGGAGATTGTTAGACATGTATGCTCTAAGGAGTAAAAATGTAAAACATTTTTGGAGACATTTTTATCAATAAAGAATTTATTCGTTTATATATACCAAATATTGTCCTCTTTACGTTCATATTTGTTGAATGTATGATAAGCAAACAGTAGTCTGAGACTGTCAGTCTAAACCTTAAGAGTTGGGCATATGATGGGATGATTATGCGGTAGACACGACTCTTAAGGTGATGGTCTAAAATATATGATCCGCAATCGAGGGAATAAAGTTGGGCGCTTTATTCATGTAAAGATTGTTATGTTGTCTATATCCCTTTTGGGAGATGGTTTGTCTTGGCCATCGGAGTTGGACTCCGTGAATAGAAACATTGGCGCGTTGTCATAGGTGACGATGTGTTGGATCGGGACATAAAGTGAATTGATTTGGATTAATAATTCTGTCTTGGCAAATCGATTCACTTTAGACAATCATTTGTATTGTATCTTAATCCTGAGCTGAATAATGGGCCCGTTGTCTCGACTTATGTCTTTTGATGTACCAATGGGTGACTCCCACATCTCTATAGTGGCATGCATGCCGGTACGTTGGAGGCATGACTCTTGGTAGCGTAGACTTGTTATTCATAGATATGAAATCCATAGCTCCTCTTTAGGAGTAATGATATCCTCTTATATGCGTTGTCCTGTAATTGGAAAACTGGAGCGCTCAACCATTTGGATACATAGGTGTAACCGAATGGTATACTATCTTTGGATGGTAAGTTTTCTAATGGTGAGACAATGGAACGTAAGATAAAAATAATCGGGAAGGTAAGATAGAACTTGTCCTTAAGCCGGTTATGGATGATCATATGGGGATGCGATACACTATGATATGTCATGGAGACTTAGCTACACGAGCTTCGTAATTCTATAAAGTTCGAGAGTGCAGCTCCAAGCTTTTAGTGGAGTAGCGTTGGAGTTGATAATTGTGAAATGTATATCTGGGATATTGGGTTTCATAATTATCATAAGCTTGAACTTTATAGGTCCATTTTGGTCCCCTTTGCTAGCTCACAAAATCCTGTAACGACACGGCGTGCTTTTCCAATAATTGGTGACTTATGTCGGATTTATCAGGTTGGTTTAAAATTTATAAGAATCAAATAATTCATGTCTGTTTATCGGTTGAATTAATTATGTAAGAAATTAGTTCAAGATGAACTTGTTGAATTATGGCGTTCGGATAATTCTTGTCTGTTTATTGGTTGTTTTAATTTTGGACAATTAGAACAAGATAAACTTGTAGAATTATTGTGAATTGATTTATTTTCTTAGAGATTATCTTGATAAAGTTTGTTTTGATCAGATATCTTTTCTATTGGGCTATTTGAATCAAAACTGAGACTTTATCCTTTAGAATCTCGGGTGGAAAATAAAAGATTCGCGGAGATTTTTTCTCGGCAGTTTGGCCTGCCGATCAGAAAGTTCGGCCTGCCGAACTGGCCAGTTCGGCTTGCCTATCACACAGTTCGGCATGCCGACCGCGACAGTTAAGATTACGCGTTTTTCACGCGTATCTTATCAGATATTGATCCGAACTTGATTCTGTTTCGATTTTTGAGACCTAATCTGATATGGACTGACCCCAAGGACCAATAGGTATAAAAAGGGAGTGAGTCTAATGATTTACTCAGATCAATTTGAGAGATTAAGAGTGATACTCTTCTAGTGAGCATCTGAAAACTCCCTGAGAGCTTTTGTTCACAAATCACGAACACTAGCTTTGGGTTCTCTCTATTGGTTGGAAGGAGAGTCACCGGTGGAAGAGCTGTACGTGTGAGCCCACACTCACTCCGGTTGTGGATAGAGAATAGCAAAGAAGACCAGTTGGTTGAGGCTCTTCTGGAACGTTACTTCTCTACACAGGTCGCGGAGGTTCTTCGGCACACTGAGGTTAGTAAGATCTGTTTAATTTATACATATAACATGTCAAACTTGTGTTTTGGAAAATACTCTGATGAAAAAATTTTAAAAATTCCGCTGCGCACTTTGTTTCCAACAATGGCAGCCCGGTAGAGGTGCTGGCGGAGCAGTGGAGGTGATGGCACCACTGTGGATGTGATTTTAGAGAGAGAGAATGAGGGATTTTAGAGAAAGAGAGAGAGATTTTAGAGAGATAGAAAGAGGGATTTGAGAGAGGAGAGTGAGGCATATTAGGGACCTTGGGCGCGCATAGATATAGGTGGGGTGGCGCAAATTTCAAAAATTTGAAGAATCCACCTTTCAAGAACCGTCGTCGAAGATAGTTATTCACGACTGTTTTTGCAAAAGCCATCGTAAAAAAGTTGTCTTAAACACTTCCTACACATGATAATATTCTTTGCTGCCCAGGGTGGCCAGCCCGTGTGTTAAGCATCTAATGGCCCAGAATAATGAATACTTTATCTCTGTTTTCACCACAAATGTAACTATAGATACGTATGCAAAAGCCGTTAAGAAAGATTGAAAAATTAAATAATTTAAAGAAAAAACTTAAAAGTAAATTAACATAAAAAGGTTTATTGATGCTCATCCTTTTATCTTTTTTTTCATTGGTTCCTCAATACATATCCATTCCACATCTTCACGAAGCAAGTGCGAAACATCAACTTCAAAATTATCTATCTCTTCAACCAGTGGCAATCCCTTTGTGAATGAAGGGATGTCTGAGCAATCCTCATCAACTTCTTCACCATTGATAACTATTCTTGGCTTTGTCGGGATGACTAAAGACAACTCCATGTCTTGGGGATCTGTAGTATAAAAAACTTGGATTGCTTGTGATACCATAATGAAGGGATCATTCCTGTATCCCAATCTTCTAAAGTCAACCACCGTGATGCCGTCATCGTAGTTCTTAACATAATCAAGTTCTCAAATATCTTCAATGACGCCAAAGTAGTTCATGACCTCATATACCGGATTCTTGTCCTTGGCGAAGGCAATATGCATAGCCTCAGCACGGAGAGTCACACCACTATTTTGCATGGGATGCTTCTCATCTCTTTCGCGAGTGTAGAAAGTGTAACCATTTATGGAATATGACGTATACTTTGTAACTACCGACAATGGTCCTCTAGCTAGGTTCTTCAACTGCTGTGATATGTTCTCATCTTGTGATGTCGAGCACTTGCCATAGATGTGTGCTCTAATCCACAACCAGAAGGTCCGGTTGTGTTCATCTTGCAACTACTTCTCATTTCTTTCTCTTTTTGGGTATGCTTTTTTTAATTCGTTCATGTGCAACTCAATGAAAGGCTCCACTTCATTAGCATTGTGCAAGACATAAAGACAAGCTTGCTACCACTCCTCTCGATTTACTGATGAAGGATTGCTCGTAGATAGTCCCCTAGCCTCAATGTTTATAGTCTTTGGCACCCCAATTGTGTCCGCATTAGATAGGTACTTGGAGCAAAATTCAACCGATTCCTCAGCTATGTAACTTTCCACAATACATTCCTCCGGCCTATTTTGATTCTTTACATAGCCCTTCAAAACCTTCATATATCTTTCAAGTGGGTACATCCATCTCAAATACACCGGTCCACATAACTTAATTTCACATACTAAGTGCACCGTTAAATGAATCATGATGTAAAAAAATGCTGGTGGAAAATACTTTTCAAGCATGCATAAGGTTTGGACCAACTCCGATTGTAGTGAATCTAACACAAGTGGATCAATGACCTTCGAGCATATTGAATTGAAGAACGAGCACAACTTGGAAATTGCAAATCTCACATCCTTTGTTAGAATTCCCCACAAAGCAAGTGGTGGTAATTGTGCATCAACACATGACAATCGTGTGTTTTCATGCCAATAAGTTTCAAATCCTTCACTAACACCAACTTTTTGAGGTTTGAAGAATACCCGTCCGGCACTTTTAATGAAGCAAGCCATTCACAGAGCTTTCTCTTTTCAGCTCTGGATAACGTGTGCTTTGTCGGAATTAAGTAAGTACAATTCCCTCTTTTCTCAGGAAACAAGTTAGGCCTAATATCCGTTTCCATGAGATCCAACCGAGCCTTTTCACCATCCTTAGTCTTGCCCAAAATGTCAAGCAACGTGCTGACTACAGATTCATATATGTTTTTCTCAATATGTATAACATCCAAGCAATGACGAACAAAAAGTGTCTTCCAGTAGGGAAGATCAAAGAAGATTGATCATTTTTTCCATGGTCCATCATTTGACGACTCGTCCTTACCTCGCTTTCTCTTTCCGAATATGACTCTTATATCTTTTACCATTTAAAATATTTGTTCACCTGTCAAAGGGTGAGGGGGGTCTCTTTCTTCGCTATTGCCATCAAAGGCTTTCTTTTGTTTGCGGTAGCGATGATCTCTTGGCAACCATCTTCTATGACCAAGAAAAACGGTTTTCTTCCCATTCTTTAACCGTTTATGAGACGTTTCCGTCATGCAAATAGGATAACTAATAGAACTCTTCACCGAATAACTGGATAAATTGCCGTATGCGGGGAAGTCGTTAATTGTCCATATCATCATTGCACGGAGTGTGAACGTCTCTTTTCGGTAAGCATCTCTAACTTCAACTCCAATGTCCCACAACTTTTTTAAGTCATCAATTAACGGTGCCAAGTATACATCAATGTCATTGCCTGGTTGGTGAGGACCCGAAATCAATAAAGATAACATTAAAAACTTTTGCTTCATGCACAACTTCGGAGGGAGATTATAGTTAACATGTATTATGGGCTAAGTGCTATGCCTACTACTCATGTTACCATGTGGGTTCATTCCATCCGTCGACAAAGCGAAATGTATGTTTCTTGGATCCGCACTAAAGTTGGGATGATCGGCTTCAAAAGTCTTCCATTGTGGTGAATCCGCTGGGTGTCTAAGCATACCATCATCTACTCATTTGTCATGATGCCATGTCAAATTCTTAGCATGTTCTGGGTTTCCGAATAAACGCCTCAAACATGGTACCGGTGGAATGTGCCATAACACTTTTTGGGGCACTCCATTCTTGCCGTCTTTTGGCTCCTTTCCTTTCTTCCACCTCGCTTGTTGACAAACTAGACAATAATTCTCATCCTCATACTCATGCCTATAGAGAACACAATCATTTTCACAAGCATGAATTTTCTCATAATCCATTCCCAAAGTGCTCAAAGTCTTCTTAGCGTCATACATACTAGTTGGTAATTTATTACCTTCTGGTAGAAGCCTTCCTAAAAATTCCAACAGCTTTGTGAAACTAGAATTTGACCACCCACCCGACGCTTTTAAATTCCATAAACCAACTAAAGCAGACAATTTAGTGAAATTGGTACACCCCTCATACACGGGTGTTTCTGCATCATTCATCATTGTCTCAAATAAATCCGAATGGTGCACAAAGTGTTCTTCTAAATCATTGACAATGTCAACCATATTGTCTTGATCGTCCATATTATCCTCCACAATAGCTTGCTTTTCTTTGCTTAGTAAAGTTGAATTGAAATTAGACTCGCCATGAAAATGCCACGTTTGATAACTACTTATAATTCTATTTCGAAATAAATGTCCTCTAACAATTGGAATTGGATGCAATCTATGGTTTCCACATTGAACACAAAGACACCGAATTTTATCACCATTGGCATGACTTTTGGCAAAATTCAAGAACTCTTCCACACCATTCACATACTCTGTAGACAATCGAAAATCCCACATCCATTTCTTA
The DNA here is from genome assembly GCA_025403435.1 of Artocarpus heterophyllus. Classification (NCBI taxonomy): domain Eukaryota; kingdom Viridiplantae; phylum Streptophyta; class Magnoliopsida; order Rosales; family Moraceae; genus Artocarpus; species Artocarpus heterophyllus. Next base: position 16,239,069 of record CM046331.1, on the reverse strand, counting down.
TCCATTTTGCAATACCTAAATCGAAATAATAAATAGCAAATATTCAATTAAATTTAATTTCACAATCTATATATATATATATATATACCCACCTATATATATTAATTAATCATAAAACGAAAACATCACCCGCTTCGTCACAAGTTACATATACTCATTATAAAACAAAGAAATCATACCCAGATCCACAATACAAATTTCACCGAATATACAACAAAATCAACAACTATTTATCAATTTTGGATTAATTATACAACACAATCAACAACAATTTATCAATTTATAACAAAAACTTACAATTTGGGCTGAGATTAAGTAGTGTGGAGGCGGAGAGGGACGGCGGCAGCTGATTCGGACGAGTCTGTGTCTATATTTGAGAAGCAAGTTTCTGAATTGTGTCTGAATGTTGAGGCGGAAAAGGGGTTTTGAAGTAAGATACTACGACGGTTTTGTTAAAAAACCGTCGTGGAAGGGGCTGGGAGCTACCACGACGGTTTTTTAAAAAACCGTTGTGAAATAACAAGGCTTCACAAAACCGTCATGTAAGCTGCAAGATATGAAACTCTATTTTAGTTATAAGGGGAATTTTGAACTAGATATGAAAAATACCATACCGATAAAACACGTTCATCACCACGAGATATATAATATATAATATATAATATATAATATAATAACATAGTCATAATTTTAGTTGACATTTTGGATTGGTTAATATTAAAACAGTCATAATTTAAGCCAAAAATTTGGCCCTTTGTTGATGACCATTGGTGATACTAGCTATTTTAAAACTTAGGGTATTTGTTTCGTGAATTGAAAACATGATGATTTGAATTTTTTTGAGCGTGTTTAGTTGGAGAATTCACATGACTTGAAACCAATGTTTAACAAGTTTGAAATAGGTTTGAGCGCTGATTGAAAGAAGATATATTTTAGATTCAAAGTATGTGAACCCTCCAACTAAATAGGCTCTTATAGTTTTTATGGAATATTTTGAAGTGTATAGTTGGATCCGGCCGATTATTTTATTAGATTAGGGGTTGAAGAAGAATAAAAGACAATAACCCAACTTTGTTCTTAGTGGAAGTGACTCGCCATTATTAAAATGTATACACTGTATACACAAAATATCTGATTAGACAGTAAAAAAAAATAATAGATAAAAATAAATAAATAAATAAAAACACAGCCACCATATCTGTTGGCACACAAAATCATCCCGTGGTCCTATGTGCCTCTTGCTCAGCTGCTGTATTAATTTATTGTATCCTATCAATGTAAAAGTGTTCATCATTGACAAAAAAACATGGAAAGGGAAGGAGAAGATATAAAGCTTATATGGCTTAGTAAAATGTAAAAAAGTCATAAACCAACCACACCTTTGTACCTATCCAAAGAATGGAACAGCATTAAACAACAAAGAACCTGTTTCACGTGCATATTAGTTTAATATACTTTGTAATTGCAGCCTCTAGACCTGCATAGATTTTAACAATTCATGAATCATTAAAAAAAAAAGAGAAAATTTTTTTTAAAGGTGACGTATTTGTAGATCTCATTCTTGTCCTCTAGCACTCTGAGAATAATCACACCTTACCAAAGCAAAAGAAAAATCATTTTCATTCTCATAGGATTATGATCCCGCTGCTTATAAATTATGGCTCTTAGTCTAGTATATAGTTCACTTTTTAGACTAGGTTTTAATGTTTTGTTAGTAGTGAAATTATAACCCCATAGGATTAAATAGAATTGCTCAAACCAAAAACTAGTTTCACCTGGAAAAAAATACCTACCACCATAGTTGGCTGCATAGCACTTAGCAGGAAGTTATTAGTGGCTCTTCCCCTCTTCCATCAGACTTATTTTTAGGGTTAATTCTAGAAGTGTACCTTTTAATTTTATTTATTTTTCAATTTATCTCTCTATTTTTAGAAACTATAAATATATCATTTGAATTTGAAAATTTTATTTTAATTTTATCCGTTTGTTATCAAAAAATAGAGAAAAAATTAAAGATACCTAGAGATGTCAATTGTACCGTGCAAGCATGCTTCGTGTCATGCCCGGTCTGGTCTATTAAAGCATCGTGTCGTACTCGTGCTAGCCCAAGATTAGAAAATATAGGCCCAGCTCGGCTCAAAGGCTCAGGTACATCACGTGCTCGTATTTTTTTATCATGCTAGGTACAATAGACCATTGGATTGGCTCACTGATTTTAAAATAAAAATAAATAAATAAATAATAAACTTTAAATTTTATCACCAAATAACAAAAAAATTGATGCCACTATAATCCATTACTCAAGCCCCTTGTTCAACATTTTATTAAAAATGAAAAAAATACAAAAAGAAAATACAATGTTTCAACTTGTTAAGCTAAAACATAGAGTTGTCAAAAGTAATCAAGGTTAGCAATGGTTGGTTTCCATATTATGTTATACATATTGTGTTGACTATTGAGATTCCAAAATAAAAATAAAAACACTAATGTAAATCAATTGATATTTTTTAAGGTGAAATCAATTAATTATATTTATAGAGATTGTAAAATTTTTAATTATTTGAGAATTTTGTAATATTATCATTAAAACTACATAATTAAAAACAAAAATAATATCTTTATTGTGTTGGCCCATCGTGCCCAATGGGTAGCACCCTTTCCTGCTTGTGCTTCTTGTTCTATCGTGTCATAATGTGCCCAACCCACATGCATAAATTATTAGCCTGGCTCAGCCCATCATCTTGTGTTGTGCTTAGCCCACTAATCTCTTGTTGTGTCATGGTCAACCCAAAATTTTTCATGTCGTACCATCGTGCATGCTGGGCTACCTGGTCTAATTGATATCTCTTAAGATACTTTTAATTAAACCGAATTATTATAAAAATATTTTTTCTTGAGAAATTATTTTAATATTTAAGAGACACATAAAACTCAAGATCTTTCTTTGAAATTTGATATTTTTTTTATTTTTTTCATGTTTTTAAATCAATAAAATATTTTTCCTAAATTGTTTAAAGGTAGTTATGTTATTTTCCCCAATTTTTTTCCTATTCATAAGGCTAAAATTGAGATAAACTTATTAAATTCAAAGCATAGCTTTATAGTTTTTAAAAGTAGATGGACAAATTAAAAAATGGTTAAAACTAAAAGGTATAATTATGTATTAACAATTTATTTTTATATTTGTATTGTTATCTAAAATTGTGAGGTTGTTCCCTCTTGCGGGTGAAATTTGTCAAACAAGAATCTCTCAATTCCTCACTGAGATAATCACTCACAAATGAAGTAAACAAAACAGTAAATGAAAATAATAACAAGAACACATAAAATTTATAGTGGTTCATCTTAACTGGAGGCTACGTCTACTTTAGGTTTTTTCGGGTGTTAGGGTTTCACTATAAAAAAATATAACTACACAATGTTTGTGTCAAGAATTGGACTTAGGTTGCTCTCTAGAGTTGGCCCTTATTTATAGTTTTTCAAGTTTGAAATAGCCTTGCATGTTAAGTATAAAGTCAAATACATAATAATCTTTCATCTCATTGGTCGAATGATATCACTGTGATCTTTTATGGGACTGATCCCCTCTGAGTATCCCAAATTCGATAGATTTCGATAATATTAGGTGCTTATTTGTCATCTTGGAGGTCTCCTGATTTGAATAATGGCACAATTTGACTATCTTACCCTTCTCGAGTATTATCTGATAACATGCTTTTTGGGATATCATCAGGGACATGTGAGCCGAGCCTTCTTGGGCCCAGTTACCGATTTGGGCCATTCCTAGTGACCTGACAACATTCCCTTTTAAAAAAATGTGAGGTTGTGTGTTTGTGTATTAACAAGAGCATGTACTAGTCCCTCTTTTTTGTTCTACTTGTGGTTGTAATAAATTTCAAAGACATCATTTAACATGAGCATAAAAACAACATTAAAAATGGAAATTCTTTGGTATAAAAAGGTAAGAAGTTTCCATCTGTATTTTCAACAAGGGTTCTTCTATAGACACCCACTTTTACTTTGGGAACTGTAAAACTGCATCAACCGGCTCATCTCTCTTTTACTTTTTCTTTATCTGTTTATGTTTTAAATGTTTCATCTATTTATTCAATTGCTTTCACATATGTTTACTAGTTATTTTTAAATGTTAAAGTTTGTCAAAGAAATCCTATTGGGCCTTTCGCTCATCCTTTGTGTTTTAAATTGACCCTTCCAGGAGGTGTAAAAGACGGTACCAAGTAGACCATGAGATTTGCAGTTTTGAGGTAGAGTTGGATCTCGACTGGAGATTTACTTATTTTGTAGTTTATTTTCTTTCATTTTAGTCAAGGCATGTAGAACACAAATTTTCTTTATTTCCTTTCTTTTGGACTTTGTTATGGATTATGGTTGATAACATTTGTATAATATTTTTTTTATTTTCCGTTGTATGCTTTGAACATGAGATTGCTTTACGAATCCCGAATTGATGCCGGAGGTGTTTTTCATTTAATGGCTATGTTTTGAGTTTTTTTTTTTTTTTTTGAAATTTCACTTTCCTAAAATTTCTAAACACTCAATAACTAACTAGACTTGGGATAATATGTTTCAAGGATAAAATGGTCTTTTCAAATAAATAAGCAGGAATTGAAATACTTTGTACTCAATAGTTCTTTTATTTTTCAGAGGATTGATTTAGAAAAATAATATTTAATTCGTTATTTAATCAGCTTCTATTTTAATTTAGATAAAAGTTTTAAAAACTTTATTTAACTTAATCATTTTCATAAACTTGTTTTATTTTCTTAAACTAAATCTCCACATCATACCCCGGTTGAGGGTCTTGAAATTGTACACATAATTAGCATTGGAATTTTTACCAAAATTTTTCTTGATATTAAATTTGTCACCCAATAATGTTTAGAAAATGGTGTAAATCTCCAAATAGGGACACAAATTAAGTTATTTCTAGTAAATCACACAAAATAATAAATATTTTATGTATATATTTGTTCTAATCTTAGATGTTGGGATTGTTAGACAAGTATGCCCTAAGGAGTAAAAATGTAATACGTTTTTGGAGACATTTTTTATCAATAAAGAATTTATTCATTTATATATACCAAATCCTGTCCTCTTTACGTTCATATTGTTGAATGTATGTTAAGCAAACAGTAGTCTGAGACTGTTAGTCTAAACCTTTAAGAAATGGGCATATGATGGACTGATTATGCGGAAGACACGATTCTTAAGGTGATGGTCTAAAACGTATGATCCGCAATCGAGGGAATAAAGTTGGGCACTTTATTCATGCAAAGATTGTTATGTTGTCTATATTCCTATTGGGAGATGGTTTGTCTTGACCATCGGAGTTGGACTCCGTGAATAGAAACATTGGCACGTTGTCATAGGTGACGATGTGTTGGATCAGGAAACAAAGTGAATTGATTTGGATTAATAATTCTGTCTTGGCAAATCGATTCACTTTAGACAATCATTTGTATTGTATCTTAATCCTGAGATGAATAGTGGGCCCGTTGTTTCGACTTGTGTCTTTTGATGTACCAAAGGGTGACTCCCACATCTCAATAGTGGTATGCATGCCGGTACGTTGGGGGCATGACTCTTGATAGCGTAGACTTGTTATTCATAGTTATGGAATCCATAGCTCCTCTTTAGGAGTAATGATATCCTCTTATATGCGTTATCCTGTAGTTGAAAAATTGGAGCGCTCAACCATTTGGATACATAGGTGTAACCGAATGGTATACTATCTTTGGATGGTAAGTTTTCTAATGGTGAGATAATGGAACGTAAGATAAAAATAATCGGGAAGGTAAGACAGAACTTGTTCTTAAGCTGATTATGGATTATCATATAGGGATACGATACACTTTGATATGTCATGGAGACTTAGCTATACGGGCTTCGTAATTCTATAAAGTTCGAGAGTGCAGCTCTAAGCTTTTAGTGGAGTAGTGTTGGAGTTAATAATTGTGAAATGTATATCTAGGATATTGGGTTTCATGATTATCGAGAGCTTGAACTTTATAGGTCCATTTTGGTCTCCTTTGCTAGCTCACAAAATCCTGTAACGATACGGCGTGTTTTTTCAATAATTGGTGACTTATGTCGGATTTATCGGATTGGTTTAAAATTTGAAAGGATCAAATAATTCATGTTTGTTTATTGGTTGAATTAATTTTGTAATAAAATTAATTTAAGATAAACTTGCTGAATTATTGGGATCATATAATTCTTATCTGTTTATCGGTTGATTTAATTGGATAAATTAAATCAAGATAAACTTGTAGAATTATTGTAAATTGATTTATTTTATTAGAGATTATCTTGATAAAGTTTGTTTTGATCAGCTAACTTCTCTTTTGGGTTATTTGAATCAAAACTGAAACTTTATCCTATAGAATCTTGGGTGAAAAATAAAAGATTCGCGGAGATATTTACGCTGCAGTTCGGCCTGCCGATCTACGTGTTCGGCCTGCCGATCAGCGAGGGATAAGATTACGCATTTTCACGCGGATCTTATCAGATATTGATCCGAACTTGATTCTGTTTCAAGTTTTTGAGACCTAATCTGATAAAGACTGACCCCATGACCAATTGCTATATAAAGGGAGTAAGTCTCATGAGTTACTTAGATCAATTGAGAGATTAAGAGTGATACTTTTCTGGTGAGCATCTGAAAACTCCCTGAGAGCTTTTGTTCACAAATCACGAACACTAGCTTTAAGTTCTCTCGATTGGTTGGAAGGAGAGTCACCGGTAGAAGAGTTGTACGTGTGAGCCCACACTCACTTCGATCGTGGATAGAGAATAGCAAAGAAGACCAGTTAGTTGAGACTCTTCTGGAACGTTACTTCTCTTCATGAGTTGCAGAGGTTCTTCGGTACACAAAGGTTAGTAAGATCTGTTTAATTTATACATATAGCATGACAAACTTGTTTTTTGAAAAAATACTCTGATGTTTAAAATTTTTAAAATTCCTACTGCGCACTTTACATTGTTTTTCCAACAGGGATATATGATAAACTTTACTATAAATCTTTCCAAGTATACCATCTAATTAACTAAAAATATGTCAATCTTTATTGTAATATTTTGTTGCAATTATTGCATGTAATAAATTGCAATTAATTATCTAACAGCAAATTTATTAAAATATAAACATATTGTGATTCTTCAAGCGATCGAATCACGAGAAGATCATCTCTTACGAACATAGAAAGGACGTGAGTTTGCATTATTTGCGAACCCATGGGGTCACTATTTGTAGACTTTCAGGGCAATATTGGAGGAGATAATAGCTTAATATTTATTTCAATCTTACTGTCCTAAGAGATTAAACTGATTGAATATACTCCCTAATATAAGAATTCCAATTATTCCCCAATACTCCATCCAGATGGTATAATTTCAACGCAATAGCTACAACAATAATTGAGAAATCATGATTAAAAAAACTTGTTACATGTCCTCATTTTTTTTTCCAGGCAAACCAACACTACGACTTCTCGATATCAATTGAACATGTTTCTCTATCGATTTTGAATGGTTTGTCAGAAAGAATGTGTAATCAATTTTTTAATGTGTTGACAATAGAAATTTGGCAATAAAGTTCTCAAGAAAATTATTCTCATCATGGTGTATGCCCTCACATAATTAATAAATATAAATACAAGAAAAGAGGAAGACATGAGAAATTTAGTGTGTTTCACTTTCTGAAGGGAACTTCGTCCACTATTTGGAGTAGGAGAAGTTAACTATGCCGACCCAATTACAGATGCCAATCTGCTAATGAGAGGCTTAGGCATTTTTTTAAGGTTAAGTCTTTATTTATAGCCCTTTAACAGAAATTAAATTAAATTAAATCACATTAGAAAATAATCTCTTCATTCTTATTCGAATTTGAGTTGCTGCCTAATGTCTTGTTGACATGCCACGTAATGAGGAAACACGATAAAAATAGAGAATTTCTTTAAATAGACTCCCAACTAAATTTCATAATCTAGCGTGCCTTCCATGCCCTTGTCTTGACGCACGTGGCTTGCACATGCCCACCAGACAACTTACTCAGTTGACCGTTGTTTGTCCTTTGGGTCGAGACCATTGGGCTGTCGTGAGTACGCGATATGACGTTCGGTAGTATTTTTAAAATAGGTGAAAAAGATTTTGTTTTAAAAAATTAAAATTTTTGTAGAATTATGTTGATAGTATTTTTGAATTTTTTGCTTTAAAAACGTGCAAAAATATTTTCAAAAACTTTTCAAACAATACCAAATGGGTTATCTTTTTGAATACGTAATTTTGAAACTCGGTACACTCTTCTTCCTTTTAGGCATTTTATTCGAATTTACTGATATATCTACTTGTTTATTGGTTGCGGTTTTCTTGTAATTTGCAATCATCTTGGTGCTAATTTATGTTTGTATTTTCTTAATTTAAAATATACTATCCCGTTTTCAAAAGAACTGTAGTTCCTTATTTAGTAGCGTGAATATTAACATTGAAAACTAAAATAAAATGTAAAAGAATTTGACGTTGACAATTTCATATAAAAAACTAATTAGGAAGCATTCTGAAAAAAAAAATATAGTAGCTGAACAACAAATAGGAATAGATAAAAATAATGCGATAAAATATTGGGAATATATAACACCGCAAATGTTATGAACAAGTTGAAGACGTTCTACTTTGATTTTGTATAAATTTGCTATTATGGCATTTAGGTTTACTATGACTAACAAAGTGGATAAATAATATATTTCTTTCACTTTGAGTTTAAGAACATGGAGATTTCAATTTTTACAATGACTTGGAAATTTACAATCCTGACTTCGCTTCAATCGGACACGTTTTGTGTGGTTTAATTTGGTTGGTTTAGGCTTATATTTCATAGCAATCATAAAATGGATCAACCACAAAAAATCCGAAAAAATAAAGATAACATTTTTAGTTACGATCTAATTATAAAATCAGAAATATTTAAAAACTAAGTATTCAAAATTTTAATGCAAACCAACAATCATTTTGTTTTTTGGGGACAACACCAGCAACAACCAAATCAAAAGTCAAAAGTTCAAAAGTATACAGAAAGTAACATACCCACAAAAATATTTTACAAGAAAAAATTATTTTTAATAGCTAATTGATAAAACGAGAGTATTAAGGAGGTGTTTGGCATAGTAGTATGAACCATTGGTTAGAATTATTTTTAATATGATTGTGTAAGTTTTATATTATAGCAATTTTTTTCTTTATACTGCAGTATGTGAAAGCTTTATACTGTTCATAACTCAAATAAGGGTCCTAATTGGTCTATGCCAAACACCCTATAAGTTTAATTATTAAGTGTGGTTAGGTGCATTTTATTAGTTTTGAAATTTCTTTTATGAGAAATTGAAAATAACATACATAGAAAAATATTTTCAAATTAAAAAATTTTACGAAGATAATTTTCTATTTACTGTTATTTAGTATAAATTAGAATAAAAATTTTTACCAATTAAATTTTTCATTTACTACAAATATTTTCAAAATATGTAATTTACTTCAATAAGTTTTAAAAAGTGTATTTACTACAATCTCCTAAAATAATTTAAGAAATAGTGACATATAGTAAATTTCATAAATTTGTGAAAAAATAACACACATCTTAGGAAATGAAAAAAAGTACCATTTCTAAGTTTTTTCCCCTAATACCCGAACTACCCCTGAATGGCGTCAGATTTGCCATCGTTGGAGAAGATAACTACACGTGATAAGCTGAATAGACCAGCCTGAGTTCTATTGTTGTTGTTGTTGTTGTAAAAAATGGTTAATAACCTGAGACGTAATTTTAAGCGATACCTACTTTGTAAAAATGACGGATATTGGTGGATTTATGTTTTTTATTGCGAATAGATTGAAATCATATAATTATATGCTCAAAATGGTAATCGAGTGAATGAGAAATTAATGCTCAAAGTATATTCATTGATATTTGAAATTTGTTAAAAAAAACTTAAATGTAGAATCTTACATTGGTTGGCATTAAAATTTGATATGGTTTTTAATAAATTGCACTTTTATAGTTGAATAAAATCTTATACCTAAGAGGTTACGTGTCCACCTACAACGTGGCGACGGTTGAGTGGACATTAAGTTAGGAAATTATAAATAGAATATTGGGAGGCATTAATCTCGCGTCTCAACCATTCGTTTCTCAACCACTTTGTCCTTCAACAACGACAGAAAAAAACATACCTTGATTTGGAATGTCTAACAACTTTTGTGGCACGGTCTTTGACATCAGTATTGATCCTCAACAGAATGAAAATCATATATATATACATGTAAATTTTTGAAAGATTTGACAAATATATATTACACCACAATGTTTTGATTTTTGGAAGACATTTTCTCCATGCTTAGTTCATTTGCTTCTTCTTTTATTTGTTTATTTAATTATTTATTGCATGGTCGGTAAATACGCGGAACTTTTTTTTGCTAGTTAAAACTTTTCCTCATAATGTTAATTGTAAGAAAATTTCTTAATAGGTATGAAAAATACTTTACAAATGGGGCACATTTCTAAACCAAAAAAAATTATCATTTTTTTAAATTATCATATATTTTTTAAAACCTATGTGAATATGGGAATCCCTTTCTATATAAAAAAAAATTTAAATATGACTCTTATTTAATGACCTAAATTAAAATCTAAAAGACAAAAGGATAACTGCAGAATTTTCCATAAAGTGCCGAAAATGCCCTTTTACATGTATGGATTGGGGTGTGCATTGGGAGCATACGACTTGGCCTTTAAACCTTTTAACTTTGCTGACAATTTTTTCATACCCTAGCATAGATGTTTACAACTTCTCAACTATTTTTTTAAAATTTTTTAAAGTCAAAGCATTTTTATAAGGTGTTTGAAAAGTATGATTAAACCTAAAATTTTGAATTAAAAATCGTAATCTATGAGAGTTTTATACTATAACTTATTTTTTCTAATCACTGTAACATATGCGAGCTTTAACACTATAACTATTGAAAGTTTTCTTTAGGACTAATTTTGTCAAACACCTTTTTAATTTCTAATTTCCCTTCTTTTATTTTATTTATTTAATTATTTATTGCATGGTCGGCAAATACGTGGAACGTTTTTTTGCCAGTTAAAACTTTTCCTCATAATGTTAATTGTAAGAAAATTTCTTAATAGGTATGAAAAATACTTTACACATGGGGCACATTTCTGAACCAAAAAAATTATCATATATTTTTTAAAACCTGATGTGAATATGGGAGTCCCTTTCTATATAAAAAAAAAAAAAATGAAACATGACTCTTAGTCAACGATCTAAATTAAAATCTAAAAGACAAAAGGATAACCACAAAATTTGCCATAAAGTGCCGAAAATGCCCTTTCGCATGAATGGATTGGGGTGTACATTTAGGAGCATACGAGATGGCCTTTAAACCTTTTAACTTTGCTGACAATTTTTTCAAACCCTAGCATAGATGTTAAGAACTTTTCAACTATTTTTTTTTAATTTTTTAAAGTCAAAGCATTTTTATAGGGTGTTTGGAAAATATGATTAAAACTAAATTTTTTTAATTAAAAACCGTAATATGTGAGAGTTTTACACTATAACTCATTTTTTCTGATCACTATAGCATATGCGAGCTTTAACACTATAGCTAATGAAAGTTTTCTGTAGGACTGATTCTGTCAAACACCTTTTCAGTTTCTAATTTCCCTTCTTTTATTTATTTATTTAATTATTTATTGCATGGTCGGCAAATACGTGGAACGTTTTTTGCCAGTTAAAACTTTTCCTCATAATGTTAATTGTAAGAAAATTTCTTAATAGGTATGAAAAATAGTTTGCACATGGGGCACATTTCTGAACCAAAAAAAATTATCATTTTTTAAAATTATTATATATTTTTTAAAAGCTGATGTGAATATGGGAATCCCTTTCTATATAAAAAAAAATTAGATATGACTCTTATTCAACTACCTAAATTAAAATCTAAAAGACAAAAGAATAACTACAAAAATTGCCATAAAGTGCCGAAAATGCCCTTTCGCATGTATGGATTGGGGTGTACATTTAGGAGTATACGACTTGGCCTTTAAACCTTTTAACTTTGCTGACAATTTTTTCATACCCTAGCATAGATGTTTACAACTTTTCAACTATTTTTTTTTTAATTTTTTAAAGTCAAAGCATTTTTATAGGGTGTTTGGAAAATATGATTAAAACTAAAATTTTTTAATTAAAAACCGTAATATGTGAGAGTTTTATACTATAGCTCATTTTTTTCTGATCACTATAACATATGCGAGCTTTAACACTATAGCTATTGAAAGTTTTCTTTAGGACTGATTTTGTCAAACACCCTTTTAGTTTCTAATTTCCCTTCTAATTCAAAATTCAACCAAAACTAGATAAGAAAGGGGGAAAAGCATCCCTTCACCCATTATTATTCTTAGAACGAATCAATCCAAGTTTGGTCATCTTTCCTTATGGAAGAGGAGAACAATAGCTTGTGACAACTTACATAAATGATTATTCTCTTAAAATTAAAAATTGAGAAGAGAGTCCTTTCTCTGTACGTTTATCCATTTTTACACCATTATGAAACCCATAATGTTTTATTTGCCTTGGTCATCGTTCTTCCTTGCACAACTCAATTTCTACCTATTATAGTCATTTTCTAATCTCTTGCGAGGATCCACTTATATAATTACCGTTGGCTCTTCAACTAAACTTTGTATCACGAACTTTTCAATAATAATAAAATACGGTTAATAATTTCTTAGAGAAAGAAAAAAGGACTTCAAAACTGGAAGTATGTTTAAGAATTATGGTTAAAAATGCATGTGAGAGATTTATTTTGTATCTTAATTTTCTTAATTACTGTAACAGTAAGAGCTTTAGACTGAAGTAATTAAAAGTTTTAGTTTAAACTGATGTAGTGTTGGCAAAATTTAATTTCTTGTTATGGGTATAGTTTGCTCAAGGAAACAATCACATACATGTTCCTATTTGCTTTGAGAAAAAAATCATTCTTTTTTTTGGGTGAAAAAATAGTTCAAACTAATAATTTGAAGTGTGAACAGTGTAAAACTCTTATATGCTACGTTAAAAAATTACAATGTAAAGCTCTCACAAACTGATGGTTTAAACTACTCTTCGAAACACTCTATAAATAAAAACCAAATCAAGGAACCAATCCATAATTTTTTCCCCTTTCTAAGAATCCATGATCCTTGAGTACACGTTGAACTGTGCTCGTTTTTTGGAGCGACCGCACCTTGCAATCAAAATGCAAGTCTCCAGGGAAAATGTTTGAAAAAGTAGATTTTGTGATCAGAAGTCTCGTAAGCACACATAAACCACAAAAAGAAAGCCTTACAATATTTTATATTTATTTCAAAAATGCTTTCATATGTGAGGCCTATTGTATCTCTTACAGAGTCCTATAGTTTCTTTTTTCCTCTCAAATTATGCCTAAGACCATATCATTATTATTTTTAAATTGAAAGTATCTTGTTAAGGGTTGGAGATTGGGCCTCTAATTTTCAAGCCAACACCAGCTCATGGTCAAATTGGTTTCAAACTCTTTGAACCCTTCAAACGGACGCCTCCTACGTCTTTTAACGAGCTGAGCTGTAATTTTACCATTAAATTATACCTAAAACCATTAAAAATTCATCATCGTCGTCCTTATTATGATTAATTTGTATTGAAAAAAACGTGTGAATAAAGTAGTTCTAATATGCCAGGTGGCGTTGTTATTGCATCGCCACAGTACTTATAAATGAGTTAGTTTAATAGGAAAATATCCATGTGATGTAACATGCCATGGATGTGATATCTTCAAAGAATCAGAAGAAGAAGAAGAACAACGTGCAATATATGAGGCATCCAATAGTTGTAAGTTGCTTCTTTTAATTTCTCTATTAGCTGACTTGGGATTAAGAATCTTAGAGCAGACAAAAAAATATGTACCTTTTAGGCTTTTACACATTTTTTTCCACATGTATGTGCTGTGCAACCAACATCCCGGCAGCAAGTGAAGTTGCCAAGAACTTACAAATTTCATAAATCCAGAAAGGACTAAAAATCTATATATTATGTCCCAATTTTTCTTATGATCAAGTTGTGATTATTAATTGAGGAAAACAAGGAAATTGAAACAAATATTGTCTCTTTCCTAAAGGCACCAAAATGGACCATTTCTACTCTTCTATAGTGCTATACAACAAATGCAATGAATGAATTTTTGTAGGTTTATCTCAGGCAACTTTGTTTCTGCAGCAATTACCTTGAAGTTTCTTAACCACCTTCTTGGAACTTCTAGTGGCTGTAAAGTAGGTTGCAAAATATTCTCATAGTTCAGATATTGTCCAAAGAATTTTGACAATTTTCTTTTCTTTTCTTTTCTCTTCTTTTCTTTTTCAAAATTGTAAGTTTTGCTGTTTTTTTCCTTGTATTTTTTAATTGACCATATTTTTGTATTAGATGAAAATACTCCGAAACTATAAGGAAAAAGCAAGATACAATTTTTTTAGTTACATTTGCATTCAAATTGTGCTAAACATAATTTGTTGTAAAATTAAGTTACAGTGCCTCAAGCATTAGCATTTCTTTACTAACTTATATCAGCTTGTGGGGATTCTTCTTTTACATACATATACTTGTATATATAGATTTGTTTTCAATAACTGTATTTTCAATAACGGTATATTTTAACAATAATAGATAACGTAACGTTATAAAAATTTAATTTTATTAATTATTATATTTTTTTGTCAATTATCCGTTTAATTACAGCCGTCTGATTCACATCACAAAATTAATAAGAACAATAACCATTGAAAACCTAATTAAAACTATGCTCATATATATATATATATATTTCCATATGTTACGAGGCATGAAGTGTACTTTTTTTGGGGCAAAAGTGTAAAGTTTTAGTAATTTGAAAAAAAAAAAAAAGAAGATAAGAAAAGAAGTGTAAAATTTGGGCAACTATAAAGTTGTTTACTTTTTAGAGAAATTTGCGATAGAATATGAAAAACCTATTTTTACAAATATTTTTCTTTGTTAAATCACACCAAAATATGTTATATTAAAAAGTTATAATTTAAAGAAAGTCGATGAAAATTTGATGATTAAAATGATAAGCGATTAACTTTTTTTTTCTTTTTTCTTTTTTATACCGTGCATTGAATTCTCCTTAAAAAGAAAAGAAAAAAACTTAAATAGAATTCGATTTGAACCCAAAATACAAAAATCTTGACGATTGTGGCTCTAAAATAATAAAAAAAAAAAGACCACTTTACATGGTTACTTTTTGGTTTTTCGTAAGGATTAAAACATACTAAAGTTCTTGAGTTAAAGTTTTTTTATTTCAAATTTATTTTGAATAAATCTTGTAAAATTCTTAACCAAAAATTCGTATATAATTTTCACAAACCGTTTGCTATCCTCAGCACTTTCGTGAGATTGAAAACTTTCGTATTTTAACTTCTCCCAAATTCAAACATTTCAGTGGGGTGTTTGGTCAATTTCCTAGTCTGTCCTACAAGAAACTCAAGCTTTCAACAGGTTTCAATTGAAATTTTCAAAAGATTTCTCCATTAAAGTTGTTTACTCGATATTTTTGATAAATTTTATGTTTTGTCTAAAAAATAAATTGGTCTCTAAATTTGACAAAACTTCTACTTTTTGAAAACTATCCAAACTTTGTATTCTGACAAAGTTTGATAAACTTTCTCTTTTTAAGCACTAAAACCCTAGTTTTAACTATCTATCCACATAACACATAATATAATCATGCCATGATGTCGTTTTTACATGGCATAATCTAGACATATTACATACTACACACATAACTTAAGAAACAACAAGCTTTTCTAAGCTAGATTTAGGGCCTTTACCTAAAGATCCCCTAAGTTTTTGGTCCTCCTTTGAGATGCTTAAAAGCTAACTATTCCTCCTTAAAAATTTCCATAACATAGTCCATCAAAACCTACTCAAAAACTCAGGAAAAAAAAATACTAAAACATAAGGAGAAAAGCTTTGGTTGTACCTTCAAAGTTGCTAAATCTTGTTCTAGAACACTTGAGCTTGCTTTCAAAGGTGGATTTGTGGTTGTATTTTAACAAAATATTGAGAGAGAAATAGGGGAAGGATGGCCGGTTTACATGGGTGAAAAAATGGGTTTCATGGGTCCAAATTTTGGTGGGGCAAAAGTGAATAAATTTTAACCATACCCTTAACCATATAAAGACACCCCTTTAGGGACTAAAATGCAAATATATTTGCTCCATCTACTTGGCAAAAACTGGATCACTATAGGAAACTTGTGGAAAAATGTTCACTTTTATGGTGTCCCCTATGGGCCCACATATACTTTTTAACAGTTTAAATCTACACTACACTGTATTTCTCTTATATTGTCAGTATAAAATTAAGGAGATATTTCCTTTAATAGTATAAAATTATAATGACTTAATTTTTATCACATACTGTCTAATTCCCAACACAATAGTTTGTCTATATGTGTTTTATACTGTTTTAGTATAATTATACTACATTGTGTACTATTCCTTTATGAGTGTCTATTTATACCGTATTCTAAGGCCAGTTGGATTGTAGACACTAAAATCTTTACCTACTTAACTGATTGGTAAACTGATAATGTTTACATTGCTTTAAACTATGGCATGGTTTTCTAGTTTTACTAACAAATTATCCTTCATGAATTTGTTTCATAAAAAATATAATTAGTGTGACAAATTTCATTTTAAGAGTATTTTACAAATTTTTAAGTATTTAAATTCACAAAATTTGTACATTTTAAAGTACTCCATAGTGCACAAAATTACATATAATGCACGTCAAAATTTATAATAAATAATTCACATTATGTCATAATTAGCAAAATACGAATTATCAGAGAAATTCGTTGTTTAAATCTGAATTAAATTTTAGATTTAAATTAACGAATTTTTCAGACATTACAATGTATTTGTAAAATTCTTATAAAATAATATTTGTAAGATTAAAAAATTAGAGGAGTTATTTATTTTTATCAATAAGTGAGTTAATTTATAAAATGACACATAATTATATTAGAGAGATTATTAATTTTATGAATAAGTGAATAATTTATTATTTTATTGATTATATTATTTATTAATTTAGACATAGTTTCATTCTTTCTTTTAGAATAATAATTTTATTTTTTTACTACTTACATTTTTTTTTCATCAGGCTTTATGTTTGAATTAAAAAAATTGGTTAAAAACCCAAAAGTTAACATGTACACACAGAAAAACTTATGTAAATTGTATTATTTAAACAAGATTATTATTACATTGAATATATATTATTGTAAGTTGTTTTGATCTTGAAAAAATAATAATCTAAACAAAATCTGAAGAGATTTTACGCATAAAACATCCTCTAAAGCAAAAATTGTTCACTTAATAAATTGAATTAGGTTCTTGGGACGATCGATCATGGTGTCCAGCCATAAAAGATCATCTTGATTAGATTTGTGGTTAAAGTTTTGAGTGGTAAGTAATTCTCATTAAGTATTTCAATCGTGAAGACTCGTTTTTGATAGTTCAATATGATTTAGCATGTTTGGGACCATCCCACATGTTTTGATTGTTTATACATTTGATAAAACAGAGGTGATGTATTCCTCATTAAAAGGTATGGTTCACTATTAAAGCCTACAACGAATATTTTTGTCAATATCTAGAACTACTTCTTTAATAGCCTATAAGGGCTAACTTCAGTCACTCTTCTTTTATTGAAAAACAAGGTTATTGGAATTCTTGTGTTTTTTTTTTTATAGTTTGAATTGTTTTGTGATTTAAATTTTATGAGAGAAAATACTGCAGCAAAAGTGATTTAAATCATAAAAAAAACTAGTTTGAATCATTTTTGCTAAACAAGCTAGTCATTTTCAAAATATGCATTTTTTTTGAAGTTGTCAAAATATGCATTAATGTGAGATACAGATAAGTGTTAGCAATTTTTGTTAAAGATTTTTTTTTTTAAAGTTGCCCTATTTAAATTTTTGGAGCCTTTTTTATGGAGGCATACCTTGAAAGAAAACTTTTAAGAGCTTTCATAGCAATACTTATCAATAGTCCATATTTATAAATCATTGAATCTAATCAAAATCACATTAAAATGAAAAAAAAATATGTGAAACTATTTTAAAACATAGCCTTATTGACTCCATAGTAGAATTTTCTCATTATAGCCAAAATTTCTTAGAGAATGTGGGACAACTTCTTGTACGCAAAAGAAGAGATTTTTATATTAGAGTGCGAAAAAAATACTATATTGAAAGGACTATTTTGAACCCCCAACTTATAATAAAAGTTTTAAGATATTTGGTATTGTCAATTTTAGCTAAAACTTTTAATTGTTAAAGTGTAAAGCTCTCACATGCTACAATAAAAAAAAGAGTTAATAGTATAAAGCGGTTAAAGCCTTATATGATACATTGTTTTTAACTAAGTAGCTCTAACCAATTGATTCTACCAATGCTCCCAAATACCCTTTTTGTTTGTTTTTGAATATTTTTTGTGTTTTGATTAAATTTTGATCTAATCTAACATTCAAAACACAGATTTGGAATATAGAAAGCTCCTTAAAGAAAATAATTTTTGGGTTAATTATATAATTGTATCTCTTAGTTTTAACTATTTTTTAATTTGTCTTTCCGGTTTTAGAAACTATAGAGGTATCATTTGAATTTTAAAAACTTATTTTAATTTCATCCCTGTGAAAAAAATTAGGCAAAAAAATAACTATATTTAATCAAGGATTGAAAAATCGACACTTCCATCGATATTTCTGCAATATTTCTATTTTTTAAGTACCGATATGGAAACAAGGGTGTCGTATCCTTTCCACAGAATATCCAGACATTTCTGTGGATATTGTATTTTTGAAAAAATATCAATTGCCATGAAAACTATAGCATAAAATGAAAAAAAATATTCCAAAATTTTATGAAAATTTTTGCTAAAATTTTGCGAAAATTTTCGTAAAAATATCGACAAAAAATTTACAAAAATATCTGAACTTTATATGTAATATTTTAAATTACCTTGAAATATAAAATTCAAGCTATCTTTATTCACTTTTTAATATAGTCTTTTATAAATTTATTTTTCAATGCTATAAATCTAATTTTTAATTTATTTAGTACATTAGGATATGTGATTCAAAATATCAACTCTAAACCTAGAGTCACTAGCAATTACAACAGAAGTTACCCTTATAGCGAATATGGTAGATATGAGATCTTCAACTATACACCTTCACAGTTTTCAAATGAATTCAAAAGCTTGCACAATTAGGTTAATTTATAATTTGCTATACATAGAGAGGTAGTGGGTAAAGATCAAGAGATATATGCATGACATGTTTAGAATTATATAAGAAATTATTCAAACTCCTTGTTTTGATATCAATATTGTTTGAACCAAGAAAGTAATCCAAATACTTTGGAACCTCTTAGAAGCGCTTTTTGTTATTAATATTTTCTTATCTTATATAAAACTATAGATATAAAGTACTTGTATTAGTTGACTTTTAACTAATTTATTCAATTTGAGATTATTTGCTTGTTTATCATTTATTATAATATGATTACTTTTTACCGTTAATATTCATCACATACTTAAAAATTTAGTTGAAAAGTTTATCTAAATAATATATTATTAATAATTTTAGAGTTTCTTAAAATTTCATTTAAAAATAAAGTGGTTTTAAATGATTTTTTGTATTTTACGTTAATTTTTACCGATATTGATATTTCCGTCAATGTTTTCATAAAATTTAAGTGCCGATATCTCTGTCAATATCAATATTTTCATCTTTGCCTTTAAGTTATAAAATATATTTTTTATAGGATAAAACATAAAAAAACTTAAAACAAAACATCAAATTTTAAAAAAATCTTGAGTTTTATGACTTAAATTAAAAAATATTTTTAAAAAATTTATCTAAAAAACATATTTTTATAGGCAAATTAAGTTTAATTAATGGTACTTTGATTTGATCTTTATATTTTTTAATTGAAAAAGGTTTAAGAAAGATAAAATTGAAACAAATTTTTAAAATTTAAATAACATCTTTATAGCTTTAAAAATAAAAAAATAAATAAAAAATAATAAAAATTATATTTAATAATTTTTTTATTTTTTAAAATAAATATCATATTTTATTGACTATAAAGTCGTGTTTTTGTTAATTTTCTCTTCTAGCTACCTTTTTATTTTTTTGGTACTTCCAAACTCATTGAGGAGAGAGAGAGAGAGAGAGAGAGACACACACACACACACACACACGAAGAGCTCCTGCTTAGCGGTCGTTGCTTCCCGCAGAAGGTTCTCTGTCGTGTGTTTTTTTTTTTTTTCAATAGAAAAAAGAAGAAAACTTGGTGAAGAAGAAGAAGAAAGAAAGAAAGAAATAAAGAAAAACAGTGGAAATTCCAGATTGCTAAATAATAAAAAAAGAAAAAGAAAATCAGAGGGTTTCGTGAAAACTTTGTGCTCTGAGTTTATTATCTCTATAAATCCCTAGATGCCTCTTCGCTTCACGTAATCGACTCGGATTCTCGACAAATCCAATATTCTCTTCTCACTTAAACAATTTCTCTCTCGTGTTTTCCTTCTTTTTTTTTTTTTTTTTAAATCGAAGTCTTCGATTTTATTGACGGTTTAAATTTGATTTTCGCGTTTTGTATCCATTTTTGGGTTGAATTCGAGGTAATTGGAAGCTAATTAGGGTTTCTTTTTGGGGGAAGAGAAGAGAAATAAATATCAATGAGTGTGTTGTTGCGAATTCCGAAGTTCGTTTTAAGTTCGGTGGTTGGTTCGCGATAAGCTCGGATTCTCTCGGATTATTGCTTCAGGGAACGTGGTGGGTGTGCTTGGGAATTCGCGAATTTCGTTTATTTTATTAAATTTTTCTGAGAAGGATTTTGAAGGTTTTGAAGAAATTGGGGATTTTTCTTCGGAAACAAATATTTTCATAGTAAGAGTGGAAATTGACGTTTCTAATGCATGGTCGTTGAGGCTTATCGTTCGTTATCCATTAAATCCTCGGTGGGTTTTCGGAATTTGAGATTGACCGAGGTTTTGTCGAAGCTTGAGGTGTGAAATCGTGAAAGATTCTCCATTTGTGGTTTGATTTTCAGAGCTTTTTGCTGTGTTTTTGACTAACCTGTCATCTGGGGACCTGAATTTTCCACCGTTGAATTTCTTGTGCTTGTTGTGATAATCTGTGGTGGAGTGAGAGTTTTTGAGTTTTTGGGAAGATAAGAAGATGAGTTCTTCCACCGTCACTGAAAGTCTGGTCCACCATGGGAAGCTTCTTGTTCACATAGCTGAAAATGGACACTCTTTTGAGCGCACTTGTGATGAGACCACGCTTGTTGAAGAGGTTATGACGTCAATTGAATCTGTTTCTGGGATTAGTCTCAGTGACCAGCTTGTGCTTTGTTTGGACTTGAAACTTGAGCCACAAAGGCCTCTCTCTGCTTACAAGCTTCCTTCTGATGACCGCGAAGTGTTTATATTCAACAAAACCAGGCTTCAAAGCAATTCGCAGCCTCCTCCGCCAGAGCAAATCGATGTAAATAACGAGATTCCGGAGCCCCAGTCGCCGTCCTCTTTGCACGATCCTCACCCTCTGGATGATGCGTTAGACCCTGCTTTGAAGGCCTTGCCTGCTTATGAGAGCCAGTTTAGGTACCATTGTCATAAGGGTCATGTGATTTTTAGCCGTACACAAAGGAAGTATGAGGTCTGTGAGAGGCTTTTGAGAGAGCTTAAGGTTCAGGAGAGGGCGGTGGAGGTTGCAACAGGGAATTTGGATCAGTACTACAAGATGATTGCACAAAACTGCAGGGAGTTCTTGAAGAGATTCTCGCAGCAGCATCGGATGCATTCTGATCTTCTGGCGAATTTCGGGAGGGATATTGAGAGGCTTAGGAGCATTAAGATTCACCCCACATTGCAAACCGCCTCACGGAAGTGCTTGTTGGATTTCGTGAAGGAAGATAGCCTGAGGAAGTCCGCAGAGAATTGTAGTGGTTCTCACAGGCAGTTTGAGACTAAGGTGTCGCAGTTTAAGCAGATGTTTGCTGAGGTGAATCGTAAGGTGGAGGAAGTGTTCTCTAGCAGGGCTTCCCTGCCTATCTGGAATTTTGAGCAGACGATCAAGGATCACCAGCGGTTTATCAATGAGCAGAAGAGCATAATGCAGTCTCTGAGGTCAGTTTCACTTCTCCATTCTGACATTGTCGTTGTTGCTTTCCATTCATTGTTGTTTATTGTTTGTTTCATCTGGTGGTGTTTCAATAAACTTTCCAATGTTTTTGTGGATTATATTGTTTTCATAATAATTTGATCAAATCAGTCAAGTTTAACTGTCTTTTTCTTCATTTCTATGCCGACTCCAAAAGTTTCTTAAATTATAATTCCTTGATAAGAAACTGTGATCTGTGCGTGAAGGCTTGTGATTGCTGCAGAGGCAACCTTGTTTAATGTCTTCTGGTGAAGGTTTAGGAAGAACTTTTGTTTTGTTTTGTTTTTGGAATGAAAAGCAACCGCACAAATCTTCTTAAGAATCCGATTCACCTTGTTTATGTCACTTAGGCCTTTAAAGTCTCTTTTTAACATTAGAGGTAAACTAACCTCTGGTCCACCTTGTTATCCTTTTCACATGTCTGGACTATTTCTCAATATATCTTCTAATGATTTCATCTTCATGTTTGGCCTCTTTTTGATCAGTAGTTTGTTGTTCAGATTTTAATATTTCTTGTATAGTTGTGCTAGTGTAGCCCAAGGAAAATAATTTGGAAGTTCACAGATTATAAGCTTCTTTTACATGACTTCTGAGGTTTCTAGATTTTACAACCTTAAGTATTCAAGCTATACTTGATTTTAAGATATTTCGGGCCCGCTTGTTTCGATACTTGAATCACGGTTCGAATCATTTTGCTACAGTATTTTCTCTCACAAAAATTTAAATCTTCATTCAAATACTCTATTCAAATACTCGAACCAAACGGGCCCTTCATGTACAACAAGATTTAAGATAAATAATCTGTCTTTCATATCAGGTACCATACTTTTATTTTAACGCTAAAAGTTTCTTGCCTGCTGCATTATCATGGTATTCTTTGAATGCTTTTCGAAATCACTGACCAGGGGTTATATCTGTGCATTCATACAGCAAAGATGTTGGCACAGTGAAGAAACTAGTGGACGATTGCTTGTCTTGCCAATTGTCTTCGTCACTTCGTCCTCATGATGCAGTTTCAGCCTTGGGTCCTATGTATGATGTCCATGACAAAAATCACTTGCCTAAAATGGAGGCTTGTGAACGTGCAATTTCAAAACTTTTGGATTATTGCAGGGATAAGAAGAATGAAATGAACATGTTTGTGCACAATTACATGCAAAAGATAACATATGTTTCTTACATCATCAAAGATGCGAAGTTGCAGTTTCCTGTTTTCAGAGAGGCAATGGCGCGTCAGGAAGTTCTATTTGTTGACTTAAAGTTTGTTCGTGGGATTGGCCCTGCATATAGAGCCTGCCTTGCAGAAGTAGTAAGAAGAAAGGCTAACATGAAGCTTTACATGGGAATGGCTGGACAGTTGGCTGAAAGGCTTGCAACAAAGAGAGAGCTCGAGGTTAGGACACGGGAAGAGTTTCTGAAAAAGCATGGTTCATATGTGCCTAAGGATGTATTAGCATCTATGGGATTGTATGATATTCCAAGCCAGTGTGATGTTAATATAGCTCCTTTCGACACTGCTTTACTTGATATTGACATTGCTGATGTGGATCGCTATGCTCCTGAGTACCTCACAGGATTGCCATCTAAGATGGAGAAGCATGGAAGCTTCAAAGGTTCTTTTTCTATGTCTAACGAAAGTTGTCACTCTAACGAGGCTGAAGACAGTGGTACAGACATGCTTGAGAGATGCGACTCTGCGGAGCTACTTGAAGCATCTGAGTTGATAGAGATTGCTGGGACTAGCAAGATGGAAGTGGAGAATGCAAAGTTGAAAGCGGAACTTGCTTCCAAAATAGCATTAATCTGTTATTTGTGCCCTGAAATTGAATATGAATCATTGGATGACAGTAAGTTGGATAGTTTGTTAAAGAATGCCGCAGACAAGACTGCCGAAGCCTTGCGTAACAAAGAAGAATATGAAAGGCATCTCCAATCTATGCTTAAGATGAAGCAGATGCAGTGCGAGTCATACGAGAAACGCATTAAAGAACTAGAGCAGAGATTGTCTGATCAGTACTTGCAAGGCCATAAAACTTCTGATAGCAGGGATGTGTCTGACTTTGGCATCTTGGCCGCAAAGGATGATGGTTACAAGTCACAGACCTTGTGTGGTGGAAAAGCCAATATGCCTTGCATATCTACTAGTGAACCCATGGATGAGGTTTCTTGCATCTCAAATTCTTTAGAATCGAAGTTGGGGCTTTTTACTGGCCAACCTGGCAAATTGCAAGATGGGGTGGATGAGAACATGTTGGATACATCTGGTGTACAAAATCCTCAATTGGATTCTTCAATGATAGAACCACATCGTGACAGTGACAAAGATGGTAAAGACAAGATGGTTGGCCAGTTGGGCATGTCACTGACTGGTAGTTCTACTGCAGAGAGCATGCCTGAGCCTACAAGTATTTTACCTTGTGAGGCATTGATTAATCCTGGCTTGGACTCAAAAATTAGTAGCAATCTGTTGTTGGAATTGCAAAATACACTTGCAGAGAAGTCAAACCAGTTGAGTGAAACTGAAACAAAGCTTAAAGCTGCTATGGAGGAGGTTGCGATGCTTAAGAGGGAGCTGGAAACGAATAGGAAGCTTCTTGATGAATCACAGGTATGAAGGGATTGATGGGTGTGTTCTATTATGTTCTGCTTTTAAAGTTGTGTCAGAAAAATTTTATTATTGCCTCTGAAGGTCTTAGATTTTTGACCCTTGCCTAGTCTTTGTTTGTGTGTGTCTATACAAGGTTGTACGTAGTTCAGGTTGGGAATCCGTGTCTAACTGCTGATAAATATGGACTTTGTTTCGAACCTTTGTCTGTTTCAGATGTTGGTATCTCCAGTTTTTCCTGTGAAATTATTGTGGTTCTATTTCCTTAACAGAGTTATACATGTAGCATCATGTTTGTCATCACTTTTGCGGATCTTAACTTAAATTGGTTTCTCCATTACAGATGAATTGTGCTCACTTGGAAAACTGCTTGCATGAAGCACGAGAAGAAGCTCACACCCATCTTTGCGCAGCTGATCGAAGAGCTTCCGAGTACAGTACACTGCGTGCATCTGCGGTTAAGATGCGTGGCCTCTTTGAAAGAATAAAGAGCTGTATATGTGCTCCTGGTGGGGTTGCTGTGTTTGCTGATTCTTTACGAACGTTAGCACAATCTTTGGCCAAGTAAGTTGGTTTCCAAATTAACTCATCTTAGTACATGCTGCCCTTTCTGTTAAACAAATTTATCCTCTGCTTCTTCCTCTTTTACCCTACTCATTTCATTCCTCAAAGTTTCATTGCGTTTTTATTAAAAAAAAAAGCTTAAAAAAAAGTGCTCTTCTTTTTTCTCTTTATAATGCAAGCTTTTGTTTGTTTGTTTAATTAATTTTAATTGATATATATATATATATGTGTGTGTGTGTGTATATATTTTTTGTGCAATAAAACATGGGATAAGCTGTGTAGTTGGTGTAGCTTTGCATGTGCTATTTAATGCCATTACAAATTACACGCAAAACCTTTAATTAGCATGCTGGCTGATGTACTGAGCTACCATGCTGTTGGTGGAGGTCGAAAGACAATCATGTTACAGCTTGTAAAAGTAACTAGTTGTTAGCTTTTGATGAGACATACATGGTCAAGTTTTGATGAAACTTGATCCAAATGCATTACTTTTTGGCTTTCTTGGAGATGCTTATGGAGCCATCATTGTTTTTGGTCTGATTTTACTAATGACAATGAACATGACGGTGGCATTTGCTTTTTAATTGGTTCAGTTCCATTAACGAAAATGAAGATGAAGGTATTGCCGAGTTCCGAAAATGCATCAGAGTCCTTGCAGACAAAGTTTCTTTCTTATCCAGGAATCGTGATGAACTACTTGAAAAGTACCCAAAGGTTGAAGCTGCAAATGAACAGCTCAGAAAGGAATTGGAAGAAAAGCAAGAGCTGGTCAAAACCCTGTATGCCAAGCATCAACTTGAGAAACAGGTAACTGTTACTAACTTGATACTGTTGATTTTACATCGCTTATTGGTAGGAAAGCATATAGTAAATGATTTGATGGCGTTTTCTGCATTCTGTGGTGGTTGGTGTCGGAATATATTTCCACTTAACATCTTGG
This sequence comes from Artocarpus heterophyllus, assembly GCA_025403435.1. Classification (NCBI taxonomy): domain Eukaryota; kingdom Viridiplantae; phylum Streptophyta; class Magnoliopsida; order Rosales; family Moraceae; genus Artocarpus; species Artocarpus heterophyllus. The sequence goes on along the minus strand of CM046331.1, from coordinate 16,212,617 downwards.
ATACTTCATATCGCATAAACTTTTTTGAAACAAAAATGATTTGTGAGTTTACCATTGAATGTTTCTGTCCATCTTGATTCAAACTCGTTCACACCAGTCATTAAATGGTCATGTATCTCATGCTGTGTCTGTTTTTGGAACAGGCCAACAAGGAAAAGATTTCTTTTGGCCGCCTGGAAGTCCATGAGATTGCTGCCTTTGTTCTTAATGCATCCGGGCATTACGAGGCAATCAACAGAAACTGCTTGAACTACTACCTTTCAACTGAATCTGTGGCCTTGTTCACAGACCACCTCTCCAGCAGACCTAACTACATTGTTGGACAGATTGTACATATTGAACGACAGACAGCAAAGCCACTAGCTTCAGCTGCGGTTCTGTCTGGCCCTGAGCATAACCCGTCATCTGACACGGGGACCGATTGGTTGACCTTGAATTCAGGATCAACTTCTTCGAATCCATACGGTCTCCCCATTGGTTGTGAATACTTCGTAGTGACAGTAGCCATGTTACCTGATACTGCCATTCATTCACCACCACCACCACCACCACCACCGCCACCACCTTCTTCCTGATCCCTGCCTCAGACAGATTGACGTGATGGAAGAATTCCCAAGTGTAGATATTATAAATATATAACATTCAAAAAAGTTTAAAATCTTTTTGGTGGGATTTGGTAGTTTATTTCGTTTCTGTACAGCTGATTATGATTCAATGGCGCTTTAATCCCCTAACCCTTGTATATACCGCAACTCTTTTTTTATGGATATGTATAAAAACTGTGAATATTATCCAACTTTTAATCTTTTATTGGATCTTTATCAACACATTTTGTGTTTCTTTGATTCACGTTCCTCCCCAACTAGCTATTCAATTTGATCAGTGTGAGATTGATTTTCTTGCTTTAGCAAAACTCCTGAAGTACCCATGTCATGTTTAATTTGTTTATGCATCTTCGTCTTGATGAAATCGGTTTCTCATTCGACTATTGTTGATTGAAATTCATACTACTAGACCAGTTAATGATCTGAACAAATAAAGATCATAGACTTATCAATCGCAGCGTCTTTATCAGATGCTCGTATTTGTCACAATCTAATCAATCTTGAACACCTATGGTGTCCCATTAGAACAAGGCTGGCAGTCATAATCTTCACCTCCTATCTTCAGAGTCACAATACCAAGAACCTCTGCAAACTTTTTCACCATAAGGAGAGACGCACCATGGACGTTAAAATGCTTTGAAATCCTCGATGATTCGATCGGTTTGTTAGGTTGTGCAATGTAGGGTTGCCATTTTTTTTTTTTGGAGATAATTTGATTTAATGACGCAGAGCTAGCTCCAAAAGATCAGGCTCACATTGTCATGTCCTGTACAAATATCATAGTTGCTAGTAGTGAATGCTGCTTAAAACTTAATAGTTTTAGTGTAAATGTGACTTCAGTCTATTAGATTCAATAGAAACAATATTCCTTATAACTATGGAATTACTCTCAAGACTTGAGCATCCCTTACATCACCTTTTAGTTTACGTCATAATTCTCTGCAAATCCTTTCTTCTTGCTCTCTCATTCTCATTCTCATTCTCATGCTTGTACTCTTTCTCTACAATAATAAAACCCTCAAGACCCTCAAGTGGAAATAGCCTTCTCATTGCAGGTGAAGAAGCATAAATCCGCATGTCTTTGCCTTGCATTTTAAATTTTTGCATTTTACTTTCTCATTCACACATCTGATTGACTCACGACAAACGACTAGTAACTCAAGTCGATGCTCGGATCGGGTTATTGTCCCTGGGTGCAAAATGTAATTCTAGAATTCATTCTCAAAAACTCTACTCAAATCGGATTCTACTTTTTAATATAAAAATTAATTACTATAAAGGAATATATTTTAAAAAATAAGGTTTGGTATGACTAAATTTATCGCATCTTTAAAGAATTTTTGTAATAAAATAATTATTAAAATCATACGGACTTTGATTGCATGCTGAGACACGTGCTCTTACTCAAAAAATAAATTCCGAACTCTTAGTCAACTATCTTTACAATCATCACTAGGAAAATTCTGAACGTAGGGTAAAATCCCAAGCGTCCGCTTTGAAAATCCCTTGTGGCTGCTGGGGTGAACTCCCAAGCAACAGTTAGGAAATCCAATGTGAAGAATCAGCTTGACCGGAGCCCACTCTCCAAAACTAGTAGTGAACTTCATATTGGAACTCTAAACGTTCACTTCAAGCATATCGATCTTATTTTCGTACTCACAGAGGTGTAAACGTGAGAAAGCCCCAAGTTTAATAACAAAGACAATCATATGGCAGTGTCTTTGTCATGATGTGAAGAGAGGAAGATGTTACATTATTTAAGGACCTTTTGGATCGAGATTTGCTTTGTGCCTATTAACGACGTTGATGGTGGAAATCTAAACACTCTTTATTCTTAAAAAGGATTAGAATAATGGCCCATGGGTTTGTGATTATTGGGTTGATCATACATACGAGTTTTTGACATACCAAAGAGAAGTTTTGGAGGTGGTCATCATATGTCCTACATTTGGGTTTATTATTTAATATCCATACATAGGCGCATATATTTACTTGACAATTATATTATGGGCTATCTAATTTAATAAGGCCTAATAAGTGATTTATTACTTTGGGTTCTAGGGATATTTATTAGGGATGGTGTTTAAATGTGTAAAAACCTAATTCTAATTAAAGTAAGAATAACGAGATTCTAAATTGACTTAGTATATAAAAGGTTATGATCCCAAGTCAAATCATACGTACAATATGTTCTCCTCCTCCCTTGCCTATTAAACAGAGATTCTTTGAGCACTCCATCCTCCTCAAATTTCTTCACCATGGATTCAGGCATCCATTCTCAATTATTATTCATAATTATTTGGCATGATGATTCTTAGGATTTAAAAATATAGTGATCAATTATATTTATGATTAAATGTAACAAGTGGTGTCAGAAAAGTCACCATGTTAAATTATTGAGTTTCTTCTCTAATTTTCCGGTTGAGCTTTATATTTGCGTTTTCTTTGGTGTGTATATACAGTAAACGTTTCATTTTCTACGGTTTCAAAAAGTAAAGAATTGAAACCAATTTAATTTGTTGCATTAATAACCTCATATTTATGTCCATTAAAACCAGCTGGTAACTGTTTTTATTCTGATGCTATTTATTTCCTTGATGGGAGGAAATCAATGACAGAGAGATAGAGAAATCCAGAAATCTAAAAATTTTTACGTATAGAATTTTGTGAAACAAAATTGGGTCCCCAAGTTCTGAAAATTCCATTAAGATTCTTACACCATCAATTGAGTTTTTGTGAGAACTTAGAAGCATCCCAAGTGCAGGTACAGCACACCGTTTGGACAGCAATGACAGGAGGTAATATTTTTCACGCTTCTGTTCTGTTTCAATTCTTGATATGCATACAGTTTATAGCATGCTTGAATTGATTTATGTTTTACATTTGACATCAGAGCCGTAAATTTGACCTCTACCTTGCATAAAAAACTGAAAAAAATTTACCGTGTTTTGGACGCATGCGTGGAAACTTTTTTTGATTTTTGGGTTTTGATTTTTAGCGTTTCTTAATTGAAACTAAGATTAGAAATCATTTAGACATTAGATTTCTATGAATTCTGCAATTTGAAACGTCAAAATTGGTGTCCGGATGGTAGAATTACAGCCGGGTCTGAAACGGGTCAAAACCGGGTCGTTCGGGTGAAGAAGACCCGGATTCGTGGTTGCAGACGATAAAAACGACATGTCGTTTGGCTTGGGTAAGTCAAAAACGACATGTCGTTTCGGGCACTGAGGGCTCGTTTCACGGTTAAAAAACGACAAGTCGTTTTGGACATTAATGACCAAAACGACATGTCGTTTTGTATGTTGACAGGCTGCCCTCTCATGTAAACGACGTGTCGTTTACGCCGGGGGGGGGGGGGGGGGGGGGGCTCTCCAAACGACGCCGTTTTTGGCTAAGCAGAAAATTAAAAAAAAAAACCCAAAAATTAAAAAAAAAAAAAAATTTGATTTTTTCCAGATTTAATAAAATGATGGTTTTGGGGTAAATTTCATAAAATTTTCAGTTTTTATAATTTTTATGAAATTTTCATAATATCCACAATTTTAATATTTTTATGGAATTTTTCATATTATGGAATGATTTATGAAAAATTCATAATTTTGAATATTCATAATTTTTGGTATTTGTTATGAATATTATACAGTAATTGTGTGGATATAATTTTGTAAATTTATGTGCATATAGTGTTCATTATGTATAATTTGTGATTTAAAATTATGCATGCAATATTAAGTTAAATAATTTAGTACATTTAATTTTGTGCAACAATGTGCTAAATTATATTTTTGAATGTATAATTTTAATATATACATAATGAAAATTAGTACATAAATTATGGTTCTTTGTTCATATTTATTTATTGCTTAAGGTAATTGCAATTTATTTTATGAGCAAAAGTTTAAGAATAAATGTCTTGTGATATATGTATTTAATTTTTGAATAATTAAAGAGTAGCCACAACATCTTTAATTATGCAAAAATTATGAAAGATGTTTAAATCACATATGGTAAAAAGACATTAAATTGTGATTAATCATATGTAATATGATAAATTTTATCCCACAGGAATTTTTATTATATTTAATATGATTAGTTAGGATGATGTATCAAATTATCTTTCTTAATTTACCCACAGGAATTAAGAAAAGGGCATATAATTTGATAGTGTCATCATAAGGATATATGAATCTGTTTGAGTTAAAAATTTAGCCCACAGGTAATTTTTATGTCATTTGATTCAGATTTTAATGCATGATTTACATTAGTAAACATGTCATAAAGTATTGTAGCCTAAATTTAATAACATAAGCATGTATGTTTTATTATGCAGCTATGCAAATTGTGAGTTACTCTGATTTCCAGTGTGACATTCCCGAACTTAAGGGAGACAACTATAAAGTGTGGAAGGAGAGAATTCTTCTTCATTTAGGTGTCATGGACATTGACCTGGCTATCCGTAAGGATGAACCACCTGCCATTAAGGAGACCAGCCAGCCAGATGACGTGGACCGTTATGAAAAGTGGGAGCGATCTAATCGCCTCTGCATAATGTTCATAAAGACGAAAATCTCGGCTGGCATACGTGGTTCATTGGAGCAATATGACAACGTGCGAGCTCTGATGAAGGCAATTGATGAGTAGTTTGCTACATCGGACAAAGCCTTGGTTAGCACTCTGATAATGAAATTTTCATCCATGAAGCTCACTGGAATTCATGGTGTGCGTGAGCACATCATGCAAATGAGGGATATAGCGGCTCAGCTGAAGACACTTGAGGTTGAGATGTCTGAAACCTTCCTTGTGCACTACATCCTCAACACTCTTCCATATCAATATGGACCTTTCAAGATATCCTACAACACACATAAGGATAAGTGGTCTATCAATGAATTGATGACCATGTGTGTCCAGGAAGAAGGAAGGCTAGCTATGGAAGCAGGAGAGAGTGTGCATCTGGCAACTCAAAGGAAGAACAAGGGCCAAGCCAATAATAAGGGAAAAGGCAAACTGTCTGCTCAGGCTGATATTAAGAAGGAATCCAGGTGCTTCTTTTGTAAAAAGAAGGGGCACATAAAGAAGGATTGTCCTAAATATCAGAGATGGCTTGACAAAAAAGGTACTCAATTCTCACTTGTCTGTTATGAATCTAATATGGTTGACGTTGAACATAACACATGGTGGATTGATTCTGGTTCTTCAATCCATGTCACTAATTCCTTGTAGGGATTGCAAGGCCTAAGGAAGCCAGTGGGAAGTGAGCAGTGTATCTATACAAGCAACAAGATGCACTCACATGTAGAGGCTGTCGGAACATGCAATTTAGTTTTATCTAGTGGTTTTATTTTAAAATTAGAAAAGACATTTTATATTCCTAGTTTTTCTAGGAATTTAATTTCAGTTTCAAGGCTTGTACCATTAGGATTTTCCTTTAATTTTTCAGACACTATATTTAGTTTGTTTTATAGATCTGAACTTATTGGAAATGGTATATTGTCAAATGGTCTTTTCAAAATTAATTTACAAGATAAAACTTCTCATACTTCTATGCATGTTCAAGATAATGCTGGCATTAAGAGATGTGTTATGAATGAAGATTCCTCTATGTTGTGGCACCGTAGATTATGTCATATCTCTATTGAGAGAATAAAGAGACTAGTGAATGATGGGGTACTTAGTACTCTAGATTTCACTGACTTTGACACTTGTGTGGACTGCATAAAGGAAAAGCAGACCAATATGTCAAAGAAAGGTGCCAAGAGGAGTTCAGACATATTAGAGATCATACATACAGATATTTGTAGTCCAGACATAGACGCGTATGGTCAAAAGTATTTCATTACTTTTATTGATGATTACTCACGATATATGTATCTCTACTTGCTTCATAACAAAAATGAAGCTATAGATGCCTTTAAAGTGTTTAAGGCAGAAGTAGAGAAACAATGTGGTAAGCAAATAAAGATAGTGAGATCTGATAGAGGTGGTGAATACTATGGTAGATACACCGAAGATGGACAAGCGCCTGGTCCATTTGCGAAGTTTCTTCAAGAACATGGGATAGTTGCCCAATATACTATGCCCGGTTCTCCAGATCAAAATGGTGTGGCAAAAAGAAGAAACAGAACATTGTTGGATATGGTGCGGAGCATGCTTAGCAGCTCCAAGCTTCCTAGGTCTTTGTGGACTGAAGCTCTCAAGACGGCTGTGTATATATTAAACCGAGTTCCAACCAAGGCTGTCTCAAAGACACCGTTCGAGTTATGGAAAGGTTGGAAACCGAGTTTGCGACATCTACGCGTTTGGGGATGCCCGTCTGAAGTGAGAGTGTATAATCCACAAGAAAAGAAGCTAGACCCAAGGACCATTAGTGGGTATTTCGTTGGATATGCTGAACGGTCTAAGGGATACAGATTTTATTGTCCATCACATACCACTAGGTTTGTGGAATCAAGAAATGCAAAATTTCTTGAGAATGACTTGATCAGTGGGAGCGATCGATCCTGGAACACCGTTCCAGAGAAAGATCATACAGATGCTCAAGCTTCCACTTCATATGATAGAGTGATTGTTATACGCGACACGCCTACAGTTCAAATGCATGTTGAACAACAGCCAGTCATTCAAGTTCCACAGATTGCTGATCAAGAAGTAGTAGATCCAGTTGAACAGCCAGCTGATCAACATGCTCCTCAAGAGAATGTTGAACCAGCATTAAGGAGATCTACTAGAGTAAGGTGATCAGCTATTCCTAGTGACTATATTGTGTATCTACAAGAGTCTGACTACAACATAGGAGCCGAAAATGATCCAGAAACGTTTTCACAAGCCATGAGTTGTAAGGAATCTAACTTGTGGTATGATGCCATGAAAGAAGAGATGAACTCTATGTCATCTAATGGAGTCTGGGATCTTGTCAAGTTGCCTGATGGTGTAAAAGCCATTGGATGCAAATGGGTCTTCAAGACAAAGAAAGACTCATTAGGCAACATTAAAAGACATAAGGTAATACTCGTTGCTAAAGGATTCACGCAAATGGATGGTATAGATTACACTGAAACTTTTTCTCCTGTATCTAAAAAGGACTCCCTTCGTGTGATCATGTCATTAGTGGCTCATTTTGATTTTGAGTTACATCAAATGGATGTGAAAACGACATTCCTCAATGGTGATCTAGAGGAAGAGGTTTACATGAAACAACCTGAAGGATTCTCCTCTAGTGTTGGTGAGCAATTGGAGTGCAAACTCAGGAAACCATATATGGTTTGAAACAGGCTTCCCGTTAATGGTATTTGAAATTCCACGATGTCATCACTTCATTTGGTTTTGAAGAGAACATCATGGATCAATGTATATACCAGAAGGTTAGTGGGAGCAAGATTTGTTTCCTTGTTTTGTATGTGGATGATATCCTTCTTGCAACCAATGATAAGGGGTTTCTATATGAGGTGAAACAATTCCTTTCTAAGAACTTTGATATGAAGGATATAGGTGAGGCATCTTATGTCATTGGCGTAAAGATCCATAGGGATAGATCTCGATGCATTTTGGGATTATCGCAGGAAACCTATATCAATAAAGTCTTAGACAGATTTTGGATGAAAGATTGTTCACCAAGTGTAGCACCCATAGTGAAGGGTGATAAGTTCAGTTTGAACCAATGTCCAAGGAATGATTTCGAGAAAGTTCAAATGAGCAACATTCCTTATGCTTCAGCTGTCGGAAGCCTTATGTATGCTCAGGTCTGCACAAGACCTGACATTGCATTTGCTGTGGGAATGTTGGGAAGATATCAGAGTAACCCAGGCATTGACCACTGGAGGGCTGCAAAGAAAGTGATGAGGTACCTTCAAGGTACAAAGGATTACATGCTTATGTATAGACGAACTGACATTCTAGAGGTGATTGGCTACTCCGATTCAGATTTTGCTGGCTGTGTTGATTCGAGAAAATCAACTTCAGGTTATATTTTTATGCTAGCCGGAGGAGCTGTATCTTGGAGGAGTGGAAAGCAAACGTTGGTTGCTACTTCCACGATGGAGGCAGAGTTCGTTTCTTGTTTTGAGGCTACTTCGCATGGTGTATGGTTGAAGAGTTTCATGTCAGGCCTTAGAATTGTAGATTCTGTGTCTAGGCCATTAAGGATATATTGTGACAATTCAGCTGCTGTCTTTATGACTAAGAATAATAAGAGTGGCAGTCGAAGTAAACATATCGACATTAAGTACTTAGCCATAAGGGAACGCATTAAGGAAAATAAAGTGGTCATTGAGCATATAAGCACTGAATTGATGATCGCAAATCCTTTGACAAAAGGAATGCCACCGAAGTCATTTAAGGATCATGTTGTACAGATGGGACTTGGTTCCATAATGTAAATTTGTTTGTACATACAATTTACAGTTTTAATGAAACTCTTATTCAGTTGTGATGTTTTCTCATATTTGTTTGCGCATTAAGTTATTGGAGAAAATTCACATATAGTAGGACCAAGAATAAACATTGGGTTTATTCATAAAGTTAAGTTACCATAAAAGGAATAAAGTCTGAGAAATAATACATTGTAATACATGGAAGATAATACTCACAATTTAGAGAAATTATCGCCATGATTCATGTATTTGTTTCCTGAAAGTTTGGGTTTAATGGATATAAGGATAAATATAGAGACCAAGTGGGAGAATGTAAACGTTTCATTTTCTACGGTTTCAAAAAGGAAAGAATTGAAACCAATTTAATTTGTTGCATTAATGGCCTCATATTTATGTCCATTAAAACCAGCTGGTAACTGTTTTTATTCTGGTGCTATTTATTTCCTTGATGGGAGGAAATCAATGGCAGAGAGAGAGAGAAATCCAGAAATTTTCACGTACAGAATTTTGTGAAACAAAATTGGGTCCCCAAGTTCCGAAAATTCCATTAAGATTCTTACACCATCAATTGAGTTTTTGTGAGAACTTGGAAGCATCCCAAGTGCAGGCAGTCACAGCACACCGTTTGGACAGCAATGGCATGAGGTAATATTTTTCACGCTTCCGTTTCTGTTTCAATTCTTAATATGCATACAGTTTATAGCATGCTTGAATTGATTTTATGTTTTACATATACGTGTGTGTGTATATTTATATTACATTTTCCAAAACATGTATTATATATATATGTATATATTATATTGATTGAAGTTAGGTTATTTAGTTTCGGCTATATATGATTTATTGTTGTACATGATTTTACTGTTAAACTTGAAACGTAAAACGTATGTTTGTTTTGGTTGAATTCATATATTTCTATTAAAAGGTTTATTTATGTATTTCGGTATATAGGTTATAATATATATATATATATATATATATATAGATATGTTTGTTACGGTAGGTATTGTTTCGGATATATATGATTGTTTCGGTCACAAATTGTTTCAGTTATATATAAATATGGTTTTGGGTTGTTTATTAGTAGATATATTTGCATATGTTTATATCGTTTACATGTTTATATATCCCAGTATATGTTTACATACATTCAAGTGATATATGATTGATTAAATGTTCCGATTGAATTTTGGAAAGAAAAAAAATAAAAAAAAAAACTTTTTTGAAATTATTATTATTATTATTTTATAAAGTATGTTTTATATTTCTAATTAAATTAATTAAAATAATATGTTGGTAAAGTAATCTCTATTGTGTAAATTTATTTTATTTTGAAATATTAAGATGTGTATGTCAATTGTTTGTGCGAATAATGACCGGCCTAAACGAAAATTATTGTTTGACCAAATAATAGGCATAACTGTGGTAAAAATATGCGATGATTATTAAGTTTTACATGTGAGCAATCAGTCGATTCAAAGAAATGCTTATTATTTGACAGGATTAATTGTCGATATTTGATTTTTATATGGAAAGTATCACTTACAGTTGATATTTCTGTCCAAAGACTAAATATCAATGTTGTGCTAGATATCTTGTGATGGTGTGTATTGTTTAATCATGTCATGTATATATTTATTGAATGATTATATTTATATTGTGACACGATTATTGATTATGGGCTTGTTATTTTGTTTTGTTTTCTCTATTTAGTTTCTACTTCTATTTCTACAATATCTATCAATATTAGTTCCATTCCCATGCTTAATGGTGCAAACTTTAAGAATTGAAAAAAGAATGTTATGATTGTTCTCGGTTGCTTAGATCTTGATTTTACCCTTCAGACATAACTTCCCCCTCCTTTTAATGCTGAAAGTTCCTCTATGCTAAAAGAGACTTAGAGAAGTGGAAGCATTCTAACCGCATGAATCTTATGATTATGAAACGCTCCATTCCTGAAACCTTTAGGGGCTCAACGTCTAAGAAGAAAAGTGCTAAGAAGTTTCTTGAAGAGATTGAAAACATTTTGCTAAAAATGAAAAGGCTGAAACAAGTACCTTGCCGGCTAATCTTGTTTCATTGAAGTATAAAGGTAAAGTAAACATAAGGGAGTACATAATTGAGATGTCTCATATCACTTCCAAATTAAAGGCACTAAAGTTAGAGCTGTTTGAGGACTTGCTCATGTATTTAGTTTTAATTTCTCTTTCTGCGTATGGTCAGTTCAAAGTGAGTTACAACACCCAAAAGGAAAAATTGACTCTTAATGAGCTCATATCTCATTGTGTGCAAGAAGAAGAAAGGCTTAAGCAAGAAGAGATTGAAAGTGCTCACTTAGCAACCACCCCTAAAGACAAGAAAAGAAAAAATTACTATAAAGAAGTTGTAGTTAGGACACCACAGCATAAAGTTCAAAAGAAATAGGATGAGATTTTACTTGTTACTTCTACAAGAAGGTTGGACACATGAAGAAGGAATGTCCTAAGTATGTCAACTGGCTTGTAAAGCAAGGTATGCTTCTTACTTTGGTTTGTTCTAAAATTAATTTAGATTCTGTACTTAAACACACTTTGTGGATAGATTCTGGTGTTACTACTAATATAATTATGTCTACGCAGGGTCATCTGTGGAGCCGATAGGCAAGTGAAGTTGAAAGATTTATCTATGTAGGCGACGGCAAAACAGTTGCAATAGAGGCTATAGGAACTTTTAGGTGATTATTAAAGACTAGTTATTTTTTGAATTTGGAAGAGAATTATGTAGTACCGTCTTTTAGACGGAATTTAATTTCAATTTCTGCTTTGGAAAAATTTGGTTATTCTTGTTCATTTGAAAATAAATTTAGTATTTTTTAACATTCAAATCTTATTAGTACTTGTTCTTTGTCCTTGCATGATAACCTATATTTGTTGGATACTATTGCCTCATTTAATTAAACCTTGCATACTAGTTCACGTTGTACAAAACACAAATTAACCGACAAGGATTTCGCCTTACTATGGCACAAACGTTTAGGCCATATCTCTAAACAAAGAATTCAGAGACTTGTATCTGGCGAGATTCTTGATTCCCTTGATTTGACAGAGTCTACGTTTGTGTTGAGTGCATAAAAGGGAAACAGACAAATGAAAGGAAATTAGGTTCCAATAGAAGTTATGACGTCTTAGAACTAATTCATACTAATATCTGCGAACCATTCCCTACAGCTTCTTGGAATGACTAATAGTGTTTTATTACGTTTATAGATTACTATTTATGGTATGGGTACCTATATTTGATTCATGAGAAGTCTTAGTCCCTGGATGTATATAAGGTCTTTAAAGCTGAAGTTGAAAATTAACTTGGCAAGAAAATTAAATCCATTAAATTTGACTGTAGTGGTGAATTCTATGGTAGAAATGATGGATATGGTGAACAACATCTAGGACTATTTGCAAAATTCCTAGAGGAAAGCGGTATCCTCTCACAACACACAATGTGGGGCAAACCTAGTGCAACGCCCCTTAATTCGGACGTCACAGATGTCGTTACATACTTACATTCGTACAGGCATAAATCTTAATATTATAAATAATATCAAACTTTATCATTACTATTGATTTTAAAAGTACTTAGACTTACATTACCAGGATCCATTCATACGTTTTTTTTTAACTTAACATTGTTTCGAAAGGCATTGTTTAAATTATTCCTTATCATAATTTATTCATTTATACTTTAAATTAATCATGAACTTATATTAATAAAATAGATATACCAAGTTGTAAAATCAGGACTTAACAAAACATCACAACATATCATAATAAACATCAAATCATTTAAAACTTACTTACTCCCACAGTTCGGCAGGCCGAACTTGGGACTTCGGCAGGCCGAACATCATCGGCAGGCCGGAGTTCCCTCTACCGGCAGGCCGGCAGAGGCTTTGCAATACTGATTGAAAATTCAGCCATGTTCGGCAGGCCAAAAAATTCAATCGGCAGGCCGGCCACAGAGTTCGGCAGGCCGTCCGAGACCAAATTCCTTTAGAAAACTTTAACTTAAAACATAACAACTTTACGTAAAATATAGCGAAAGTTCATAATTCATTGAAAAACGATAAAATAACTTATAAAACCATAATATAAGTATTCTTAAAACTTAACATAAAATATATGTTCAAAAATATAACTTGATTAAATCATAAAATCATTTTCTTGGCGTGCTTCCGGTTACAATTCATCGTTCATGTTGCTCACACGCCTTCCCGTGCCCTCCACCTATTCCATGACTCTCTTACCCTTATCTGCAACATGACATATAAAACATGATTAAGCTAACGCTTAGTAAGTACATATAACTCTCACAACTTAAAACATTTCATAAACATCAGCATCATCATCCTCATCATAAAAGTGCCTTAAGCACAGTTTCATAGAACATATCTTTCGTAACGTTAACCATTTTAAAACTTAAACATTTTATCTTAAGGGCCCAAGTGTTGCACCATAAACATCATCATAGGCACGCCGTCATGAGAGGAGAAGGGTAGCTAATCCCAAACCAAACATGACATCATAACATAACATTTCATAACATTGGGTGTGCAACACTTATTAGGTGATACATATATACATACTTTTCATACTTTAAAACATGCCATAAACATCATGCATAACTTAAAATCATGAAAATCTTAATAGAAATTCTTAAGGAAAATATCCATAAAATCATCATGAATATCATTATGAACATAACGTCAAATCTTGTAAAACGTGTCATGTTGTAGGTGAGAATGTACTTACCTTATCGTTAGCTTACTTAACCTAAAAAAAATACACTTGGTGACGACGCCGCGGTCTCGATGTGCTCGCTTCCTTGAGTGTTCATGCCATTTATCATTTAAAGATGCAATAAAAATCAATACTTATCATGAAATATTTACACACATAACATTTATTCTTATAATAATCACATATACATACACTCATGTATACATTCATCACATTTCAGACATATCCCATAATCATCATCACAAAAATTATCATTAAAACATATAAACACCATTCATAACATACTTCCTTAAAACTTAAAACATTTCATACATTGTAAACATGAAAATCTTTTTGAAAAACGTTTTGTAATAATTTAAAACACATACATTTAATTTAAAACTCTATACAATCATCATATTATCATGCATAAAATTATTTTATTATCATAAAATCATGTAAATACATAAAACGTTTAATAAAATGAAAATCCCAAAAACAACATTATCAAAATAGTTTTCTTATTATAATCTCATAAAAATTTCATATTCATAAAAATAAAATACATTCATCATACATATGCATATTCTTAACAACTTTTCATGGAAACATCATTCATTATCTCTTGAATATTCATTACATTTTTTCATGCATTCAAAATTAAACAGTAACATTACTGTGAAGAGTAGAAGATAGAAATATCATATTTTCATAAAACATTCATATGACATGAAATTAGAAAGCACCACATAACATAATGCATAACATCACATTTAAAAATTCAAGACAAAACACAATACCTATAGAAAGATATTGTAGACGAAACGAGGAGAAGATTTCTTTTCAAAAATACCAGAGAAAACCGAATATATACCTTGAAGTTTCTTCTCAGAATCCTTGAATTTAACCAACAAAATAAGACTTTTCTTTCAATGTACTCAGAAAAATTTTCGTGAGAGAGGGAGAGGAAGAACTCATGGAGAAGAGAAGAGAAATGAAAAATCGTCTCAGAAATTTTTGAGAGGAAAATGTGAGAAGGAGAGAAAATAATGAAAAAGGAAACGTTAAAAAATTTTAACGTATTAAACATAATTGATGGGAATTCAATTCCCTTCATTAAGTCAGATTTTTCTGACTGTTAAGGGCTGTTGGCATGGAAGGAAAGAAGAGAAAGAAGGAAAGTCCAATCTCCCACTCAATACTTACCATGTTTTGCCCTATTTAAATTGGAAACCATATAAATTGACATAAATCATGCAAGTCAAACCCCTTTTATTTCCTAAAATGATAAAACATTCCATTATTATGCCAATTAACCACATTAAATCACCCAATTAATGTAATTAACTCAGCCATAGTTTTGGAGAGATTTCTGTTGACTGCTCGTCAGCCATGTTCGGCCTGCCGGTTCTAGCAAGTTCGGCCTGCCGGTGGGGTTCTTCGGCCTGCCGTTCTCGGGCAAGAAGTTCGGCCTGCCGAGCTTAAAAGTTCGGCCTGCCGATCCGTCATTAAATGCCATAACATAAAACATTCATACATCATTGCATCATAAATAAACATATGCTTAAAATTTCACATGAACACTAGAGCACAACGATCCCATGCGGTCATCACCTGTCACAAAACTTGTCATAAAAAGTTAGTAACATGCACATCACATATCATATCATATAACGTTATTATTAATAACATTCCTTATTAACGTTACTAACTTAACGTGGTTCGTTACATGAAATAGGCGGGCGTTACAATTCTCCCCACCTTATAAAAGTTTCATCCTCGAAACTTAGAATAAATGCGGATACAAAATTTTCATGTTATCTTCACGTTCCCATGTAGCCTCTTCAAATTGTTGATTTTGCCATAACACCTTGACCAATGGAATTTCCTTATTCCTCAAAGTCTTGGTTTTTCGATCGAGTATCTTCGTTGGTTTTTCTTCATAACTTAAATCTTCTCGTATCTCGATCACTTGTGGCTCAATCACATGCGTAGGGTCCGGAACATACTTCTTGAGCATGGAGACATGAAATACATCGTGCATTGCAGACATTTCAGAAGGCAACTTCAGCTGATAAGCTACTTTGCCTATTCGTTTAACAACTTCATAAGGACCGATGAATCTTGGGCTTAACTTGCTTTTCTTCCCAAACCTCATAACTCCTTTCATTGGTGCTACTTTCAAGAACACATATTCGCCTACAGCGAACTCTAAAGGTCTTCTTCTTTTGTCAGCATAACTCTTTTGACAGCTTTGAGCGGTCTCTATCCTTCTTCTTATCAACTTTATCATCTCAGATGTTTCATTCACAAAGTCTGTTCTTTCAGCATCTACGCTTTCCATCAATTTCTTTTCACCAGCTTCATGCCAACATATAGGTGACCTGCATTTTCGTCCATACAACGCTTCATATGGTGCCATTCCAATTATCACCTGATAGCTATTGTTGTAAGCAAACTCTGCTAACGGCAACATTTTACACCAGCTGGTCTTAAAATCAAGAGAATAAGCTCGTAACATATCTTCCAGAATCAAATTCGTCCTCTCAGTTTGGCCGTCAGTTTGAGGATGAAAAGCCGTGCTAAAATGAAGCCTGGTTCCCATTGCAGTCTGGACACTCTTCCAAAACTTAGATGTGAACCTGCCGTCACGATCTGAGATAATTGACTTGGGAATCCCATGAAGTCGTACAATCTCTTTAACATAGAGTTCGCTAACCGTTTCATAGAGTAAGTGATCTTGATAGGGATAAACTGCGCCGTCTTCGTCAGCCAATCCATAACTACCCAGATTGCATCATAACCGTTTGTAGTTCTGGGTAAACCAGTAATGAAATCTATTGCTATTTCTTCCCATTTCCATTCCGGTATTTGGATAGATTGCAGTTCACCACTAGGTCTCTGGTGTTCAGCCTTTACTTGTTGACATGTCATACACTTCTTTACATACTTTGCAACATCACGTTTCATTCCAAACCACCAGAAATTACCCTTTAGATCATTATACATCTTTGTTGCACCTGGATGAATAGAGTAAGGAGTGTCATGAATTTCTACCAAGATCATTTCCCTTAAATCATCGACATTGGGAACACATAAATGGTCCTTAAGATACAGAGTTCCGTCATCTGTAATACGAAACTCTTGACATTTTCCTTCTTTCATTTCTTGCTTGATTCTTACAAGGCTTACGTCGTCATCTTGCTTACTCCGAATTTCATCATACATCGTCGGAGCAAGAGAGAGTGCTGATAGCTGGCCTGCTATAAGTTCTAAACCGAAGTCTAGAATTTCCTTCCTTAGAGGTGGAGACTTTGCTTTTATAGACATCAACGTGGCAATTGACTTCCTACTTAAAGCATCAGCTACTCAGTTAGCTTTACCAGGGTGATAAAGGATTTCGCAATCATAATCCTTCACCAACTCTAGCCATCTTCGTTGTCTCATATTCAGGTCTCTTTGCGTGAAGAAGTACTTCAGACTTCGATGATCAGTGAAGATCTTGCATTGGACCCCATATAAATAGTGTCTCTATAGCTTCAACGCAAAAACAACTGCTGCTAACTTGAGATCATGAGTAGGATAGTTCTTTTCATAGTCTTTTAGTTGTCTTGAAGCATAAGCAATTACCTTTTCATTCTGCATCAATACAGCTTCTAGGCCCATCTTAGATGCATCACTGTAGATTACGAACCCATCATTTCCCTCAAGAATTGCCAACACTGGAGCCGCCGTTAATCTTTTCTTCAGTTCTTGAAAGCTCTTTTTGCATGCATCTGTCCATTCATACTTCTTTCCTTTGCGAGTTAAGTTTGTGAGTGGAGCTGCTATCTTGGAGAAATCTTCTACAAATCTTCGATAGTAACCTGCTAGACCCAAGAAGCTTCTTATTTCACTTGCATTCATCGGTTGCTTCCAATTGAGTACAGCTTCTACTTTAGCCGGGTCCACCATAATCCCATCCTTTGAAATAACATGCCCCAAGAATGACACTTTATCAAGCCAAAACTCGCATTTAGAGAACTTAGCATATAGCTGGTGTCTTCTTAAAGTCTCCAGCACAATCCTTAAATGCTCCTCATGTTCCTCTTGATTCTTAGAGTAGACAAGAATATCATCGATGAATACAACAACAAATTTTCGAGGAAATCCTTGAATACCATGTTCATCAAATCCATAAAGGCAGCCGGTGTATTTGTCAGACCAAAAGGCATAACCACAAATTCATGGTGACCATACCTCGACCTGAAAGCAGTCTTAGGAATATCTCCTTCTTTAATCTTCAACTGATGGTACCCTGATCGTAGATCAATCTTGGAGAACACCGATGCACCCTTGAGCTGATCAAACAAATCATCAATTTGAGGCAACGGATACTTGTTCTTGATGGTCGCCTTGTTCAGTTCTCTGTAGTCGATGCAGAGTCTCATAGTGCCATCCTTCTTTTTCACAAATAAGACTGGAGCACCCCACGGTGAGTGACTTGGCCTGATAAATCCTTTGTCAAGTAGCTCCTTTAATTGCATGTGAAGCTCCTTTAATTCTGCCAGGGCCATTCTGTAAGGCGCTTTAGAGATTGGTTCGGTGCCTGAGCGAGCTCAATCTCGAATCGTCAGGAAACACATCTTCATATTCATGAACAACATGTACATCTTCTATTCTTGTCTTTCCTTCTTGGCTTTTGTCTACAACGTTTGCCAGATAGCCCATGCAGCCATTTGCCAAAAGCTTCTTTGCTTTCATTGCCTATAAAAACATTTGAGGTTTCTTTCTGGTCTCACCAACATAAACGAATTTCCGATCACCTTCAGGATAAAAGATCACCTTTCGTTTCCGACATTCGATCGAGGTAGTATACTTACTTAGGAAATCCATCCCAAGAATCATGTCATAGTCATGCATGTCGATCACAATGAGGTCAACGAAAAGTTCCCTATCAGAAATCCATAGGGGTACTTTACGCAAAAGTGCATGGACAATATCACTTCCCCAGAGGGTAGTGTCGTAGTGAATCCCTATCTCATAGGCTCTAAACGAACCCCTAACTTCTTAGCATGTGACATAGATACAAAAGAATGCGTGGCACCCGTATCAAAAAGAACATAAACATTATTACATAAGCTTGTTATCTGACCTGTGACCACATTGGAGGCTTCAACAGCCACTTGTTCTTTTGTCATGGCATAGATTCGTGCGTTGGTCGGTGGGGCTTCAAGTCTCCCTTGACTAATTAGTGGCCCTTCAAGGGAGGCTTGCATCTGATGCAGCTGGGCTTGAGGAGGAGGTCTCTGCGGGGCATTAGCATTCATTAGTTTGGGGCAGTTCTTAACGAAATGGTCTTCGCGCCCACATATGAAACATTGGTTGGTCCCCAATCGGCATTCCCCTGGATGTTTCTTTCCACATTTGACACATGGTTGGAATCGCCTATCATTGTTGTTGCGCTGACCGTCATTGTGCTTTTTGTTGTCTTGGCCCTGCTGTTTTAAGGATTACCCTTCCTCTTATTGTTTCTCCAGTTCTGACTGTTGTTGTTGCTGCCGTTGTTGTTGTTGTTGTTCCTGTGGGGAGGACGGTTCTGGTTGTTGGCATTGTTGGCCTGCTGGTTGGGCTGAGCCTGATTCCTTCTTAACTTTGACAAGTGAAACTCAGCACGCTGGGCCCTCATAACAACCTGTTCTTGGGTCCTTGGCGGACTAGCCCCATCAACAATTGCAGCAATGTTTGGTCTAAGGGCCTTGATCAACCTTCTGACCCTTTCACCTTCGTTCATAACCATCCCTGGGCATAGACGAGCAAACTGGTCAAACTTTGTCACCACATCAGTGACTGTCATATCCCCCTGACGTAGGCTTTCGAACTCCTCATAATGCTTCCTTGTAACATTCATATGGAAGAACTTTGTGTTGAACTCTTGAACAAAATCAGCCCATGACATCTCTTCAACATTTCTACTCTGTTCGATGCCATCCCACCAAATTCTGGCCTCCATAGTAAGGCAGTACGAGGCACAGAGGACCTTTTCATTGTCCGTGAAATCCATGAGTCGTAAGGTGGCCTCAATTGTCTTTAACCATCCTTGTGCGACCAACGGGTCCTTTGAACCCTCAAAGTCAGCTGGCTTGACTCTCTTCCATCTGACCAGAAGAGGTTCCTGATAAGCCGCTCTTGGTTCAGCAGCAGGAGCTGGGACTTCATTTACTTGTGCTTGTGGCTGCGGAGGAGGAGGAGGCACATCATTGCCTCGTGGTTCACCATTCTGGCCATTGGCCCTTAATGTAGCAATCTCCCTTCTTTGATCCTCTAACTGCCTTTGCAGTTCAGCGATCATCGTCATAAGTCTCTCGTTAGTTTGGGTGAGGGTCTGCATCCTTCTGTGGCCGTCCATTGTAAATCTCCTAAAATAATTAGGACTTAGAAATGATCTTCCATTCATGAGACAGGTTTTCACTACCATATCATTAATCATTAATCATTAATCATTCAAACCTTAATCTTATCATCATACTTGCAACAATACATCTAACTTGATATCATACTTATTTGGAGGACTTGGATTGACGTGTGGCAATATGAATTGTAATCGGAAGATTTTTGCTCTGATACCAAAACCTGAAACGCCCCTTAATTCAGACGTCACAGATGTCGTTACATACTTACATTCGTACAAGCATAAATCTTAATATTATAAATAATATCAAACTTTATCGTTACTATTGATTTTAAAAGTACTTAGACTTACATTACCAGGATCCATTCATACGTTTTTTTTTTTTTTTAACTTAACATTGTTTCGAAAGGCATTGTTTAAATTATTCCTTATCATAATTTATTCATTTATACTATAAATTAATCATGAACTTATATTAATAAAATAGATATACCAAGTTGTAAAATCAGGACTTAACAAAACATCACAACATATCATAATAAACATCAAATCATTTAAAACTTACTTACTCCCACAGTTCGGCAGGCCGAACTTGGGACTTCGACAGGCCGAACATCATCGGCAGGCCGGAGTTCCCTCTACCGGCAGGCCGGCAGAGGCTTTGCAATACTGATTGAAAATTCAGCCATGTTCGGCAGGCCGAAAAATTCAATCGGCAGGCCAAACTTCTGGTCTTCGGCAGGCCGGCCACAGAGTTCGGCAGGCCGTCCGAGACCAAATTCCTTTAGAAAACTTTAACTTAAAACATAACAACTTTACATAAAATATAGCGGAAGTTCATAATTCATTAAAAAATGATAAAATAACTTATAAAACCATAATATAAGTATTCTTAAAACTTAACATAAAATATATGTTCAAAAATATAACTTGATTAAATCATAAAATCATTTTCTTGGCGTGCTTCCGGTTACAATTCATCGTTCATGTTGCTCACACGCCTTCCCGTGCCCTCCACCTATTCCATGACTCTCTTACCCTTATCTGCAACATGACATATAAAACATGATTAAGCTAACGCTTAGTAAGTACATATAACTCTCACAACTTAAAACATTTCATAAACATCAGCATCATCATCCTCATCATAAAAGTGCCTTAAGCACAGTTTCATAGAACATATCTTTCGTAACGTTAACCATTTTAAAACTTAAACATTTTATCTTAAGGGCCCAAGTGTTGTGCCATAAACATCATCATAGATGTGCCGTCATGAGAGGAGAAGGGTAGCTAATCCCAAACCAAACATGACATCATAACATAACATTTCATAACATTGGGTGTGCAACACTTATTAGGTGATACATATATACATACTTTTCATACTTTAAAACATGCCATAAACATCATGCATAACTTAAAATCATGAAAATCTTAATAGAAATTCTTAAGGAAAATAACCATAAAATCATCATGAAAATCATTATGATCATAACGTCAAATCTTGTAAAATGTGTCATGTTGCAGGTGAGAATGTACTTACCTTATCGTTAGCTTACTTAACCCAAAAAAATACACTTGGTGACGACGCCGCGGTCTCGATGTGCTCGCTTCCTTGAGTGTTCATGCCATTTATCATTTAAAGATGCAATAAAAATCAATACTTATCATGAAATATTTACACACATAACATTTATTCTTATAATAATCACATATACATACACTCATGTATACATTCATCACATTTAAGACATATCCCATAATCATTGTTGAGGGTAAGCTCGGCGCCCCCACCGAGGACCCTAACTTAGTGGTCGGCTACTCAGTTCGACAGACATAGGCTACCGCCCCGACCCGATGACTTATGCTTCTTCCCGATGTGCCTTCCATTTATCTGAGGGCACACCCCCAAGAGGGCTGCCACCTCGGGGATGTACAGTAGCTCGGGCCTGGCCATGCTATCCACCATAATACGTCACTACTCATCCTTGTAGGCCAGCACCAGGCAGACGTGCTGCCGTCCGATAGAGTCCAATCCATTGGACAATGGACGCGACACTTGTCACTTATTGCTTGATACACTTTGATGTGACACCTGGGTAATGGGTAAAACTCATCTTACACCCGATCCAGCTGGTGGCCTATAAATAGGATGCATTTATGACGTTTTTAGAGAGAGAGACTTCCTCATACCTAATTAGCTGTCGACCTCTGCCGAGCAATACTTGCCTTGAGCATCGGAGAGCCCTTGTCTATTGACTAACCCCCTTTCTCCGAATCATCCCTCTTGCAGGTACTCACTCCCGACCAGGGGCAAGCTTAGGAGGAGGTCGTAAGGTATTTCAGTCACACGTGGGTGTTGATCCGACGCCGGACAGCGGTAAGCATCAACATTTTGGCGCTAGAAGGAGGGCCGAACGCGCCCCAATCCAAAGTTATTATACCTCAGATTTCTGACATGACAACACGAGGTAATGTAAGAGATAGTACCGCCCGACGTCAGGAGTCGGGCGAGGCCAGGCATAAGCGACCGGCTACAGAACGGCCCAGCGATCGTCCTCGGATCGCAAGATCTCGGTCCGGAGGGCAAGGAAGCGCGGCAAGAGCCGAGTCGGTGAAGCCCCGCGCTGCACAAGATCCGATCCGGGAGCTCACAGATGCAGTTCAGATCTTAACTCGGCAGCTCGCACAGGCTCAACAGCAAGCTGCGCCGGGACCGCCGCCCCCTGCCCAGGTTGACCAGGCAGGGGGTCAGCATGAGCAGAGCACCACCAACTGGGAGGATCGATCAGAGCAGTCTCCGGGATCCACCAGAGGGCCCCTGCTTAACAATAGACTGGTCCATGAACGTCAGATGGGACGTCAACCACACCATGTCCCTTCACCACAAGGTTCCAGAGCCTCGGTGTTTGATCGGCTCGGGTACCAAGGGATTAACAGAAATCGCCAAGGCGAAGCTGGAGGCCTTGCCGAGGGCAGAGTACCCTATCGGGTCGAACTGCCCGAAGACACGAATAGTCGCCAGTTTCGGGTGCTGCAACGACAAATCGATGAAATCCACAATTGCAGGTTCGGTGTGGACGAGGTCGGGGCCCAGGATTCGCCCTTCCCGGATCACATAATGCGGGCACCCATGCAGCCGAAGTTTAAGGTCCCACAAATTAAGTCTTACGATGGGGCCACCGACGTAGATGAGCATGCTGAACTCTTCGCGGGCACATGCTGTTGCAGAATGCCAGCGATGCTGCGATGTGCAAAGCTTTCTCGCTCACCCTTACAGGCCCTGCTCGGTAGTGGTTTCGACGACTCGAACCAGGGTCGATTTCTTCCTTTGGGCATTTAACTGATGCCTTCTCCGCCGCATTCTTTACAACCAGGACGCGGAGGAAGGAAATAACTTCCTTGTACGCCGTCAAGCAGGGAGATGGGAGTGTCAGGGACTATGTGAACCGATTCACCCAGGCCGCTCTCGAGGTCAAGCACGTCGAAGACGAGACCCTCAAACATATTTTTGTAGGGGGCCTCCGAGACGAGAAGCTGACCTGGTCATTGGCCTTTGAGCAGCCAAATACGTTTTCACAGATGCTCGGGTACGCCCAAAGACATGCGGACGCTGCCGAGTACATGAAGAGCCGCCGGGAGGAGGCTGGCCCGAGCAGGACAAAAAAGGAAAAGAAGCAGAAAAGAAGGCCGGAGCAGAGCAGCGATGAGCATGCGAAGAAGCAGAAGAAAGAAAAAGCTGAGAAGCCGAAGGGGCCGACCGGCAAGTTTCGAAACTACACGCCCCTGGTGGCAACCATTGATGAGGTGCTCGCCCAGGTCGGACAAGAATCTGTTGACACCGCCGCCTAAGCTTCGAGAATTTAGGGCGAAGCGTGACCAGTCAAAATTTTGTAAATTCCATCAAGACGTGGGTCATACTACCCGAGACTGCATCTAGCTCAAGGACCAAATCGAAAGGTTGGTCCGAGAAGGTCTATTGCAGGAGTTTGTGGAGAAGGCCATAAACCTAAGGGCGACCTCTATAAGGAATGACTCGTCAGGCCGAGACACGCAGAGCCGACCCAGGGCCGGTAGTGGGAACGCCCCGGAACCCCCAAATATCATACATACGATACTTGGCGGGCCTGTTGCCGCGGACACATCGAGTGGGCGGTGATCCTACGTCAGAGAAGCTCGGCGGGTCGAACGGGGTGACTTCATGAACGTGTCCGAACATATCAATAAAATATGCCGCCAGGAGGACACCCCGATCACTTTCACCGAGGAGGAAGCAGACCGACTAATGCATCCCCACAATGATGCTTTGCTTTGCGAGCTGCCTATCGCTAACAATGTTGTACGACGAGTCTTAATTGATAATGGCAGTTCGGTGGACATCCTTTTTAAGCAGGCATTTGACAGGCTGAAGATCAGCAACGCGCCTTTAGCCTCGGTCCGGACCCCACTCTTCAGTTTCGCGGGTGAGTGTGTCCGAGCAATCGGGAAGGTTAGTCTCCCAGTAACTTTTGGAGAGGGTGCTGCCAAGGTCACTCGGGTGGTTGACTTTTTAGTCGTCGATAAACCCTCACAGTATAACATCATCATCGGCCGGCCGACGTTAAATGGATTAAAGGCCGTGGTCTCGACATATCACTTGGCAATGAAGTTCCCGGCCGATGGTGGTGTTGGAGTAATCCGTTCGTCTCAGGCGGACTCCCGGGCTTGCTATGCAAATGCAGTCCGGGCAGCCTCAGCCCAGCAACAGGGAGTCTTGGCCGTGTATGCGGTCGATGAGACTGACCTCCCAACTGATCCAATGCCAAAGATGCTTGCGGACCTAGAGCCCAGGTTTCCCGAGGAAGAGGCACGTCGGATACGTAACAGCTCGGCCCGGTATTCGATAATCGGGGAAAAGCTGTACCGATGCGGCTACACGACACCATGCCTAAGATGTTTGGATTCTCAGGAGGCCGAGTACTTAATGAAAGAGATTCATGAAGGCCTTTGTGGCAATCACTCCGGTGGACGCTCCTTAGCCCAGAAATGCCTACGGTAGGGTTATTACTGGCCTACTATGCAGCAAGACTGCGGGAGCTTTACACGGAAATGTTTCAAATGCCAGCAATTTGCTTGGATGCTAGGGTCACACGCCGAGCCTCTAAATCCGGTGACTTCAACATGGCCATTTGCAAAATGGGCCATTGACTTGATCGGACCACTCCCTCCAGCTCGTTCGCAATTCAGATATTGCATCGTCGCCATAGACTATCTGACGAAATGGATCGAAGTCGAGCCTTGCACCAACATGACCGAAGCTAAGTGCACCAACTTCGTGTGGAAAAACATCGTCTGTCGGTTCGGAATCCCACACACTATCGTGACCGATAACGCTAAGCAGTTTGACTCTTCAGGTCTACGCCATCTGTGCGAGAAGCTCGGTATTAAGAAAGTTTACTCTTCCCCGAGCTATCCGCAGAGTAACGGCCAGGTGGAGGCCGTGAACAAAACAATTAAAGACAACCTCAAGAAGAAACTCGAGGGGCTTAAGGGCGCATGGATTGACGAACTACCCCAAGTGCTCTGGGCATACCGAACAACTGCGCGAGCTGCAACCGGCGAGACACCGTTCTCCCTGGTTTATGGGGCAGAAGCCATCATCCCAGCCGAGGTTGGATTACCGAGCTTGAGGGTTGAGCAATACGAAGAAAAACTGAATGAACAACTCATGATGACCGAGCTCGACCTACTTGAAGAAAAAAGGAACCGAGCATCCATTCGTAATGCAGCCCGGAATCAGGTGGTAGCTCGGTATTACAACAAACGGGTTCAGCCGAGAAGCTTTAAGGTTGGTGACTTAGTAATGAAGAAGGTCACGATTCAACAACCCGGTCTTGGGTCCTTTGGTCCGAAGTGGGAAGGACCTTTTAAAGTCGAAGGTGTCGTGCGATCAGGCACTTACAGGCTGATCGATTTGGAGGGGAATCAGCTCGGGCATCCATGGAATGCCAAGCTGTTAAAAAGATTCTATTCCTGAAAAAGAAGAGGAAATCAGAGCCAGATTCCTTTTTTGATCTCTGGCCACAATTCTTTTGTAACTAGACCTGCTGAGCAGGGCTGGAAAACTCAATGTAAATATTACATTAATGAAGCACAACTTCCCTGAACTCATTCCACCAGAGCAATGTTTTTGGGGGAGGATTATGCCTAAGACGCCAGAACCCCAGCTCGGAAGAAGGATGTTGACTCCCCACCAAGGGAGTCATCCTCGTCAAACTGGACAGGGGGGCTAGTCGGTATATATCTCATGTCTGTCATGCACACCCCTAAGTTGCTCGGCACATCTATGTGCCCGATTAGTCCTACACTTGTAAAGTTTCTTTAAAACTACAACAAGTCTATGGGGGGCAACGGGGTAAGGGTACATATACGCCGTCTATATTCTGCCCGACCGAGACCAGAAACCTAAACTTGCTTGGATAACCAAGCAGAAATGGATAACTACTCGAAAAACAGAACAAAAGTCCTCGGATTAACTGAGGACAGAGGTACTCGGCTTACCTCTGCTCGGTAAATTGTCTCCCAGCCTGGGAACTCCCCTGAGAAGTATCTAACTTTAACGTTACGTGGATGCAAAACGGAAAAATATAAAATGTCAAATTTATTTCCTAGGGAGGTACAAGAAAGTTGGGCACCTCCCAAGCCCGATTACAAGAAAGCGGAGGATCAATCAGCCCGAGTCTCATCACCAGCTTGAGTCTCGTCCCCGGCCGCGTTGTCGTCTTGGCCTCCCTCGGCAGCCGGCACATCCCCGTCATCATCACCGTCCACAACGACGATCTCTTCTTCAACTTCCCGCGGTTGCTCCGCATCGCCCTGGTCCGGCTCGGCGATGACCGACCAGTCGAATGCAGCCGCCTCGGGATGCTTTTCGATTACATGGTCACAGAGATCGGCCATCCCATCGAAGTAGAGGTCGGTATATTTGGGGGATGTCTTAAATTCTTCGATTGCAGCAGCCAGCTGGTCGGGAAGCCCGGCTACGAATCGGTGGTGCTCGGCTTGTAGAGTTGCTAGACGCCCCTCTAGCCGAGCGGCTTTCTCTTCCTGCCGAGCAGCCTTATCCTCTGCCTCCTTGAGCCGCCTCAACATGTCCTCGGCCTCAGACTTCGCTTTCTGGGCCTCCTCCTTAGCTCGATCTACCTCGACCTTCGTGTCGTTGAGCTCTCTGTCGGAGTCCAACTTCAGCAGGAGGGTCTTCTTGTGCCTTTCTTGCTCCTTGTGGATCTCCCTCACCCCGATGGAGTGCGCCATGTGCACAACGGCGCTCAGTTGTGAAAAGTACAAGGGGTAAGTTCTCGGCAATACTATAGGAAGTCCCTGCAACCATTGGCCGGCTTGGATACTTACTGAGGTTGCCGTTCGGAGCGCCAGGTTGCACAAATCTGGGAAGTCCTCACCCCGAATCTCCATGAAGAAGTCATTTGGGGGAGCCACGTCCCCGATGCGTTCAAGGAGCATGCCGCGGTAGTTCGGGCGCCTTCTTTGTTGGTCCTCGGAAGAACCTCTAGATGCCTCGTCTACTCGGCCGGCCTCAGAAGAGACCCTTACTGGCGGCGGCGGTGGAGCTTGGACTGACGTGGAGGTCTGCCCGGCGCGTGTCGGGAGCTCGGGCGCTGGCGTCCGCTTACGCTTTTTGCTGGCCTCAACGGCCTTGCCCTTGCCCTTCCTCTGTGTTGACATCTGGGCAAGCCTGCCAGCGCGGGAGCTCGGTGCGGTCATTTCTGCACAAAGAAAATCCCAGTTAAACGAAGGACGAAATAAAAGAGGAAAGGGCGACTATAAATAAAATTCCAGGCTGACCTCCGATCCGGAGTTGGCCCGACGGGTACAGGAGCCTAATCACGCCCTCGAGGTTCTCGTCGGCTACAGGTGGCCCCGCATCGAGGGAGCCACTGGACGAGTCCTCGGTACTGGACGATGAAGGCTCCCTCGTCGGCCACCCGGACCGGGAAGTGCTTGGCCCTTGAAGATCCACGTCACCCGGACGGGCAACAGTAACCTGCCCGGTTTCCCGGGCAGGACGCCTAGCTCGGGGAAAACTGCTGGATTCCCCGAACCAACCGTATCTGGACAGAGTGTCCTTTCTTAGAAGAAAGGACTGTTGTCTGGACGACTCGGGCTTCTCGAACAGTTCATCCACGGCCTCTATCACGTGGCTCGGTGCCCAAGGGCGCTTGGTCCAGACGTGCCCCAGCTCAAATGACCCCGGCACTTGTTCATCCTCGGGGATAGCTTCACCAGCTCGGGCTAAAAAGTTTCCCCCGACGTAAAACCATTCAAACTTCCACAGCTTGTCTGAGTCAGGGTTGCCCAGAATAAAGTCCTTTTTGAAGCCGGTGAAGTAGTACCAGCCGGACTGCCGAGGAAGCTTCTTCATCTTAAATACTTGCTTGAAGGCCTCCAACGGCATCTCAGTACTCCGGTGGTACTTCCACAAAATATACATCCCGATCAGCGACCTATAGCTGTTCGGGTTCAATTGTGCCGGGCACACATTAAAGTCATTAAGCGCCCGACGAAGGAAACGGTGCAGTGGTAGACGCAGCCCGGCCTTGAAGAACTCGACGTAAAGTGTGATAAATCCCTCTGGTGCCTCTAAAGGTGAATCTCCCTCTCCGGGGACGACAAGATTCACATTGGCCGGGATGCCAGATTCGTCGCGTAGGGCCTCTAACCGCGACTCCATGATCGCGCTTGTATAACCCGCCGCCGAGGTTTGCCCAGGGTGACTCACCCGATATGCTGTAACGCCTCGCACGCGGGTGGCCCGGACCTCTTGCTCCATTTCTGGCTGCTCTGCTCCCGAATCCTCGGCTGCATGCTCCTCATTGGAGGCATCAAGTGTAATCACACCTGCAACTTGGTCGGGGGCCTCGGCATTCCGACCAGAGGCGCTCTGAGCATCCTCACGGGTTTGAAACTCGGCCCTCTCCCTTGGAAAAACTTGGGAACGGCCCGCTGTTGCCGCCCCGGTATAAGGGTCTTGTTCCCTGGACGGCCTGATAAGCTTGTGCCCGCCCAGCAAATTCAAAAATTCTTGCTCGGGCACGGTCTGGGAATCGACCCTTAGGATCTGCTCCAGCCGCGTGGCCCCTTCCCGTCTTTGGGACGCCGCCTCGGCATCAGATTGAGTCGAAGAAGAGCTACTGCTCTCCCCGCAACTTCCTGACCATGAAACCTCCACGTTTTGTGAGTCAGACAAATCACTCATTTTCACTTAGAAAGTTACCTGCTCGGGTTCTTGGTAGCTCGGTTGATATAGTCCTCGGCTATTACTTGAGCTCGGCAGCTAAAACTTCTCGTTTGTAAAATTTCTGAAAATAAAGTACAAATTACGGAGGGGAAGGACCCTATTTATAGCCATTTTAAGCAGAAAATTTAAGCACGAAAACCCAAAAGGCGCAATTAATACGCCTGACAGCTGCACAGACGGCTGCGACGCGACACGCGTCCCCCGTCTGATCTGCGCGTCTTTTCGCCGCACCCCGCTCCTAAGTGTCGCTTGGCCTTCTTCCTTTGAGCCGACCTCACCCACTCGACATAGTCCACCCGGCCGAACACCGACCAGGTGAACTGGGGGGCTAATGTTAAGGGTAAGCTCGGCGCCCCCACCGAGGACCCTAACTTGGTGGTCGGCAACTCAGTTCGGCAGACATTGGCTACCGCCCTGACCCGACGACTTATGCTTCTTCCCGAGGTGCCTTCCATTTATCTGAGGGCACACCCCCAAGAGGGCTGCCACCTCGGGGATGTACAGTAGCTCGGGCCGGGCCATGCTATCCATCATAATACGTCACTACTCATCCTTGTAGGCCAGCACCAGGCAGACGTGCTGCCGTCCGATAGAGTCCAATCCATTGGACAATGGACGCGACACTTGTCACTTATTGCTTGATACACTTTGATGTGACACCTGGGTAATGGGTAAAACCCATCTTACACCCGATCCAGCTGGTGGCCTATAAATAGGATGCATTTATGACGTTTTTAGAGAGAGAGACTTCCTCATACCTAATTAGCTGCCGACCTCTGCCGAGCAATACTTGCCTTGAGCATCGGAGAGCCCTTGTCTATTGGCTAACCCCCTTTCTCCGAATCATCCCTCTTGCAGGTACTCACTCCCGACCAGGGGCAAGCTTAGGAGGAGGTCGTAAGGTATTTCAGTCACACGTGGGTGTTGATCCGACGCCGAGCAGCGATAAGCATCAACAATCATCATCACAAAAATTATCATTAAAACATATAAACGCCATTCATAACATACTTCCTTAAAACTTAAAACATTTCATACATTGTAAACATGAAAATCTTTTTGAAAAACGTTTTGTAATAATTTAAAACACATACATTTAATTTAAAACTCCATACAATCATCATATTATCATGCATAAAATCATTTTATTATCATAAAATCATGTAAATACATAAAACGTTTAATAAAACGAAAATCCTAAAAACAACATTATCAAAACAGTTTTCTTATTATAATCTCATAAAAATTTCATAATCATAAAAATAAAATACATTCATCATACATATGCATATTCTTAACAACTTTTCATGGAAACATCATTCATTATCTCTTGAATATTCATTACATTTTTCATACATTCAAAATTAAACAGTAACATTACTGTGAAGAGTAGAAGATAGAAATATCATATTTTCATAAAACATTCATATGACATGAAATTAGAAAGCACCACATAACATATATGCATAACATCACATTTAAAAATTCGAGACAAAACACAATACCTATAGAAAGATATTGTAGACGAAACGAGGAGAAGAATTTCTTTTTAAAAATACCAGAGAAAACCGAATACATACCTTGAAGTTTCTTCTCAGAATCCTTGAATTTAACCAACGAAATAAGACTTTTCTTTCAATGTACTCAGAAAAATTTTCGTGAGAGAGGGAGAGGAAGAACTCGTGGAGAAGAGAAGAGAAAGAGAAATGAAAAATCGTCTCAGAAATTTTTGAGAGGAAAACGTGAGAAGGAGAGAAAATAATGAAAAAGGAAACGTTAAAAAATTTTAACGTATTAAACATAATTGATGGGAATTCAATTCCCTTCATTAAGTCAGATTTTTCTGACTGTTAAGGGCTGTTGGCGTGGAAGGAAAGAAGAGAAAGAAGGAAAGTCCAATCTCCCACTCAATACTTACCATGTTTTGCCCTATTTAAATTGGAAACCATATAAATTGACATAAATCATGCAAGTCAAACCCCTTTTATTTCCTAAACTGATAAAACATTCCATTATTATGCCAATTAATCACATTAAATCACCCAATTAACGTAATTAACTCAGCCATAATTTTGGAGAGATTTCTGCTGACTGCTCGTCGGCCGTGTTTAGCCTGTAGTTCTTTCCCTTCGCCCTGCCGGTTCCAGCAAGTTCGGCCTGCCGGTGGGGTTCTTTGGCCTGCCGTTCTCGGGCAAGAAGTTCGGCCTGCCGAGCTTAAAAGTTTGGCCTGCCGATCCGTCATTAAATGCCATAACATAAAACATTCATACATCATTGCATCATAAATAACATATGCTTAAAATTTCACATGAATACTAGAGCACAACGATCCCATGCAGTCGTCACCTGTCACAAAACTTGTCATAAAAAGTTAGTAACATGCACATCACATATCATATCATATAACGTTATTATTAATAATATTCCTTGTTAACGTTATAACTTAACGTGGTTCGTTACATGAAATAGGCGGGCGTTACAATTAGCATGAATGGTGTTATTGAGAGATGAAACAAAATGTTTAAAGACATGATAATAAGTATGATTAATAATTCTTCTTTACCAAAATCCCTTTGAGGAAAAGCACTAGAGATTGCAGTCGAGGCAAGGCCTTCCAAGCAAAGCGATAGCTAAAACCCCTCATGAACTATGGACAAACAAGAAGCCTAGTATAAGGCATTTACACAATTGGGGTTGTCCAGTTGAGGTAAGGCCTTATAGGCCAAATGAAAAGAAACTGGACTTAAGAACTAGAGGCTGCTACTTTGTTGGATACTCTGAACGATCAAGGGGTTACAAATTTTATGATCTTATAACTATGAACTTTTTCGAGATGGGAAATGTAAGATTTCTTGAGGAAGTGGAGTTTGAAGTGGGAGATAGGATAAGAGACATTGTCTTTGAATAGGAATTCGTTTCTCTTCCTGCTATTGCTATTGACAATGATCAGGCTCGAATTCCTGACACTGTTCAAAATGCAAATCCAGAATATCAAGACAATGTTCAAAATGAAGAAGTTGCTCTTTAAGAGCAAACTCAACAACATCAAGAGGATATGCCATTGAGAAGATCCACTAGAGAAAGGAGAAGTGCTATTCCAGATGACTATGTTGTCTTTCTCCAAGAACATGAGGTTGACATAGGAATGGAGGAAGATGATCCAATTAATTTCCATAAAGTCAAGCAAAGTTCTAACTCTCAAAAGTGGATTGATGTAGTGAATGATGAAATGAAATCCATGAAGGACAATGATGTTTGAGATCTTGTCGAATTGCCTGAAGGCTTTTGGTTCCAAATGGATATTTATGACCAAGAAGGATTCAAAAGGTAATGTTGTGAGATATAACTCTCATTTAGTTGCTAAGACTTTCATTCAAAAAGAAGGTATTGATTGTAAAGAGACTTTCTCTTTAGTTTCATTGAAAGACTCATTTGGATCATAATGGCACTTATGGCTTATTTTGATTTGGAGCTATTTCAGATAAATGTAAAGAATGCATTTCTCAAGGGTGATTGATGAAACAATATATATAGTGCAGCCAGAAAAATTTGTGTGTGGTAACCCAAGGAAGGTGGTTTGCAAACTAAAAAAATCCATCTATGTTCTTAAACATGCTTCTTGTTAATGGCATCACAAATTTGATCAAGTTATTGTCTCGTATGGGGTTTGAGTTAAAAAATGTTGATGATTGTACATACCATAAGTTCAATGGGAGTAAATATATATTCTTGGTGTTATATGTTGATGACATACTGCTTGCGACCAACGATATAGGCTTACTGATGAGGCTGTAAAAGTTTTCATTTTCTAAGGCTTAAATAATTTATTTACGCTTTTATTTCTCATTAAATCTTCTAATTAATAGCATTTTGTGTTAATAAGTATTTTTGTGTCGTGGTGTGAAAATATGTTTAAAAATACATTTTTAGTGTGGTTTTTATGTTTTTAGTAATTTTAGAGTCATTTTGGTGTGTTAAATAAGTGTCTAGTCTGTAAATAGTCAAAACCGTAAAAGTAATGCGGTTATTTTATTTTGAGTTTTAGTGTTTTTGATAGTGTGTTTTAAGTTTATAAATATGTCTTGTTATATTTTTAGTAATTTTTAAAAATATTTCCAAGTCATAAAAATTATATCTATGCTAAACCGCAAGAGACTGAAAATTTTAGGAGTTTTTATTTAATTTTGTGTGTTTTAATGTAAAATAAATATTTTTAATAAATATTATGTTTGTAAAATAATTAATATTAGTGTGTTTGTGACTTTTAGATTTGAAATCTGGAGGAAAAACAGAGCAAAACGACACCAAAACGGATAAAATCGGACATCAAATGCATCAAAAAGATAAAGAAAATCTGAATTTAAATTAAATGGGACACGTGGCGTAACAAGGACCATCGGATTCACTGCCGAATTCATCTCAGCCGTCCGAGGAAGAGACGCGTGTCAACGCGTCATTCGGTGCGTCAGCGAAATCTCAAAGTGCGGTCCACATGTCGAGATATGATTGGCGCGTGCGTTACACGCGCCGACAAAGCTGCAGGCGAGGCAGGGGAATCGCAGGCCGTGTCTGCTCGCGTGTGGGTGAGTCCACGTGCAGCTGTTCTTCCAGCCGTTGGATGCGATGACCAAGAGCAATCTGACGGTCCAAAATTGCTGTCCCACTGGTCCCAGCTGGGCCCATTCTCAGGCGTGTTTGGAGCTGTTGGATCGTGCGATTAACGGTCACGATCAGTCCGTTTAAGTGTTGCCGTGTACCGCGAGGCAGAGAATCTCAAAGACAAATTTGCATTCTCACGAACGCAGATCAGCGTGAAAGAAGAAGGAAATAATTCAAAATCGTCAACTTTCAACAGGAAATAACATTAATTATAAGTGGACGTTTGTAAAATCGATTCCCTATAAATACCGAGGCATTTGCCTCAGTTGAGGAGAGCCTCTCGCAGCATGAAAATGCTGTTGCAATAATTACAGTCTAGTTTTTATGTTAGTTTTCAGTCTAGTTTCTTGTAAAATATTTTTCTAGTTTATGTTGTAAAAATTATGCTCAATAATATCAATAGTACTTTATTAATTATGTCTTTCTAAATTTCTTTTTAGTTGAGGGGAGAGGGGGAAATTCTGGAAAAATTATCTTAAATATTTTTGGTTTTTCTTAGTTTTCTAAGCTGTTGTAATGTCAAAATATTCTCTTAGAAAACCTAGAATTTCAATATTTTCTTAGCTAGAACTCTGTCAAAATTACAGTTCTGATTTATCGACGACATAGACTGGCAAGGATAATGCTTGGGAGGACCTTGATTATTCGTAGACAGAGAATGGCTCGATAAACACTTAACTTACTATCTTGGTTGTTATTTTAGTTAAGTTATGTTGAAATGCTACTTATTTATTAAGTTGTGTTTTTGCTACATTATAGACATGGAATGGCACAGTAAATGCTTGGTAAATCTTGATTTATTGTCGACATAGGATGACATAGTGTATACTTAAACCAACTAATAAATAAAAAGAGAAACTAAAATATATTGAAGATAATTGTCAGAACAGAACATTTGAACCTCAGCCCTGTTATTATTGTTATTTTACTTCCTTAAATTGTCGTTATTATTGTTGTTACGCTGCTTAAATTATTACTTGTTATTAAAGTTCCAAATTATCAAAATTTAAAGATGAAAAATGCTGTAAAAAAATGTGTAAATATTGTAAATACATTCTGTGAATAATAAATATTAATCCTCAAATTTTTCAGCTTAAATAAAAAGAAAAAGTTAATATAATACATGTACTAGAACTGAATAAATCCTTCCTTGTGGGTTCGACCTCGGATTCACCGAGAAAATATTACTTGAGACAACCTTATACTTGAGGTTAGTTTAAAATGCGTAAATAGACGCGAGACCAAGTTTTTGGCGCCGTTGCCGGGGAAGGTATTGTTTTTAGTGCAGTATAATATTGTGTAATATATTTTCCTTTTCTTTTTATTTTTCTTTTATATGTTACTAACTTTTCTTTTCTTTTGTTTTATTTCTTTTCTTTTGTTAATATCTTCTGTTTTGCAGGCATTAAGTACTGTTCACGTAGGAATCTGCATGCATTTTCTGTAAGTTACTATTTGTAGTAGTTACTGTTCACGTCACTATTTTAATATAAAAAAATAAAAAATAATAAAAATAAATTTTTTTTTCTCTCATTTCTTCTGTAAAATATTTATTTTGCTAGTTTTAGGTTTGTGCCTTAGAAATAAAACTTCATAAAATTTTAGATTAGGTTTTCCATAATACTTAATAAACAAATTGTGTTTCTGTGAAAAGTATTTTTTGAGAAAGTTTTGTTTGGGGACTGATATTGGTTCAGAATTCTTTCCCATAACCGATTCACTTTTGGAGATTCTCCCAACACCAATCATTCCTGGAACGTTGTTCTGTCAAGGAGATTGGTTCTTAAGGAGCCTTAGCACCACCAATTTTTCCTAGGGACATTCTTGAAAAATATAATTCACAACTTCACAAAATCAATAAGGCAGATACTTTTCATTCACTACTTTACTCTCCCTGAGTAGAGAAAAGTTTAGTATTTGTCTGTAAAATTTTCTAAATATTTAAATAATTTGTATGCCAGTTTGATTTCGTAAGTCTAATAGTCGTAGGTTAGTTAGAAAAAGTTTAGAACCACTTTTCGTCTTTGTTGTGTCTTCAAATTCACCAAAAATGGCTGATGATGAAAGTGCTCATAATGAAAATATTGATAATCAACAAATCATCAATCCTGTTGTTCGCTCAATGAGAGATTATTTGCAACCACCCTGTGAATCCACTCCATCATGTTTGGTTTTTCCTCTCAATGCTCATCACTTTAGGTTTAAACTTGGAATGATCAACTTGCTTCCCAATTTTCATGGCTTAGAATCTGAAAATCCATATCTGCACCTTGGAGAGTTTGAGGATGTTTGTGCTACCTTCACTGACCAAGAAGTTTCAAATGAAATTGTTAAGCTTAAGCTTTTTCCCTTTTCTTTAAAAGACAAAGCTAAAACTTGGTTTACTTCTTTAAAACCTAGGTCAATAGGTACATGGCAAGAAATACAAACTAAGTTTCTGAAAAAATTCTTTCCAACACATAAGACCAATGCTTTGAAAAAAAAAATTCAAAATTTTTCCCAAAATGCAAAAGAAGTTTATTTCCAGTGCTGGGAACGATTTAAAGATTTGTTGAATTCTTGCCCACATCATGGTTTTAAAAAATGGCGTTACATTAGTTTTTTTTATGAAGGCTTAACTCTTGAAACCCGTCAATTTGTTGAAACAATGTGTAATGGAGAATTCCTTGGTAAAGAACCTGATGAAGCGTTAGATTTCCTTGATAATTTGGCAGATAACTCTCAATACTAGCAACATAGTAATTCTGAAGGCTCAATTAGATCTAATCTTGCTAATGCTCAAAGAGGTGTCCATCAACTTAGTCAAGAAAATGATCTAAGTGTTAGAATTGCATGTTTGACTAAAAGATTGAAGCCATGGAACGAAGGAATGTCCAAGAACCCAAAATTGAAATTTTGTGTAGTGTTTGCCAAACTCTAGGACACTCAACTTATGAATGCCCAATTTTTAAGGAAGAGTCCCATGAACAAGTGAATTACACAAATCAATTGGACCCACCTAGAAAGCCATTTTCATCCCCACATTCTGACACATACAATTCACAATGGAAAAACCATCCCAATTTCAGTTGGAGAAATGATCAACCACAACAGCAATATCAACCACCACCACCATTTCCACCACAAAACTCTCAAGGCCGTCCACCATTTCCATCGAATTCTCAAAATTTTCAAAGGCCTCCACAAAATTTTTCTGAAAATCTCCAATCTCGAGTCAAAACTCTTGAAGACACTTTGCAAACTTTCATTCAGGCTCAAAAATCATTCATTCAAAAACAGGAAGTTCATAACACTCGCACTTCTCAAGACATTCATGAAATTAAAGAATCTATTTCCAAACTCACTTCTTCCTTTCACATTCAAGAAAAAGGCTAATTTCTTGCTCAACCTGTACATTATCCATCTGCTAATGAAATTGCCTCTTCTAGTTCACAGACACAACAAAAAACTGTTAATTTTGTTACAACTCCTCAAAGTGGAAAAACTATTGATAAAACTAATCTTTTAAAAGATCAGAAAGTTAATTCAACTTTGAAAAGTGATGATCAAATTAATAGTGATAAGGAAAATTCTGAAAGAGAAAAGAGTGTTTCAAGAGAGAAATTTGTTCCAAAGATTCCATTTCCTCAAGCTTTGCTTTCAAAAGAGAAGTTTGACAAAAACGCTGAAATTGTTGAACTGTTCAAACAAGTCAAAATTAACATTCCACTTTCAGATGCAATCAAACAAGTCCCATCTTATGCTAAATTTTTGAAAGATTGTTACACGATTAAAAGAAAGCATAATGTGACTAAAACTGTATTTTTAGCTGAGAATGTTAGTTTCATCATTCAACATGATTCATCATTGAAATACAAAGATCCTAGTTGTCCCAAAATTTCTTGCATCATCGAAAATACTCAAATTGAACATGCTTTGTTAGACCTTGGTGCTAGTGTCAACCTCTTACCTTATTCTGTTTATCAGCAATTAGGTCTAGGTGAACTAAAGCCAACTTTTGTCACACTTCAATTAGCTGATCGATCTATAAAAATTCCAAGAGGTGTTGTCGAGGATGTGTGAGTCCAAATTGATAAATTTTACTACCTAGTGGATTTCATTGTTTTGGATACACAACCTGTCACAAATTCAAATGTTCAAATTCCTGTCATTTTAGGTCGTCCATTTCTTGCAACTTCTAATGCTTTGATTAATTATAGAAATGGAATACTAAAATTGTCTTTTGGAAATATGACCTCAGAGTTCAACGTTTTTAACATGGCACAATCACCCTCTGGAAAATGTGAAGTGAACTTTGTTGAGAGCAATACTTCAGGAACGTTTGTTGATCCCTTGGCTGATTTGGCTAATTCTTTTGATTCGAATGTTCCACCCAAAGTTGATAACCATCCTGTGAATGTTTTTGACCAATCTCCTGAAGCTAAAAATTCAAATTTTGAAGCTGAATGTGAAAATGAAGTTTTTGGAGAAGAACCTGAGGATGTGGTGATGGGTGACACTATGGGTGATACTATGGATGACCTCATGTATGATCTCATGGATGAAGAAGAATTTCAGCAAAGATTCTTTGCAGCTGCTGGCAACTTAACTTTTTGGGAGTGCTATCTTTTGGGAAGGTTTAGAGCAACTCTTCCAACAGTCATCAACATTGATGATTCTGACTCCGATCCTGAAACTGAAATCATAGTTATAGATTAATGTTTGTATCGTATTTATGTTTTTGTATTTGTTTATTGTATCTTTATTTTCTTTGTTTTTCCTAAAAATCAGAAAAATAATTTAAAAAATTCATTAAAATGGTAGAAATTTTGGAGGTTATAATCAGCACGATTAGTTTGTATTTTTGTATCAACGGCCTCTAGAAACGCATTTTAATGAAATGATTTTCAATGAATTTTTTTGAATTTTAGATCTTTGTAAAAGAAAAAAAATAAAAAATAAAAAAAATTGAAAAACTCAAAAAAAAAACACAAAAATATATTCATTTCTGAGTAATCTGTTAGGTTACCTTTCTTTGGCCCATTTTAGTTCAGCCCATTACTCTCGCATGCGTTTGAATAGTCTTCCACGTGTTTGAACAGAAGTCTACCCATTGTCTATAAAATCTGTTATGTGCATCCAAGCTCAGAAATCTTTGTTCTCTCTCTCTCTCTAAATTTCTTGTTCTCTCTTTCGAATTCTCTCTGTCTTCTCACTAAAATTCTAAGAAATTCTTCAAAACTCTTTCAAACACTTTTTCTAGAAAATCTTCAATCTCCTTTTCTTCTGCTTCCACAAAAATCTTCACAATCCTCTCTCGAACTCTCTCTTAAAGCTTTCAATTCACTCTCAAGAATCTCAATTCCTCAATGATGGATCCAAAATATGAGCACTTAAAGAAATATTTCCCTTCACTTTCTCAAAGAGAGATCAGAAAGAAGTACAAAACTAGAGTCACTCGTCTTTGGGTACTTTCACGTTTTAAGCTTCCTACTGATATTAAGATGTACATAGAAGGTCTTGCTCGTTCAAGTGATGTAAATAATGTAGGTTTGCCTGGTATGGGTATAAGTCTGTGTGCTAGAAAAAGAAGAGCTCGTCGTATGGAGTCAAAATGTCATAAATGTTCTCGTCAAACTTGTTCTGGAAAATGTCCCTCACCTGGTTTCGTGTCTAGAAATAGGGAAGATAAAATTCAGTTCTGTAAAAATGGTCTTAGGAATGAAAACTTAGAAGATCTCCGAGTTTCTCTTGAGTCCCATCCAAGTGGATACGTTTGGGGGGCTATGAAACAACTCTGGCCTCAATTTCATGAAGAAAAAGAATGTCTTGGGAATCTGATGCTAAAAGACCCAACTGTTCAGTTTACGAGAATGTTAGATGGAAAACAGAGTCAAGATCCTTCTACTTCAGAACAAGGTCTGTAAGGTATTTTTCTTTGTTTCTCTGAGTGTTTGTCTTAAAAAAAATCATCATAAAAAAAATAATAAAAAATTTTGAAAATTTATTCGAGATATGATCATAGTTTTAATGAAAAATCATCAAAACGGCTGAGTAACGGAATTTCTAGAAACACGTTTTGATGAACAAAAGATTTCTTCAACTCATTCTCAAATAAAATTTCATCAACAAAAAGATTTTTATTTTTGTGTGATCTATACAGTTGTTGTTTAATAATTGTGATTGTACCGTTTATCTTATAATAATAATATCTTGACTTTTCTTCTTTTTTCAGATGCATAATTTTATTCGGTAGGTGTCTTGTGTGTCGTGTAAGATAAGCTTTGCTTCGAATTTTAAAATTTAGTCCCATTTGTCAAAAGAAGTACAGTAAAGTCTAGTTTGTCAAAAGGTTAATAGTGTTGTCAGGTACAAGTTGTCTGCAGGGTGTCACATTTATCTGTCCTTGTTTGTCATCACAGCTGTCTTGATTTAATTTTACCCAATGTTCTCTTTAGGTGTTTATAAAATCCTTTTAGTTCTTAAGTTTTTCTCAGAGCGAATTTATAAGTTAGAGTCAGTCAAAAAAAAAAAAAGAGTCTTAGTCTTAGTAATTATCATGGATTCCTCGTCCCAGTCATCTTTAAAGTTCAACAATATCTGTGTGTTTTGTGGTTCTAAATCAGGAAAAGGCATTGATTGCATAGAAACTGCATTTCATTTAGGCTATGTCTTGGCTACGAAAAAGATAAACTTGTCTATGGAGGAGGTAGTCTAGGTTTAATGGGTACTGTCTCTGTTGGAAGACGTTTTGGAGGTACTGGAGCTTTAGGTATTATTCCAGGTGTCCTCGCTTAAAGTCGTTTATGTGGTCCTACCATTGGTATTGAAAAAATAGTTGCAGGTATGCCTGAGCGAATAAGAGACATGGAGTTTGCTTTTGATGCTTTCATTGCTTTACCTGGAGGTTTAGGAATTCTAGAAGAACTTTTTGCCATTGCTAGTTGGAAATTGTTAGGACTACACTCTAAACCTGTTGGTTTGTTAAATATAAATGGTTACTTTGACACTCTGCTTAGTTTTTTAGATCATGCTGTGGAACAAAAGTTTCTTGAGGAGTCAGGAAGAAAGATTTTTATCTCTGCCACTACTGTAGAGGAATTGCTCGAAAAAATACACGTCATTGATCCTGAAACAGACACTACAACATCAAAGTTTTGCGAAAAACGCAAATGAGATTGGGATCTTTCTCACTAAACTCTACCTCTTTTAGTTTTACTTACAGCATTATTGTTTTTTGTCTTTGTTTATGCGTTTGTCTTTAAATAACCACCCTTGTGAGTATATTTTGTTAGTCTTCTTACTTAATCTTGTTAAACATTGGGAACAGTGTTCAATTTAGGTTGGGGGGAAAAAGGTTGTGTCATTTTTTTTTCTTTTGTGATTGAATCTGGACTAGTTTTAAAAACCAAGCAAAAAAAAAGGTGTGCTGTTTGTAAGACTTTAAGATTCATGTGTTCATAGGTCGAGATGGCTGAGTGAAGGTTTTGACCTGAAACACGTCTCGATAATGGTCCGAAAATGAAGTCCTTCGTGTTTGTAAAATTCTCATCTTTGCATTTTTCTTTTATAGCATAAAGGTTTGAAGATGGCTGAGGTAAGGAGTATTTATTATTCTTGAAATGCATCTTCACCTTGGTAGAAATAGTTGAGTAATGGAGTGATTAGCATTCTTGAAACGTGTTTCTACATGATTGTAAAGACTGTGTGTTTGCATTGCATTTATTATTAAAAAAAACAACTAAAAAAAAAAACTAAAAAAAAAAATTTAAAATCTAAAAATATTTTGGTGATTTGCCTCCCGTCCAATGACGATATCAAGATTATATCATTTCCATGACTTAAGGTAAATTTTAAATATTATTTAAGTTTATCTTAGTTTCTTTAGTTTGCCATATGTTTAGGATGAAATTTTCCCAAAGTTTGAACACTTAATCTTGCACTATGATTTGTTATATTAATTTAGAGACTGCTTATGTTAGTATAATTTGGTTTATTTTTATAAAATCTTATAACTTGTTTAAATCCCTCTTGAGGCGAAATCCTAGATAACACTAAGTTATAGATATAATTTAGGCCATCTTTGGATCGTTTGAGCCTTTGAAGTTAACTTGTTTACATTTCATATCCCTAGTTACCTCATTGTGCTTAATCTTCTATATTCTTTGTTACCCATATATTTAGCCTAGCCTTTTTTCATAATCATTTTCTTGTACCTTTCACTCATAAGGCATTTGTTCTTTCAAGTGAAATCAGATTTATGAGGTTAGGATGAGTTAGGAATATCTACTACCTCTGTAAAATATGTACGTTTATTGTAATTCTTCAGTTATTTTGTAAAAAAAAAAAAAAAAAAGCGTAAAAAAAAAAGAAGAAAAAAAAAGAAAGTTAAATAAAAAGTGGTTGACAAAGGAAATTTCATTTCGAGTTCGGGATTGTAAACTTTGGGAATTGGATTGTACATTTTAAAGGTTCAAGATTTTTGTGAGTGTCTTATGGGTGAATTGAGCCTCAAATATATCTTCCATCATACCTTTAACCCAAGCCTTACATTACAAGCGGAATAAAGTCCTAAAAGTCTTTAACAAGGTGTTATTCTACATTAGTGGAGAGAGGGATGAAAAATAAATTTATAAGAATTTATTTAAATAAATTTATCTAGTTAATATGCATTGATTAGTAATAGAAATTCACACACATCGAAAGGAAAATTCATCTTAAATAATTGACAAACTCTAGAAATGAATCATAACTTAATTAGTGTTTGCATCTTTACTTTGAGGCATGAATATGAGATAAACCCTAAGGAAAATCAGTGAGGAATCGCAAGTAAAAAAAAAAAAAATCTTTTGTTTGTTTTAAGTTTTATCACTTTAGTTGCTAGAGACTAGCAATAAGCTAGTTGGGGGGTGTGATGAGACTGTAAAAGTGTACATTTTCTAAGGCTTAAATCATTTATTTACGCTTTTATTTCTCATTAAATCCTCTAATTAATAGCATTTTGTGTTAATAAGTATTTTTATGTCTTGGTGTGAAAATATGTTTAAAAATACATTTTTAGTGTGTTTTTATGTTTTTAGTAATTTTTATAGTTATTTTGGTGTGTTAAATAAGTGTTTAGTCTGTAAACAGTTAAAACCGTAAAAGTAATGCGATTATTTTGTTTTGAGTTTTAGTGTGCTTGATTGTGTGTTTTAAGTTTATGAATATGTCTTATTATATTTTTAGTAATTTTTAAAAATATTTCCAAGTCATAAAAATTATATCTGTGCTAAACCATAGGAGACTAGAAATTTTAGGAGTTTTTATTTAATTTTGTGTGTTTTAATGTAAAATAAATATTATGTTTGTAAAATAATTAATATTAGTGTGTTTGTGATTTTTAGATTTGAAATCTGGAGGAAAAACGGAGCAAAATGACACCAAAATGGATAAAATTGGACATCAAATGTATCAAAAAGATAAAGAAAATCTGAATTTAAATTAAATGGGACACGTGGCGTAACAAGGACCATTGGATTCACTGTCGAATTCATCTCAGCCGTCCGAGGAAGAGACGCGTGTCAACGCGTATTCGGTGCGTCAGCAGAATCTCAAAGTGCGGCCCACGTGTCGAGATATGATTGGCGCGTGCATTACACGCGCCAACAAAGCTGTAGGAGAGGTAGGGGAATTGCAAACCGTGTCTGCTCGCGTGTGGGTGAGTCCACGTGAAGCTGTTCTTCCAGCCGTTGGATGCGATGACCAAGAGCAATCTGACGGTCCAAAATTGTTGTCCCACTGGTCCCAACTGGGCCCATTCTCAGGCGTGTTTGGAGCTGTTGGATCGTGCGATTAACGGTCACAATCAGTCCGTTTAAGAGTTGCCGTGTACCGTGTGGCAGACAATCTCAAAGACAAATTCGCATTCTCACGAATGCGGATCAGCATGAAAGAAGAAGGAAATAA
This sequence comes from Artocarpus heterophyllus, assembly GCA_025403435.1. NCBI lineage: Eukaryota > Viridiplantae > Streptophyta > Magnoliopsida > Rosales > Moraceae > Artocarpus > Artocarpus heterophyllus. Next base: position 16,168,617 of record CM046331.1, on the reverse strand, counting down.
TTCAAAATCGTCAACTTTCAACAAGAAATAACATTAATTATAAGTGGACGTTTGCAAAATTGATTCGCTATAAATACCGAGGCATTTGCCTCAGTTGAGGAGAGCCTCTCGCAGCATGAAAATGCTGTTGTAATAATTATAGTCTAGTTTTTATTTTAGTTTTCAGTCTAGTTTCTTGTAAAATATTTTCTAGTTTATGTTGTAAAAATTATGCTCAATAATATCAGTAGTACTTTATTAATTATGTCTTTCTAAATTTCTTTTTAGCTGAGGGGAGAGGGGGAAATTCTGGCAAAATTATCTTAAATATTTTTGGTTTTTCTTAGTTTTCTAAGCTGTTGTAATGCCAAAATATTCTCTTAGAAAACCTAGAATTTTAATATTTTCTTAGCTAGAACTCTGTCAAAATTACGGTTCTGATTTATCGACGACATAGACTGGCACGGATAATGCTTGGGAGGACCTTGATTACTCGTAGACAGAGAATGGCTCGGTAAATGCTTAACTTACTATCTTGGTTGTTATTTTAGTTAAGTTATGTTGAAATGCTGCTTATTTATTAAGTTGTGTTTTTGCTACATTATAGACATGGAATGGCACAGTAAATGCTTGGTAAATCTTGATTTATTGTCGACATAGGATGACATAGTGTATACTTAAACCAACTAATAAATAAAAAGAGAAACTAAAATATATTGAAGATAATTGTCAGAACAGAACCTTTGAACCTCAGCCCTGTTATTATTGTTATTTTACTTCCTTAAATTGTCGTTATTATTGTTGTTACGCTGCTTAAATTATTACTTGTTATTAAAGTTCCAAATTATCAAAATTTAAAGATTTAAAATGCTGTAAAAAAATGTGTAAATATTGTAAATACATTCTGTGAATAATAAATATTAAACCTCAAATTTTTCAGCTTAAATAAAAAGAAAAAGTTAATATAATACATGTACTGGAACTGAATAAATCATTCCTTGTGGGTTCGACCTCAGATTCACCGAGAAAATATTACTTGAGACAACATTATACTTGAGGTTAGTTTAAAATGCGTAAATAGACGCGAGACCACTTACTGCATGAAACCAAGAGATTTTTGACAAAGAACTTAGAAATAAAAGATCTTGGGTACGCCTATTTTGTATTAAACATACAGATACATTGAGATCGCTATTGAGGTATCCTTGGGTTATCACAAAAGAGCTATATCAAAAGAGTTCTCAACAGATTCAACATGAAAGATTGTGCACCAAGAGATACCCTAATTGCTAAGGGAGACAAGTTCAGTCTCAATCAGTGCCCCAAGCATGAGTTTGAAAAAAAAGAAATGTAAAAGATTCCTTACGTGTCGGCTGTAGGAAGTCTTATGTATGCTCAAGTATATACGCATCCGAATATTGTGTTCACAGTGGGAATGTTAGGGAGATATTTGAGTAACCCTAAGATGGATCACTAGAAAGCAGCCAAAAGGGTTATGCATTATTTGCAGAGAACAAAAGACCACATGCTCACTTATCAGAGATTAGAGCATTTAGAGATCGTTAGATATTCTGATTTCGATTTTATTGATGCCAAGATAGTAAAAAATCCACGTCGGTCTCTATTTACTTGCTAGCTATGGGGCTATTTCCTAGAAGAGTGTTAAGCAGACACTCATAGCTTCTTCCACTATGGCAGCTGAGTCCATAGCCTATTATGAGGCATCTAACCATGGGATATGGCTATGAAATTTTATCACTAGGTTGCGTGTTGTAGATGGTATTGAGAAACCATTGATGATATATTGTGATAATAATTCAGCTGTGCTTTATTCCAACAACAACAAAAGTTCTATGAAGTCAAAGTGCATAGGTATTAAGTTTCTTGTTGCTAGAGAGAGAGTTCAGAATTGTCAAGTGTTTATAGAACATATTGGGACAAATTCCATGATTACAAATCCGCTTACTAAGGGCTTACCACCTTCGGTGTTTCATGAGCACACTGCTCACATGCGTGTTGTTCTATTTGACGATGTGCATGTGTAGTGGGTGTTTATATTTTGGTGTTCTTTTCTTCCAAACACATTTTGTAGTTATTTTTGCATAATAAAGTAGATGTTTGCTTAGAAACTCTAAATTAAATTGTTTTTATTTATGATCTCACTAAAGAAAAAAGTAGGACTAGTTGGAAATACGCATGTTTAAGGTCACATTGCATGTAATTTCCATGCTACGTATCCATACTTGATCCATGTCATTGAATCTGTTAGTTTGGTGACCATTAATTGGTCTAGTTACAAGATCCCATGCTAATATAGTAGATAGACCAGATTATAACTAAGGTGAAATTTCAAGGCAAGATAGCATCTTCAGTTTGCACTCAAGACTATATAATATAATTGTTTCAGAAAACATATGTAGCCTAAGTAGGAGATTGTTGGGTTTATTATTTAATATCCTATATGGGCTTATATATTTAAGTGACAATTATATTATGGACTATCTAATTTAATAGGGTCTAATAAGTGATATATTATTTTGGGCTCTAGGGATATCTATTCGGTATGAGCTTTAAATATATAGAAACCTAATTTTAATCAAAGTAGGAATAATGAGATTCTACTTTGACTTAGTATATAAAAAGGTTATAGTCCCCAAGTCAAATCATATGTATAGTTTGCTCTCTTCCTCCCTTCCCTAATAAAGATAGAGATTTTTGAGCACTAAAGAAAAATTTGACTGTGGAAGACTCCATCCCACTCAAATTTCTATCATTATAGATTTAGGTAACTCCATCCCACTCACATTTCATCATCATAGATTCAGGTACGCATTCTTAATTATTATTCTTAATAATTTAGCATGATGGTTTTTAAATTTAGGAATATGATGATAGATCATATTTATCATTAAATCTAACACTACAGATCCCAGTATTTTGTTCCTCATCTCATTTTGGGTGTTTCCTTGATGTAACACTCTACGAAAATGTTTAGGAATCAAGTTGAAACTTAAACAATATAGCATGTAAGAGTTTTACATTATAGTAGTAAAAATCTGGTCCCAAACACTCTTGTAAAGAAAAAGAAGTCTAAACTGCTACCTAGATACAAAAACTCTTGTTAGCCCATTTGATTTTCTACAAAGAGACCTGTTCATTAATAAAACAAAGAAAAAAAGTGAACAATGATTGGATTAATAATAAAATAGAATTTCGAGTCTCAAATAATTAAAGAAATAGAATGTTAAGAATGATTCTAATCTAATTCCTCTCCTATTAGAAAAGTACAGCACTCTCGTGAGAAACTTCAGTTATTTTAGTGTGGATGGCAAGGGGCTTATATGCGTATATATATATATATATATATATACATATATTTTTCGAGCAATGTTTCTATATGCTATTAGCAAAATTCGAATAAAACCAATAAAAAGCAATAGTTATTGATTTTCTACAATTGTTCTACTCGAGTTTCAATGCATTGAAAGTGTTAGATAATAATCTCATTATCAAGGGTTTTTGAGATGTATTTCTCAATGTTCACAAGTAAAATATAGTTTTTTAATTTATCTTCTAATCAATTGCGTAGCTGATTTTTCACAATATTCATGGCAAAAAAAACCCTTTATGACCAGTATAACTAATACTATATTGAAAGTACTTACAGAATTCAACCATTTGCTACTATAACTTAATCAAATATAAACTACAAGAATAAGTGATAAGAAATAAAAATAAGAGTTAAGAAGATTACCAACTAGGGTTCAACATGCTTGTGTCTTTTTTTTCTTTTCTTTTTTAGTAATATAGGATGATTTACACAAGTATTTAATTATGAAGCATTGAATCTAAAACTACCCAAAAACTAATATAATTACAAACTGTCTATTAGACTACATGTAAAGATTACTATAGCCTTGAATTGTAACAGGAAAGAATTAATCCCTATAATTTTCATACGAAACGTAGTAAATGAAATGAATTCGGATGTTTATTATTTAGAAATTAACAACTGTTTCGTGAAGATTAAAAAAGGCAACACAAAAAGGGGCAATCACCCCTTAAAAAAAAAGCAATTAGCATTTAATTGGGAAACTTCATTATGAAAGGAAAAAGGAAATAGAAAACTTTCATTATTGGAACCAAAAAGGGAAACTAATGTTTTAAATACAATTGAGTTTAAATTTCAGAACACCTAAACATTTTAATTTTGCTTAAAAAAAGGTTTTGTAATAATCTCCATCATTGGTATTGTAGGACCTTTTTAAAATAATTTCCATCATTTTTGTCACCATACAAAAGTATTTTGCAGAAAAATGTTTAAATTTTACTAATTGTTTATATAGTAGATAATGAACAAATAGGGATACATTTGAATAATTATCGTAATTGTCTCTTCATTATCCAAGCATGTAGGATGTAGGATGATCGATTTATCTCTGTATTTGATATAATGTTATGGTCATTACCATAATGATAAATAAATAAGGATACATTAAAATAATTATCGTAATTGTCTCTTCATTACTGTAATTTACATATCATTATGGTAATGACCATCAAAGATATATTGTAACATAATAACGAATTAGAAATCTAGAGCATAACGTGATAAATGCTTACTAATGTGAAGTCAACATGTAACTAAACAAATGAAGCAAAAAAAAATTAACCCACATCAACTACAATAATTCCTGTATAAAAATTCTATGAAAATTTTATAGAGTCAGCGTATTATTGAATATATTACCAATATTGTAATGAATAAAAAACACAAAAAATTATTTAAGCTTTCAAAATTAAATAGGGTATAATGGACATTTTAAATCATCAAAATTTAAAAATAAATATTGTTGTAATATTGTTTATAAGAAAACAAATTTAGATTCAATAAGCTTAAAATTGACACTTTATGTAAATACTTTATTGGGATAAAGTATTTTTGCTTTCTTTGTCTTGGGTGATTGCGTATCGGTTATATTTAATATTATATATATAAAAAAAGGGATTGAGATGACACCATGAATTAGAGAACCACAAAAAAAACTCTTTCTTTCTTTTACACGGTTTTCCTCGACGTTGGTTGATTAAGCTTTAATATTATTACAAAAAAACAATAAAAAAGAAAATGTAAGAGTACAAAAATATTGTTTTGCACTTTTTTTGTTAAATATAAGGGTTAGTTTCATTTTTTCCCCCTTTTTTAAGGCTCTATAAATTGGCCTCATTGGTCATTATTAGGCTTTGTTAGAAAATAAACTTAAATGCTACTTTTTTTTTACTCAATTTTTATCTCTGTCACAAAGTGTAAAAAGTTCTCAGGCCACAAAATGGATTATTAGTTACACATGTTTTGTTGGGACATTTCAACATATCCTGATGAAACATTCTACTTCCCACATGTCCTGTTGGGACATTTTTATATATTCCAGCTGGACATTTTCATATGTCCTAATGGGACATTCTGAAAACCTCTCACATATCACGTTAAGACATTTTTTGCATCCCTTAAGGACATGTCCATATGTCCCTTTTGGAACATTTTGCATGTCCCTTAAGAACATATTGCATGTCACACGGTGACATTTTATGGTGTTCCCTTAAGGACATGTCCACATGTCCCTTTTGGGACATTTTGCGTGTCCTTCAAGGATATATTGCATGTCACACAATGACATTTTTTGGTGTTCCTGCACGACATGTCACATGTCCCTCCAAAACATTTACAGTGTCCTTTAGGGACATTTTGAAATGTTTTAGAGGGACATCTTTGGATGTCCTTTGGACATCTTGGTATGTCCCTCCAGGACTTTTTTGGTGTCCTATTGAGACTTTTTTGTGTCTTTTTCTCTTTCTCTTTACCATCATTGGCTCGTCTCCGGCACCGATGATGGTGAGGGCAGCCAAACAAAACAAAAACAATCGAAAATGTTCAATCGAGAAAAACCATCACAATAACAACAAAAAAATGCAACAAGAACAACAATAAAAAAATTGCCAAAAAAAAAATCCAAATCCAGATCTGCAAACTAAAAAGATTCAAAACCAGAGCTTCAATCCCAAAAAAACACCATGAACAACAACAAAACTGCAAAAAAAAAAAAAAAAAAGAACCAAAACCAGTTTTGCAACTCTAGATTTTTCTTCGTCGACGACGACTTCAATTGAAACCAGACTCGCTCTACAACTCCAATACACAAGCCTGATCGACGAGCTTTAGAACAAACAACAACAACGATGGCGACGGCGATGACATTTACAACTTTGGATTCTTTTCTGTCAATGATGACTTCGATTCAAAAACAGATTCAATCTGCGACTCCAATCGATGAGCTTCATAACAAATGATGACATCGATGGGATTTGGCGGCAAACTTGATCTCCAAATCTCAACCATTGTGGCTGTCGGTAACGTCGAAGGTCAACGTTCCAGTTGGTGGATGAACTCCTGACCTTGCTCTTCGCTCATCTTCGACGGCGATGGATGATCTCATATCAAAGGCCGTCGTCGCTCAAAGGAGAGAGAGAAAAGAGAGACACAGAGAGACAAAGTAGGAGGAGGAGGAGAGAGAGGGTGAGATATAGAGAGAGAGAGGGTGAGGAGAGATAAGAAAAATCATAGGGAGAGAGACAAAAACATAGAGAAGAGGGAAAACGAGGAAAAAAAAGAAAAAAGGAAAAATATTATGGCATTACTTTTTTGTGGCATTATTTTTTTATAACATTAAAAAAAGATAATGTAAAATGTGACGTAACATATAATTTTTCTAAATTATAAGGCATAATATTATATATTCAGCTTTTTTATAGGGTTTTATGCAAATTTTAGCAGATAACTTTCATGTGTATACAGGTAAGAAAAAAAAAAGAAAAAAAATGAGGGGCGCCCAGCCTTGATTGGACAACTTAGGAAATAAATCCTCATTAGTTGCTAGTATAATATCTGACAAATAAAGTCTAATAGGGGCTAATACTGTAGGAACAGAATGGGTGCTCGGTTAAACAGTTCTTCAAGGTTGAATTCTATCTTGTGTTTAGTTGCTGGCATCGGATTGATATAAAACAATCTTTATATAATCCAATCGTCGTTTTTCTATGAAACTTCATGTTGTTAAGGGGATTGGACTTCAACCAGTAGGGACCATGTTTCATTCCTTTTAGTCAGTAGGGCATCCCCAAGAAACATTCAGTCCAGCAGAGCCGCCTACCCTCGTCAATTAGCTAAGATTTTGACCAGATATGACTTGAGCCCGTTTGGTTCGAGTATTTGAATAAAGTATTTAAAATAAGATTTAAATTTTTGTGAGAGAAAATACTGTAGCAAAATGATTTAAACCGTGATTCAACAACGAAACAAACGGGCCCTTTATAAAATTTATTTTAATTTAATCCTAGAATTTCAAGAAATAGCCACTGCCTATAGAGGTATTACAAAGTTTATGGAATGTCAAATTTTTCTTTAACCTAAAACATATTATCCTTGTTCAAAATCTTAAAACCATTCCAAAATATGCAGCTTGCATTATATAATCACAATAAACATATTTTTATGAGTTTTATACGAAAATTATCATCAAACCATATCTCTATCCTTTCTTACAAATAAGGGTGAAAACATATTTATGTCAAACTTTCTCATTCAGAACCATAAAATCTAAATTGTGCAGCAAAATAAATGAGCAATTTCAAAGTAAGGATAGTATATAAGACTAGAATAATTTTCTAAAATCTTACCTTAAAATCTCATTGAAAACTTTAAGTCATCAATTCAAGAGATTAAAGCTCAAGTTTAACTTTAGTATTGTAACACCCGAGATTTTTAATGCATTAAAAATGCATTAAATTAAGGATTATATTAAGACAAAGTATATTTTAATGAAAAAAACTGTATAATAACATGAAAAATTATACAGCATTAGAGTAATACAGTATAAGAATTAAATTGTGTGGACCACAATTTCTTTTTATACTTTTATAAAAAAAAGAAGAAAAAAAAAGGAAAAATCATAAAAATCACATAAAATTCGACACACACTCTCTCTACTTTCTCTCTCTACATTTTCTCTCTCTCTCTCTCCTCAAATCTCGTTTGAGATTCCGGCGTTATTTTTCGACACCTCCCGCACTAGTAGGAAGCTCTCGTTGAGCTGAGTCCAACGAGGTGTCGTGCCACCCAAATAGCCGCCGGAGGGAGGCTCACGCGTCGGCCAAAGTGGCGGTGAAACCCATTTTTTTTCGACGCCATTTCTCCGCCGTCCGACCACCAATCGACGTGATTTTGGTGTCTATGGACTCAGCGTGAGGAGAGGAACAAGAGGGTACCATTTTTCCAGCTCAATTTTGGCTGGAACAGCTTCGTCGGAGCTGCCTGTCTCCGCCGTGTCGTCGCCACTAGGAACCGCCGTACACCGCCGCCACAGTTCGACTCAGACGGCGACGGGGAGAGAAACCCCTCGCCTAATTTCACGCCCCAGCCGCGGTTCATCAGAGTTCCACCTCCGCCGTCGTGCACCGCCGCGACAACCACCGATCACGACGTTCCCGGCCGCCTCACCCCAAATTGAAAGGGGGAAAATGTTTAGAGCCTTGCGTGGAACGTTTTGCCTCGGTCAATTCCGGCACCGAGCTGCCGATCGTCGGAGAACGACGAGGCCCGTCGTCGCCGTCGTGGGAGAGTCGGGTTCTCCATTCCCGATGCTTTCGTGCCAAATTGATGGCACGAAAACACTCAGAGGAGGTCAGGGAACAATTCCCCCACCTCAATTTCAAGGTATCTCCGCCGGAGATAGGAAATCGGAGCCGCCGGTTTCTGCCGTGAAATCCATCCTCGATTAGAGCAGATGGAGGCCGAATTGGGTGAAATTAACCCCACCAATCGACTCAGGAGGGTCAAATTAGGGGGGGTAGGCTCGAGCTCAGCCCTCAACGGAGCCAACCACCGATCAACGGCTGGTCAACGTTAAGTTGGGATTTTGTGATCTGGACCTCCGATCGAAGATCTGAGACTGCCTCCCCACTCGTTTTGATGCTCTGAACACAATGGTGACCTCCGTTTGAGCTAATTCCACTCCGATGAAAATCGTCCGGTATCGACTGCACGTAGATCGAGACGATTCAAACAGTAGTATCGGAGTCCAGAATGACAGTTTCAAGAATGGATGATCTCCAGGAAGCATTCCCAGCCATTCATGGTCGCTCGAGGAGCACTGTAGAGGATGCTTTGTATACTGTAGATACAGCGAGATACAACTGGATCTGCTTAGCTTGGAGTTCAAGTAAGTAGGAATCTCGCCTACAGTATGAACTGTTTTAGATGCTTTCATAGAAATTTATGAAATGCATGATCAGTGATTGTTACACTATTTTATGTGAGAATGAGTTTTATAATGTTATAAGGTGACGAAAAACCCATTAAGGGTAAAATCGTCATTATCAAGGAAACGGCTAGAACGGAGTCGAACACTCCGATTTAGCATAACGTTATTAGACAAAAAATATTCCGTAATACGTTAAGTAACGTAACGGTCATGTGAGACCAGAGATTTAATAAGAGATGTTTAAGTAAACGAGAGGTAAACCGATGGGTTACAAGGTTAAGAGGAAAAGTAACCCCGGTGGGTTACAAAGCTAAGTGAAGGAAAGGTAAACCGATGGGTTATAAGGTTAAGTAAAGACAAGGGTAAACGAAAGTATACTAGTCAAGTTAAAAGGAAAGAATGATTAATGTTTACGTTTTATTATCAATCAAGTGGATTGATAATAAAGAAAGTTAATTAATAAGGCAGCTGTCGTTTGATCAGGACACAGAGGCCGCCTAATGGAAGGAAAAGGAATAGAATAGAGAACGCTAGAGCATAGTTCGGGTAAGTTCAGATTTCACCTACAGCATGAAGTAAATAGTTTTTAATGCATCCATATGCATTTGTAAATGAGTTTGTAATGGTTATGCAAGTTGTTTTTAAAGTATATTTGCATTTATTATGCAAAAAAAAAAATTCTAAAGTACAAAATAAGGTTTGCAATGAATTTGTAACCGTTATGTTTGAAGCCTATTTGCATATTGATATGCACGAACGTTATGAACTATGATTGGTGTGTGTATTATACATGTGACATGATTTAAAGTATTTTATGGATATAATATGAAATAGTTGCTATTCAAAGAAGAAAAATGTATAACAACTCCACGATATGAAAATATGAACGACAAATGGATGTATGATATGAATGACATGAGTATAAATAATATGTGAAAGCATGAAATGTGAAAGTATGATATGAACGACATAAATATGAGTAATATATGAAAGCATGAAATGTGGAAGTATGGTATGAATGACATGTATATGTATGATATGTTTATGAATATGATATGTAAGTATAATACTTATACGAGCAAATAATATGGATAAGAATGTTATGATATATGCTTGTTATCTATAGTGTAACAAGATATAATATATAAGTATAATACCATGTAGTGCATAACGGATATGCACAATAAGGTCCGTAAGAAATCCATTAAGGATATAATCTTCAAGTTGCCTATAGGAAACTAGAAAAATTACTATAAGACACCCTAGGTTCGATTAGAAATCGTGAGAACGATTTAGATAATCAAGTAAAATTTAGAAATTTCTCGTGACCGGCAGCGAGGTCACAAGAGCAGAGTCAAGACAGAGACTTTATGAATACGAAAAAGAAAAAAAAAAGAAGATAAAAGCTAGTTTTTCCTTTTATTGCACCCCTAGAAAAGGCTAGACATGTTCAAGAGAGATATAGAAAGTTAAGCGCTGTTATGAGCCTTAGAAGTTTTCAGACAGGTACGTAAACATGTTTTAAATCAACATTGTCACTAGTCTAGAACGACTAGATGATAAAAAGGCTATAGACTGAACAATAAAAAGATGAATTTGCTGACCAGTTTTTACGTACCAAATTATGATCTAGATGCAGATGTGCAACATAGATACGAAATAGGATTAGTATAAATCCTGCATTTCGACAATGCATAATGTGTTATAATATAATTTATAAGTTTTATGAAGCATTGCTATGTAATATATTGCATTTGTATGCAATATATTTTAGGATAAAAGTTATGATATGCAATATGTGATTGTGTAAAATATTGCATTTGTATGCAATATGTTTTAGGATAAGAGTTATGATATGCAATATGTGATTGCGTAAAATATTGCATTTGTATGCAATATGTTTTAGGATAAAAGTTATGATATGCAATATGTGATTGCGTAAAATATTGCATTTGTATGCAATATGTTTTAGGATAAAAGTTATGATATGCAATATGTGATTGTGTAATATATTGCATTTGTATGCAATATATTTTAGGATAAGAGTTATGATATGTAATATGTGATTGTGTAATATATTGCATTTGTATGCAGTATATTTTAGGATAAGAGTTATAATATGCAATATGTGATTGGGATATATATTGCATTTGTATGTAATATGTTTTAGGATAAAAGTTATAATATGCAATATGTGATTATGATATATATTACATTGTATGCAATATGTTTCAAAGAAGAATTATGATTTGCAAAATGTGATTGCGTTATATGATGCATTTGTTATGCAATATGTTGCATTTGTTATGCAATAAGTTTCAGAATAAAAGTTATGATTTGCAAAATGTGATTGCGTTATATGATGCATTTGTTATGCAATAAGTTTCAGAATAAAAGTTATGATTTGCAAAATGTGATTGCGTTATATGATGCATTTGTTATGCAATAAGTTTCAGAATAAAAGTTATGATTCGTAAAATGTGATTGCGTTATATGATGCATTTGTTATGCAATAAGTTTTAGAGTACAAATTATGATTATCAAAATGTGTTTGCATTTTAAGTTGCATTTGTTATGCAATAGATTTTATAGTACAAGCAATGATTTATAAGTGTATTTGCATATGATGTGGTTGCATTTGATGTGCTCACTAAGGTTAATAAGAAGGTAACGTAAAGTTGAAAAGAAAGTGTCGTACGAGCCTCCTCGTTGTGAGGTAATAAAAGTATAGTTAAAGTTTGACCTCCCAGATGTGAGGTATACGACCTCGAAGTTCGATGGTCTTAAGTCTTCCACAAGGGAAGCATCACGTTTATGATCTCATGATTAAAGATGTTGGTACGAACACTAAAAGTTATAAGATAAAGAAAGTTAAGGAACAAAAGGTGGAAAGTTAAAGTGTAAGATAAGAAAATAAAAGGAACAAGGATAGAAAGTCAAAGTAAGAAAGAATGGTCATAAGATGCTCATAATCGAAAGTTCATAATTGAGCATAAATTAAAACATGCATTGTGATTGTATTTGATTTGTTTATTGTGAAACATTTATATGCTATGAAAAACATTCTGAGGAATGTTTTGTATTAAATGTTTATGAAAACATGAATGACGTTATGAAGAGCAATCTGAGGATTACTTTATGTTGATATTTTGTGAAAAACGTCTATAAGAGATGTTATAGCAATTGCTTTCGGAAAACGTTTATGGGAAACGTTCTAGAAAGGTTTTTTTTTTAAAGCATGTTTAAATGCTTTGTGAGATTTTGTTTGAACTTACTGAGCGAAAGCTCATAAAAAGTTTCTTCATGCTGTAGGTAGTTTTATGGATGACCAATAGGACCCGTTAAAAGAGCTGGGTGCTGTGGAGGACAGATGCGAAGATTTAGGTATGGATACCATCATTGTTTGCTTCCGCTATGTAAAGAAAATGTTTTTCATTGTTTAATGTTGTGTTTTCAAAGTTTAAAGAAGATCAAAGTTTTAAGGAATGTATTCAAAGTTTTAAGCTATGATTTAATAATGGTCTCTTATTAAGTTTTAAGAAATGATTTGAAATGATTTTAAGGACAAGTGTTGAGCGATGTCTCAACTTGATTGGCGACAGAGGTCGCATCAGTTTTAAAGAACGTTTAAAGAAAAAAAATTTATTTCAGTATTTTTCTTACTAAGTAAGTAAGATTACTGTTTACGAAACGATGTTTAAATAAGTAAAGTGACTGCCCGAAAAGGCGGGTCGTCACAAGTATGGGGACTTTTGAACGACATGGAGCTGGGTTTCCCAGGCTTAAAGAGCAGAAGAAAGAAGAAGAAGAAGAAAATGAGAGGAAGACATTTCAAGGAGGAAGAAAAAGATAAGTGTTGCATGTAGAAAAAAAAATGAATGTATGGTTTTCTTTGTTGGAGGGCCTGATTGAAGGAAAATAATGGGAGGTGAGAGATAAGTAGGCCAAGCATTAAGTGCATTATGTCTCCTTCGGAGACTTTAGTTCATATAATGCCAAATGGCAGTTTAGTAATTAATTTGATGTTCCAAGAGCGTTTCGGTAAATATACAAAATAGATATAGAAAAATTTTAGAAAATTTTGAAATAGGAAGAAATAAATAGGATGAAATAGATTTTAGATGAAACAAATTTTAATAAGTACACTAATAATTAATTTAATTACCATATTACTTGTTAAGAAAATAATGGGTGTCACACAAAGCCTACAAATTATTAGACTTACCTACCAACAAAATTTACATTTCTCACATTGTTGTGTTCCATGAGACTGGTTTTCCTTTCAAAAACACCTCCCTAAACATTTCTTATCTTGATCCATTTCCAAATAGTGTCCTTTTTTTCCCTTCTTCGATTCCTGACTCATCAAGAGTAATCCTTGATGATTATTCTGCCTTTACCTTATTACCATTACATATGGAGCATACTGTAGCTTCATCATCTCAATCCTCTCGTCCCGTAAGAGTTAGCAAAGCACCAGTCTAATTGAAAAATTATCATTGCTATTTTGTTTCCACCGCTAGAAACACTTCTTCCACTAAGCATCGTTGTCCGAAGTCCTCAATTATGAGAAGTTGTCTGTTTCCTGCAAACATCTTGTATATGCTATTTCTTCTAACATTGAACCTACCAGTTATGTCTAAGCAGCTACTATTCCTAAGAGGTATGATGCCATGGCTGACGAATTGCAAGATTTAAAGTGTAATGGGTCCAGGTCCTTAATAGATTTACCACTAGGAAAGGACCCCGTGGGATGTAAGTAGGTTTACAAAATCAAATACAGGGTTGATGGTATCATTGAGTGCTACAAAGGTCGTCTTGTGGCAAAAGGATATACACAATAGGAAGGTGTTGATTACCTTGATGCATTTTCTCCTAGTGCTAAGCTTGTAACCGTCAAGACATTGCATGCTTTGGCCGCCATTTATGGCTGGCATTTGTCTCAGCTTGACATTAATAATGCATTCCTACATGGTGATCTGGTTGAAGAGGTTTACATGACTCTTCCTCTAGGCACCATGAAGGGGAGCATATCACTTTTAGCACTATTTGCAAGCTCCACAAGTCACTCTATGACTTACAAGAGGCCTCATGGCAATGGTTTGCCAAATTTTCTCAAGTGCTTCCTAATGAATGTTTCAAGCAATCGGCAACTGATAATTCACTCTTTGTCAAGATAGTCAATGGCTCTTTTATTGCCCTGCTTGTGTACATCGATGACATTGTCATTGCAAGCAACAACCAAGAGCTTGTGGACAAGTTGAAGTTCTCTGTTGATGAAAAATTCAAATTAAAGGATCTTGGTGCCTTAAAAGTATTTTTTTTAGAATTGGAAGATGCATAATCAAATAAAGGAATATCCCTATGTCAACGCCACTGTGCTTTTAAGGTTTTATTAGAAGATGTTCTTCTAGGTTGTAAGCCAAAGAAGATCCTAATGGATCCCAACATAAAGCTTTCACAAGATGTAGGTGAACTGATTAGTGATCCCTTAGTTTACAAGCGTCTAATTGGAAAATTGCTATACCTTACTATAACAAGGCTAGATTTATCTTACTTAATGAACAAATTGAGTCAGTTTCTTTCCAAGCCTAGAATTCCTCATATGCAAGCAGCGCGATATGTCTTGCAATATGCAAAGTATATAGTTGGACAAGGATTGTTATTTTCATCTAACCCTATTGTGCAGCTTAAAGGGTTCGCAGACTCAGATTGGGCCTCATGTCTTGACATGCAAAAAACCATCAATGGCTTTTGTATTTTCCTTGGAGATTCACTGATATCCTAGAAGTCAAAGAAGCTGAATATGATCTTTATATCTTCTACAGAAGGTGAGTATAGGCCCATGGCAAATGCGACTTGTGAAATAGTCTGATTACTTTCTCTACTCAAAGACTTACACATAGCTCATGATTTTCCTGCCCTACTGTTCAGTGACAATCAAGCTGCCCTTCATATTGCAGCCAATTCAGTATGCCATGAATGGACCAAGCATATAGAGATTGACTGTCACTTGGTAAGAGAAAAGATTCAAAATGGAGTCATAAAGACACTGCATGTTCCTTTTCATCGTCAAGTAGTTGATTTACTTACAAAGCCATTTTCCTCCACTCAATTCAATGTTCTACTCGGCAAAATGGAAATCAACAATATACATTCTCCATCTTGAGGGGGAGTATTAGAAATTAGAGTTTGTTACATTAGTGATTAATTTTAATAAAGCTAGTTTAGCTATTTTATCTTTTTCTATTAGAATGTGAGCTGGAAAGTTTGTTACTACAAACCTTTGTTCCTAGCCTTTATATATAATCATTTTTTATCTTTTTGGAATGCAAGAGATAGAGTTTTCTTTTCTTTTTTTTTTTTTCCCTCATCCTTTTCTCTAAAAAACCTTTGATACATGCCCAATCCACATCATAAAAACCAACAAAATTTAAACTTGAACTCTCTAGTTTGCTTAAGACCAAACATGATCTACATTGCTAGCAAGATATCTCAAAATATTTTTATTATTTTCCAAAGGATTTTGCATAAATTGACACACACGATTTACACTATAGGCAAGTTCTGGACTTGTGATTGTCACATATTGGAGAGCACCTACAACACTTTGGTATAATTGTGAATCTAAAATAGGATCAATCCCAAAAATAGTGACCTTTAAACCTTGAGTCATAGGTGCACTTGTTGCTCTAGCATGTTGCATCATTCCTTACATAAAAGATTAGTCACATACTTCATTTGTGACAAATGTAAACTACCATCAAAGATGTGCTTAACTTGTATTTCTAAAAAATGATCAATCTCTCCCAAGTCCTTTAATGCAAATTTCTAGTGCAACTGTGAAACTAGATTGTCAACAAGAATTTTATCATTTCTAGCTATAAAAATATCATCCACATAGATTAGAATGTAAACACAACATTGAGATGTAGTTTTTATGAGCAATGATTGATAATACTTTGCTGAGGTAAAGCCAAAAGAGACCAAAGCACTATATAATTTCTCAAACCAAGCTCTTGGAGCTTGATTGAGCCCATAGAGCAACTTGTGAAATCTGCAAACCAGTTCTAAACTCTTAGGATCTATAAAACCTACCGGCTGAGTCATATGGACTTCTTCTTGAAGATCACCATTCAAAAAAAATTATTAACATCCAATTGTCTAATTGCCTAGTTCTTTATAATACAATAGCACGTTCAACTCAAATCATAGTTGGTTTAATTATTGGGCTAAAGGATTCATTAAATCAAATGCAACAACTTGATTAAACCCTTTAGGCCACAAGCTAAGCCTTCTACTTATTAATTTTTCCCTCTAGGTCTTCCTTGACTTTAAAAACCCACTTACACCTAACACCTAACAATCTTGCATCCTATTGGCAAAGGAACTAAAGACGAAGTTTGATTTCTAAGTAAAGCCAAAAACTCATCCGATATTGCTTATTTCCACTCCAAGTGCTGTAGAGCTTCGTCCATGGAACCTGGTTCTCTACTGACCATAAACACCTTTGGTTTTGTGATTCCACACTTGGCTCTAGTCTGCATAGGATATGTATTTCCTTGTGCCCTTGCTATATGAGTTGTGGAATTCTAGCTTAGAGTTAGTTAGGAATTTTAGGAATTTTGTTAGGATATTTTTAGTATTCTGGTAGTATGTGACCAGATTTCACATTTACTATCTTTCCAAGTTCAGTGAAGATTTTTTCCTTATTTGTTGTGATTGAGTTCGAGTATTATGGCTTGCAGATTGCAACCATTCTCTGTATTTATACCTCTATTGTATAATGAAGAAAAAATACGATTCTTTTTCTCAGAATTTTTTATATGGTATCAGAGCCCACCTCTGAAAAACCCTAGTTTTCCCATACATTGAAGTTCATCATGGCCATTGAGAGACAAAGCTTGAAATCAGAAGTGACTTCCAACCCAAAGGCGACACCATCTATGAACAACCATGGAGGAGCCAAAAGCACGTCTCTACTTATCACAGCTTATAAGCTCAGCGAGCATAATTTCCTTCAATGGTCCTAATCGATGATGATGTTTATCTGTGGGAAGGCCAAAGATGATTATCTTACCAGTGAAGTCACCATTTCAGTAAAAACCCATCCCAAATACAAGGCATAGAAGACTAAAAATCACATGGTGATGTCTTGGTTGATTAATTCAATGACTAACGACATAGGAGAAAATTTCCTCCTGTATGAGACTGCTAAGGAAATCTGGGATGCAGTAAGGGGAACTTACTCAAGTTCTAAAAATACCTTAGAGTTATTCGAAATTGAAGCCATCTTACCTGACCTACACAAAGAACATCTCACCGTTACTCAGTACTTCAACACCCTCACTTGTCACTTGCAACACCGCAACATCTTCAAAGCTAACGCCTGGAAGTGCCCTGAAGACACCGCCTTATATCAAAAAATTTTGGAGCAAAATGGACTTTTAAATTTCTTCTTGGCGTCAACAAAATTTGGATGAAGTCAAAGGGAGAGTAATGGGCACCAAACCTCTTCCAAGTATTAGAGAGGCCTTCTCAAAAGTTCGATGTGAGGAAAGCAGGAAAAAGGTGACGATGGGTTCCCAAAATTCTGCTCTAACCCTTGAAGGATCTACCCTTATAGCACATGGATCTCAACCGAATACCAATGGTGAAAATTGCCAAAGAAAAGGGAGACCTTGGTGTGACCACCATCAAAAACTGGGACATCTTAGAGAAAATTGCTAGAAAATTCATGCCAAGCCAGCTGATTGGAAGCAATCCAAACCAACAAATGACAGAGAAAGCTGCGCCCACATTATTGCTACCACAAACAACAATCCAGCCTCAACTGAGACAAGCCCTTTCACCAAAGAGCAACTAGAGGTCCTACAAAAACTATTGAGTCAAAACTCTCTTTCATAATCAAATACCTCTATCTCTGGAACTTGCATGTTAGTACAAAAAGGTAATTTTTCAAAGGTCTTTATAGTAAATAAACAACAATTGAGTCCGTAGATCATTGACTCTAGATCTTCAAATCACATGATGGGAGATGCAACCTTTTTCAACAAGTACAACCACTGTAATGAGAACTATACAGTTTGAATTGTCAATGGTTCTCTATCCAAAGTTGAGGAATAGGCTCAATTTGAATTACAAAGGATCTAACTCTAAACTTTGTTCTCCATGTTCCTAATTTGGACTGTAATTTACTCTCAATCAGTAAAATAACTCATGATCTTAAGTGTGAACCTAAATTTTTCTCAAACTTGTGTGAATTTTAGGAATCAGATTTGGGGAAGAAGATTGGTAGTGCTAAGATGTGTTCTGGACTCTACCTTTTCAAAAGCAATACCCCTCTAAGAAGACAAGGTCAAAGTGCAAGTTGTGTGTAAAAGTCAGCTAGTTTTAAATTCCTGTGTTAATAAAGATAGTGAGGTCATGTTATGGCACTATCGACTTGGTCATCCAAATTTCATGTATCTTGAAAAATTGTTTCCATCTTTATTTATCGACAAAATTTCAAAATTTTTTAGTTGTGAAATCTGCCAATTTGTAATACATACTCGTAGTAGCCATCTCACCTATTTGCCATGATTCATAGTGATGTGTGTGGTCCCTTTAGAGCAAAAAATATAATAGGAACAAGATGGTTTGTGTCATTTGTTGATGATCATACTAGATTAACCTAGATATTTCTTATGAAAGAAAAGTCTGAGGTTGGTCAAATTTTTCAAAATTTCAATTCCATGATTCAAACGCAATTCCAGGCCAAGATCTAAGTATTGCAAATTTAGAGACACTAAGAAGATTCTTTGTGATTTTTGGCACATGTAACAGATGGAGATGGTTTAAAAGGAAAGTTTTAGAAGAGACAAATGGGGAAGAGAATATAGAATTACCAATATGTTCAATAGCAAGTCCCTTACCATCACCCACATGGATCTAATCAGGTCCATGAAACTCGGCTTTGATTATAAGATTGGAAACATCTAATGTTACATGGTTTGCAACACCCGAGTCAGGATACTAATTGGGATCACAAAGAGCTTCTGGGGTTGCAAGCATGGCAGAGAGTGGCGCTTCAACAAAAGGATTAGTAGTGGAACAAGAAGCCTGAAGAAAATCATTGCAGTAAGCCAAATTACCCTGCGTTCATCCCTGTGACTGGAAAGGCTTTTGAAGGAATGATCAAAACGATAATAATAGTCCCAAATAGTATGGCTTAGCCTACCACATAACTGGCACTGAACCTCTCTTGAGTTTTTGCCACCATGAGAACCTCAGCCACCACTAAAATGACTAGTATTGCCAGAAAATCCCCCACGAGTAGAGCCAAAGTTGGGATTACTAAAGGAATAAGGATTACCAAAAGTAGGATTTCCAGAACCAAAATAGACAGGTGAGGAATTATGACCAGAAAACCCATAAGAACTCCCCCCAAAAAGGTTGAGAAAACCCTTTCTTGACTTGACAGAGATTAGCCAAATTGAGCTAAGCAGAATCTACAGATTTAACATCTGTTTTTAAACGAACTTCTTGAGCTAAGACCAATGATTCAATTTCTTCGACAGAATAAGCAGCAGTCCTTATATTGAGAGAAAAAACAAACACTTCATATTCAGGAGGTGAGCCCTCACAAATTGCATCAATGTGATCCTTGACAAACAAAGAATGACTAGCCAGGGCTAACATATCTACATAACCCCTACTCTTGAGAAGATACTCATTGATGGACAACAAACCTTTCTTTGTAAATTGCAAAAGAGACTTAAATTGAGTGACCTTGGCCCTGATATATTGACGGAAGTAGAACTCCAAGGTATGCCAGATCTAAAACAAAGTCTCACAGTTCACGATTCTTGTAAGAATGGAATAGGACATTGTGCAAGCAACCAAGAAATGATTAGCTTGTCTTACTGCTCCCAATCCAAGAAATCTAGATTAATTCTTCCAAGAATTTCATCTCCAGGAACAAGAAATTTCACTTGCGAAGAGATCGAACCAAATAGAAATTGCTGCAATCGATCTGCTCTAAGAGTTGAGAGAACTTGCTTGTGCCAAACAAGAAAATTATTCTGATCAAGCTTAGACAAGTTGGATGATTGAACGAAACGTAACACCCACCTAATGCGACTCTAAAATAGCCATCTAGTCGTACTAAACAGCACTACATATCTCAAAATGGACACAACTGTGTACCAAACACAGGTACTATGGGCTCTCAAAATTATATAAATATCATGCCTTAAAATGATAGGTTAGCTAGTCCATTTACACAAGTCACAAATATCAGGAGTACGACAGGCAACCATCTAGTTCACAACTAGTGTTGGGAAGTGCCCTTATCTGTATCACCATAAATGAGTGAGCTAAAGCCCACTAAGTAGAATAATACATAATAGTATAATAATGAAAATAAGCATGAGCTCATGTCTTGAATTCTTCATTTAAAAACAATCTTTCACTTTTTATTCTCACTTTGATCTTATGCACGTGCTTAGGGTTTGTTGGATGAGGTAGTATCCTAAATACCTCATCAGATCTTGTGGCCATAAAGAAAACATAAATCAAATGCCGTCATGTGGGGCAATAACACATTAACAATCTACTCTTCTTCCTTGTGATTATCAAGGAAGAATCCCACACCATAAGTCTCCATCGAGACATATAGTTTTGAATGTCTCCATCGAGACACTTCTCATCAATACTTATCATTAAACCCGTTAAAAGTCACCAAAAGATCTTTTAGAGATAATCTTATACTCATTTACTTCATAACAGTGTCTTTGGTATACATCTTTCATCATGTTGTGCATGTATGCTTATGTTCATAGCAATGGCATATAATTTATATACATAATTATCACATTCATTGATATACACAACATATACACGACGTTATGATGATACAGGTGAAATTCTACATACTTTCCTCTTTTGCACGATGTTTGGGATTCTTGAGCTTCTTCTTAGGGGATCCGGTGCTCCTTACCTCTACATTATCGACAACTTTAATCGCGTTATGGCTAATCAATCCATAACTAACACCAACATATTAAGGAGTTCAATCTCCTACAATACATCTTATTTTATGGCTTATTTCCACTAACCATCTTCTTATTAACTTCTCAATCTATAAGGTAACTCAAGAATTAAATCACATTGCGATTCGGAATCAAGAACACTAAAATGTGCACCAAAAGTCCTAAATTTGGAGCCATTTAGAATTTCCTTATTTTCTAACTATTTTCCCAAAAATTTGATAGAATTTCCTCCTAAATTTCGAGCTTCCCAAAAGGTTATGAACCTTTCAATTCCTTGAAAAATAATTTAATATCCAAATTATAACTTTTAAATCACAAGATCATCACAAAACCTCTAAGTTCTTAATCTTTATACTTTGTGAAACTAACCCTGATTTTAGGGCCATAACTCCCAACTCACAAACAATTTTTATGAGATATTTTAGGGTCAATTAGCCAACATATAGATAAATATTCTTTCAAAATTTCAATACCAACAAGGTCTTGTAGCATATGAAACTAAACCAAAATCTAAACGATATCAAAAACAGATTTGATTCTAGAAAGCCTACAAAAATAGATGCAAAACCCTAATCTTCCATGACAAACCCTTTTATGGGATTTCTTCTGACATATAAAAGGCCATACAACTTAGTTTTCATGGACTAATTTGCCCTATGAAATATGTGACACATGTTATTTTCCTATGGGTATTAAGGTAATTAAATTAATTTTTAGTGTGCCAATCAAAAAAATTGTTTTATTTAAAATCTATTTTACAATATTTATTTCTATCTATTTTTAAATTTTCTAAAATTATCCTATACTTATTTAGTATATTTACTGAAAAGCCTTAGAACTTCTAATAAATTTTGAAAATTCCATTTTGGCATTATGTAGGCTAAAGTCTCCCGAGAAGACAAATAACACTCATTCTCACCAACTATGTTCCCTCAATTATTTCACTCAATCAATTTCCCTCTTCCTGACGTCTCTTTTCTTTCCCTGCCCTTCTTTCTTTTCTTCTTCTTCTTTTCTTCTTTTCCTCTCCCACGGTGAGACAAGGCAAAGGAAGATCAAAGGGAACCTCAAGCAACCTTTGCACAAAAGTCTCCATCTCTTTCTCACATCTTCCACTCTATCTTCTTGCTGAAATAAAATAATCCCAAGGCAGCCCGTATTCTTATCCAAAAACCAGCCAAAACCATCACCTTCATGGCCAACAAACCCCAAGAGTTCAAGCTTGATTTTTAATCCAAACTTTAGTACTTTTCAAAGGAGTTTTGAGGTAGGTTTTCTTTAATCTAAACTTGGTTTTAGTATGTATTTTCTCCATGTTTATAATTTTTGTGTTCAAAATTCATGCAAATTTCTAGTTATGTTAACATGCATATTTGAGCATTTATGAACAAAAACTTGAATCTTGAGTTAAAACCCACAACCAACCTTTTTTTTGGTTTGACAACAATGTTATAAGCATGTTAATAATGTTTAGAACCAGTTTCCATAGCTCTATGGTTAATGTTTTAGCGTTTTGAGCTTGAAGAGCAAACTTAAGCATGTCTTCATCATTATATGCAAGAAAGGCTAGAGATATAGTTCGATAATGATTTTAGAATAAAACTCATGAGAATATATTTATTGTGATTATATAATACATGCTACATATTTTGGAATGGTTTTGAGATTTTGATCAAGAATAATATGTTTTGGGCTAAAGAAAAACTTAACATTCCATAAATTTTGTAATATCTTTATGAGCAGTGGCTATTTCTTGAAATTTTGGGGTTAAATTAAAATGCATTTTATAAATTAGTTTGCATATTTAAAAAGTAGACATCCTAAGCTTTCCAACGAGCTATCATGAGTCTAAATTGGAGTTGTATTTTATTTTCTATGAATTTTTTAATTTTTAGATTGGAAACTAGTAAACCTACCAGTGGTAGTATACCGCCCGTTTACCTCAAATAAACCACTTGTTAACCCATGTGCTGATTGTAGATAGGGAACCTGCCCTTTTTGTAAGAGTATACTGCCAATTTGCCATGGTATACCAGCTGCGAACCTGAACCAAGAATCGAACTTTGCTTACCTCCTAATTCCTTAATGTCTTGCAACCTTTCCAATACTATCCTAAGTGATTTATGAATCTTATTAGGGACTAAAATACATAGATTACTTGTATACATTTTATATTGTGTTAAGACAAAAATGTTTACTTTGGTATTCAAAAAGAAATTTGCATAAAAATTTTAATGGCACACTAGTTAGATGGATTTACACATGATTTATTTATGAATGTGGTTGTATGTTGTGCTTTAGTTTTAATTGTCCTTATGTACGCCTTAGGATCAAAGAAGTGTGGAGCTAACGTTAATTGATTTCAAGATTAAAAGATTGTTCATAATCTTGGAAGGTAGGGATTATATTACTCATCTTTTGTAAGGTTTGATAAATTAAAATTTGTTATTTTATGTTGTAAGATATGTATATGCTATTTTGAATGTATATGATTATACCTATAACATGATGATGTGAAACTCGTCCTGTATTGTATAGCGAGGAACATAATGATTTGACACATGTTTTTTTAGATTGAGAAGCATGGTTAGAAAAACTAACTCTATAAATAACAGATGAATATGGAGAAATAGTAAGACGTGAAGAGGGCGGCGGTTACGTCCTTGGGCAGGAATACCTTAAAAGGTAAAATAGGGGGAGGTGATGACACTCCCTTGAGTCAAAAGTCCCAAAACACACTGTACAGAAATCGACTTGGTGAGGACTTGAGGCTTGGTGTCCCCTCATCGGAACACTGTTGGAATGTTTGAAGGGTGATTAAGCGTGCCCAATTGGGTTTCATTGAGTTGAGTGATATGATTTTCTATTGTACAGTGGATACATATGAGCATAATTGAATCCTAAATTAATATGTATATATATATGTATAGAACTTGGTAAGAATGATCATAACATATCCACCAGAATTGAACTTGATAAAATTGATGAATAATGATGAGAACTAACTAACCATGCAGGTTTTAATATGGTAAGGATAAAAACCTAAAGGTGAGTAATGGTTTTTCCTACTGAGCATGTTATCGCTCATTCCTTTATATTTTCATCTTTTCAGGACTCACTAAGTGTGAGACAGCTACAAGAAAAATAGTTGAGGAAGCTATGTAGCTATAGTACTTTGAGATTGCCTCAATTGTTAAGAATGTTCTTCATGATAATGTAAGCATCGATTGTTACTTTCTGTGACTGTATTAAGATATGTTGAGGGTTGAAATGATGATGATAATAATTTTATATTATTAAATTTAAGGTACTACAATTAAACTGTTGTTTAATTGTTGTTTATATTTTTATTTTTGATTTGAGAGTTTTCATTTAAGTCCTGGGCAACTTTATTTTCAAAATTTTACTTTTATTTTTTATTTTTATTTTAATTTATTAAAAACTGTTAACCCCCATATAGGAGCGTTATAAAATTTTTGGTATCAGAGCCTAGCTTCGGTTAACCTAGGGAGTGTAGCACCACTTTAAAATTTATTTTTTTGGATGGTTTTGAAGTTGAATTTTCATTGTCATCATCAAAATGAACCTTCAGGTTGTTTATACAGTCTAGAATGATGTAACATGGAAAGGCCCTAGAATGAAAATATTAACGGTTATGTGAGTATGATGATTATGTAGGAGGAAAGTATTAATAGTTGTAAGGAAAGGATAATTACATGGAATGGGTTTATAAGTAGAATGCTTATGAAAGATTTGTATAATACTATGATCTATAAGCATATCTAATTCATATACAATGATGAGAAACTCGTGTAGATACGAGGATTTAAGAGCCTTTTTCTCGTGAAAACAATAAAAAATATAAGGCTTTATTTGTTGATTTCAAAGTTTGGCATAGATGTGCCAAATTCTTTGTAATTGATTCCAACCTAAGTAGTGATTATGTGTGAGTTTGGTGGAGTATATAAGTGTCAACAACTTTTCTTGAAAGTTCTATTTACTTAAGAAATATGAGATAAGTTAGGAATCCATGGTATTGAATCTTGAGTGAAATAAACGTTAAACTTTTGGTCTATTAAGATTGTGTAAAGGCAAGAATGCATGAATTTCAAGGTTGAAATATTTTGTTGCGTACATTGTATTTAAGTGTATCAATAAATCTTTATGAATAGATGCAATGTGAAAATGACCACTAAGAGTTTCCTTAGGTAAATCATAATATTTAAGACACCTATAATAATTTTGGATAATTACGATGATAGTTTTAACTTCTAGATGTTTAGATGTGAATCTTTTGGTTACTTGAGGTTTTGTTATATGATGAAATTAAATATTGTATAAGTAGAATTGTGAAAATTGTAGATGTTCTTAAGTAGTAACATCAAAGGTTTTTGTTCATTGATACAGTCTATGTTGGAACATGTAAATCATATTGATTTCAAGGTTGGTCACATTCTAAACCCTTGGTAGTAATGATGATGAATCCATTGACAGATGTTGAGTATTAAGGATAACATATGAGTGTATGCACTATTCAATAAGGCTTTGATTAAAACAAATTATTTGAGTTACTAGTGGATTATGTTGTTATGCAATGATTTGAATACCATTCAGAAAGATCCATGATTGTCATGGAATTAGACTTGTTGTTGATAGTTATTTTTATTTTTAGTAGACTTTGAAATGGGTTTAAGATTTGTACAAATTGGTTTTTAATTTTATATTTGTTATTTAACTCGTTCTAAATGTGTTAAGGCTCGAAACAACCTGACCCATTTCAGCTTAGAACATTTGGGCCTAGTCTAAATCCTGAATCAGTTTGACTCATACTGTCTCTCCCACATGGCCTCTATACGTGTCATCTATAGTGGTTTAATCATTGTTTACATATACATCTACTGTACATAGGAGCTTATTTCCTTGAGCTCACTCTCTCTTTCAATTTGTTACTCTCTCTCTAAATGGTAAATCCTCTTCTTTCTCTCTAGAATTTCTTCTTTCTCTCTAAAAGAAGAAGGAATTCTAGGATTCTGCAACTTACTGTCTCAATTTTTTTCCTTTCTATTTACTCTTCTTTCATCTCATCATGGACCCAAAGTACCAACATCTAAGAAAGTATTTCCCATCACTCTCCCAAAAGGTTATCAGAAAGAAATACAAGGCTAGGATCACTTGGTTGTAGATTTTTATGCATTTTGGCATCCCTTGTGACGTGAGAGTGTTGATAAAAGGGAAGATTCATCCTAGTGACGTCAGTCAAGATGTCGGTTTACCAGGAACGAGTACTAGTTGTAGTGCGATAAAAAGAAGAGCTCATGCTATCGTGGTAACTTGTAACAAATGTGGAAGACAAAATTGTAACAGTAAATATAACTCACCAGGTTATATGTCTATGAATGGAGAGGATAAAATAAGATTTTGAGGATGGACTTTCAAAGGAGAACTTAGATAGCATCCATCCTCCTCTTCATGGTCACCCTAGTGGATATGTTCAAGGAGCTATTTTTAAACCTGGCTTAAAACCCATGCAAAAAGACAATGCCTCAGGAATATGGTATTTTTAGATCCTGTTTACCAAGCCATAAAAAAACTGGATGGAAAATAAGTCATCGCTCTATAAAGGTTGTTAAATCTTTGTTGTTTGAAATCATTTCAATTAGTATTCAATACTTTGAGTCATTCTTTTTATCAAAATAGTTGCTTTTGTGTCCAGAATAATTGCGGTTGTTAGATTAATACAGTAAGTGTTAGTGTCTTATTTGATTTATGGATTTCTTTAATATATATAATAAAATATATTATCCTGTCAAACACTTCACATGCAGTGCTGTAACATGTTTGAAATTTTTTAAACTTATCTAGATATTTAAAAAATTTGTGTCCCAAATTTTAAAAGTTCTATAGTATTTGTCGTTTATAAGGATTTTCTAGATCCGGTATGCATTTGTCAAAGGGTCTAAAGTTGTGTCAAGAGTGTCTTCTGTCAAATTATTCTTAATTGTCAAAAGTTATACAATTAGGTCTAATCTTTTTCAAAAAGTAAATCAGATTTTTCATAAACTATCAATCACTTTTTCTTATTTTCTTACATGTACAAGATTTTGTTTAGATCGTTGGATTACCTACTTGTTTGTCTCTTTAGTCCTTTTTGCGTAGTCCTCATCCTTAAAATCTCATGTAGAACTTGAGGTCCAAATAGAGCATACATCAAGCAATCACTTATATAAACCAAATATGTCTACCTCCTAGTCCACCAAGAAAATAAGGAATGTCTGTGTCTTTTGTGGTTCTAGCCTTGGAAAAGATAAAGCCTATGTAGAAGCTGCAAAACACTTAGGGCAAGTCCTAGCACGAAGGAAGATTAACATAATCTATGGGGGTGGTAGTATGAAAATGATGGAAAATATGACGCTAGCAGCTAGGTATAGTGACGCCACAGCTGTAGGGATTTGGCCTCATATTCTAGCTGAAGGAAACTTTTATAAGGAAACCATAGGTAAGGAAAAAGAGGTCAAGAGCATCCCTAGAAATCTTAAAGCCATAATCGATAATTCTGATGCTTTTATAGCATTACTCAGTGGTCTAGGTACCCTTGAGGAAATATTTGTAGTTGCTTGTAAGCAATTTTTGGGCTTTCATTCCAAACCCTTAGGACTATTGAATGAAAATGGTTTTTATGATGGTCTTTTGAAATTTCTAGATTACGTTGTGGAAGAAACCATCATTGCAGCATTGGAGAGACAAATCTTTGTTATTGCTTCAACAGCTGAAGAATTGATAGATAAGATGCAAATCATACATCCAAAATCTGACACTACAACATCCAAGCTTGAATGAGAAAGGGAAAGCTAGGAGCGGCCAATTGATTTGAATCTCCATCTATAATCTTTTGGTTTTATTCATGGTATGTAGGCATGTATGTTCGTATTTCGTGTGTCACGAATAACCGTTTACCTTGCATTCTGTATTTCTTATGGTATGTCGTTGTTAAAAACTTTTAGATTCATTGAGCCTAATGCCCGGATGGCTAGATACAAAGTACTTGATGCTCTCGAAACGCATCCTACTTAAGGTCTGATCTTTTGTTTATCGATGTTTTTGTATTTTATAAGCATGCATGATATAGATAGCTGGTATACATAGTGCCTTATACTTTCGAAACGTATTCATATCGTGCCTGTAAGGTGTAGTATTCTGTTAATGTTTTGTGGAAGTACCAAAGTCAATTGTGGGGATACTCTATAGAATATTATGAGTGTGTTATGTGGGTAAAATGTTTGTGCATCATGAAGGTAACTGTTTAATGAAGAATCTGTCGAGTTGAGTATGAAATAGATTTTAAATGAAACAAATTTTTGATTGGCACTCTAAACATTAATTTAATTACCTTAATACCTGTTAGGAAAATAACAAGTGTCACAGCTCTACCCCCTTAAAGAAATTTCGTCCTTAAAATTTCAAATCTAGCAATACTAGTAAAAATCTCAATTCCATTATGATTCCAATTCCGAGTCTAATCCGTCAATGTTGTTTGTTTTTCAAAGTTAAGTTATCCTATCTCCACTTATTTACTTGAATTTCAATCTCACTCTAAATACTAAATCTCTCAACAAGAGTATTTCTAGCAGGTTCTAAATTTACAACACCATATTATGGTCTCGAAATCTGATCAAAGAAACACACATATTGATCATACATTCTTCTAGTCCTTCACTGTCCATGGACTGTAATTTACAGCTAGTAAGCTAAAACATAATCATAAACTAGCCAAAACCGTCACCTTCATGGCCAACAAACCCCAAGAGGCCAAGCCTGATTTTTAATCCGAACTTTGGTGCTTTTCAAAGGAGTTTGAGGTAGTTTTCATTAATCTAAACTTGGTTTTTAGTATATGTTTTCTCCATGTTTAATGCATAATTTTCGTGTTCAAAGTTCATGCAAATTTCTAGTTATGTTAACATGCATATTTGAGCATTTATGAACAAAAACTTGAGTCTTGAGTTAAAACCTACAACCAACCTTTATTTTGGTTTGACAACAACGTTAGAAACATGTTAGGAATGTTTAGAACCAGTTTCCATAGCTCTATGGTTAATGTTTTAAAGTTTTGAGCTTGAAGAGCAAACTTAAGCATGTTTTCATCATTATTTGCAAGAAAGGCTAGAGATATGATTCGATGATGATTTTCATATAAAACTCATGAGAATATGTTTATTGTGATTATATAATGCATGCTGCATATTTTGGAATGGATTTGAGATTTTGATCAAGGATAATATGTTGTGGGTTAAAGAAAAACTTGACATTCCATAAACTTTATAATACCTCTATGGGCAGTGGTTATTTCTTGAAATTTTGTGATACGAACCCCACCAAGAACTGAAGCGACCCTAACCAAAATTGGTCTCTAAGATCAAAATTCCTAATAGGTTTTGAATAGAACTGCGACCCGATGCCTAACAAGAAGCACGAACCTTGGTATGCGAGGACGCCACAATCAGCTATGGACGGACTGATTGATGAGTCTATGAACGCCACAAAATTTTTTGATAAGTTTAAATAGTTCGTCTAAGAACCAAAGAGAATTAAACCTCAAATTGTGTATTAAAAACTGATCCCCATTGAATGAAATTCGTTACAATATAAAGTGGTTTCCCCTTTGCGAATTTTTAGCTTCTAATTGCCCATGGAATTTCGGGCAAATCAATTACCAAAAAAAAACGTCTAATCTAAAGCAAATAAGTTAAGTTCTCTTAATGGCTTAAAAGCCTTACAATAATAGAACTAAAACAAACACATGTTTCTAAAAGAAAAGGAAACTAGACAATAAAGAGGTAAATAGTTGATTATTCTCGCCACTTGTCGCCTCAAAATGGGAAAGTAACTGAAATGGAAAGTAGCTTGATTATTTGCAGCCATATGGTGCTAATCACTTGTTGATTCTACAAACACGATTACTCAATCCCTTCTAGAGCCTGAATCATGCATTTGTTGGTTTGGATGTCACATGCAATTCCCTCAATGGGCCTCAACGCAATAGCTTGAGCCCAAGTTGCTTGAATCAGCCCAATAAGCGCTTCTTTGAACTTCTTCGCATGAGCTCTCGTAACTGAACCAATGGAACTTGAATTGGATCTTAATATGTCTCATCCCACGAGCTCTTGCTTGTGCTAACGATGTCCTCATCATTCCCCTCCTCTTGTGAGAGATTTGTCCTCAAATCGTCGACCGCATCAAAAGGACTTAGATCAAAAACATTAAAGGAGGCACTTACACCATACTCACCTGGCAAGTCTAGCTTGTATGCATTATCATTGATCCTTTCAAGAATTTGAAAAGGACCGTCCCCTCTAGGCAACAGCTTGGATTTCCTTTGTTCTGAAAATCGTTCCTTGAGTAAGTGCAACCACACTCAATCGTCGGGCTCGAAGATGAGCTTGTGACGCCCTTTGTTGGCTTGTTCAGCATATTGCTTAGTCCTGCGCTCGATGTTGAGTCTTGCCTTCTCGTGTATCTGCTTAACAAGGTCAGCTTTTCTTTTTCCATCTAAATTCACACACTCAAACAAAGGTAATGGCATCAAATCTAAGGAGTTAAAGGATTAAAACCATAAACAATTTTAAACGGTGAAAATTGAGTAGCAGAATGAACAGATCGATTATAAGCAAACTCAATATGTGGTAAACACTCCTCCCAAGTTTTGATGTTCTTTTTAATGATAGTCCACAACAAAGTAGACAAGGTTCTATTCACAACTTCTGTTTGACCATCGGTTTGAGGCTGACAAGTAGTCGAAAACAATAGCTTAGTCCCAAACCTAGCCCACAAAGTCTTCCAAAAGTAGCTTAAGAACTTGGCATCCCTATCAGAAACAATTGTCTTAGGCATACCATGAAGTCACACAATTTTCGTAAAGAACAAATTAGCAACATTGGAAGCATCATCTGTCTTGTGGCATGGAATAAAATGGGCCATCTTGGAAAATCTATCCACGACCACAAATATCGAGTCTCTTCCCTGTTTAGACCTAGGCAAACCTAACACAAAATCCATCGAAATATCAGTCCAAGGTTCACTAGGTATTGGTAAAGGAGTGTACAAACCGTGGGGCTGCACTCTTGATTTAGCCTGCCTACAAGTTACACATCTACCACAAAGTCTCTCAACATCTCGTTTCTTATGTGGCCAATAGAAGTGTTCCTGGAACACCGCCAAAGTCTTCATTACTCCAAAATGTCCCATCAATCCTCCCCCATGGGATTCTCTCACTAGCAAATCTCTTAATGAACAATTAGGCACACATAATTTATTCTCCCGAAACAAGTATCCCTCATGCCTAAAGTACTTACCACTAGCAAATCTCTCACAAGCTTGATACTCAGTACTAAAGTCACGGTCATCAGCATATAACTCTTTAATATGTTCAAAACCCAGTAGTTTAACATTAAGATTTGAGATTAGGACATACCTGCGAGAAAGTACATCAGCAACGATGTTTTCCTTACCTTGCTTATAGCAAATGATATACAAAAATGTCTCTATGAATTCCACCCAACGAGCATGATTATTTGCAGCCATCTGGTGCTAATCACTTGTTGATTCTGCAAACACGATAACTCAGTCCCTTCTAGAACTTGAATCATGTATTTGTTGGTTTGGATGTCACATGCAATTCCCTAAATGGGCCTCCATGCAATAGCTTAAGCCCAAGTTGCTTGAATCAGCCTAACAAGTGCTTCTTTGAACTTCTTCGCACGAGCTCTCATAACCAGACCAATGGAAACTTGAATTGGATCTGAATATGTCTCATCCCACGAGCTCTTGCTTGTGATAATGATGTCCTCATAATTTTGGGATTAATTTAAATAAATTTTGTAAATCAGTTTGCATATTTAAAAAGTAGACATCCTAAGCTTTCCAACGATATATCATGAGCCTAAATCAGAGTTGTATTTTATTTTCTATAAATTTTTTAATTTTTGGATTAAAAACTAGTAAACTTGTCAGTGGCAGTATACCACCCGTTTACCTTAAGTAAACCACCTATTAACTGATGTGTTGATTGTAGATAGTGAACCTGCCTTTTTTGTAAAAGTATACTGCAAGCTTGCCATGGTATACTAGCTGCTAACCTGAACCAAGAACCCAACTTTGCTCACCTCCTAATTCCTTAATGTC
The DNA here is from genome assembly GCA_025403435.1 of Artocarpus heterophyllus. Classification (NCBI taxonomy): domain Eukaryota; kingdom Viridiplantae; phylum Streptophyta; class Magnoliopsida; order Rosales; family Moraceae; genus Artocarpus; species Artocarpus heterophyllus. The sequence goes on along the minus strand of CM046331.1, from coordinate 16,136,111 downwards.
TTGCAACCTTTCCAACACTATCCTAAGTGATTTATGAATCTTATTAGGGACTAAAATATATAGATTACTTGTATACATTTTATATTGTGTTAAGACAAAAATTGTTTACTTTGGTATTCAAAAAGAAATTTGCATAAAAACTTTAATGGCACACTAGTGAGATGGATTTACACATGATTTATTTATGAATGTGGTTGTATGTTGTGCTTTAGTTTTAATTGTCCTTATGCATGCCTTAGGATCAAGGGAGTGTGGAGCTAACGTTAATTAATTTTGAGATTAAAAAATTGTTTATAAGCTTCAAAGGTAGGGATTCTATTACTCATCTTTTGTGAGGTTTTGATAAATGAAAATTTGATGTTTTATGTTGCAAGATATGTATATGCTATTTTGAATATATATGATTATATCTATAACATGATGGTGTGGAACTTGTCCTGTATTATACAATGAGAAACATAATGATTTGATACATGTTGTTGTAAATTGAGAAGCATGGTTAGAAAAACTAACTCTATAAATAACGGATGAATATAGAGAAATAGCGAGACGTGAAGAGGGCGACGGTTACGTCCTTGGGCACAAATACCCTAAAAGGTAAAATAGGAGGAAGGTGTGACACTCTCTTGGGTCGAAAGTCCTAGAACGCACTGTATAGGAATCGACTTGGTGGGGACTTGGGGCTTGATGTCCCCTCATCGAAACACCCTTGGAAAGTTTGGAGGGTGATTAAGCGCGCCCAATTGGGTTTTGTTGAGTTGAGTGATATGATTTTCTATTGTACGGTGGATATAGATAAGCATAATTGAATCCTGAATTATATATGTATGGAACTTGGTAAGAATGATCATAAGATATCCACCAGAATTGAACTTGATAAAATTGATGAATAATGATGAGAACTAACTAACCATGCAGGTCTTAATGTAGTAATGATAAAAACCTAAAAGTAAGTAATGGTTTTCTCTGCTGAGCATGTTGTCGCACATTCCCTTATATTTTCATCTTTTCATGACTCACTAGATGTGAAACGGCTACAAGAAAAATAGTTGAGGAAGCTATACAGCTATATTACATTGGGATTGCTTCAATTATTAAGAATGTTCTTCATGATAATGTAAGCATCGATTGTTACTTTCTGTTACTATATTAAGATATGTTGAGGGTTGAAATGACAATAACAATAGTTTTATATTATTAAATTTAAGGTGCTACATTAAACTGTGGTTTAATTATTGTTTATATTTTTTATTTTTGATTTGAGAGTTTTCATTTAAGTCCCGGGCAACTTTATTTTTGAAGTTTTACTTTTATTTTTTATTTTTATTTTAATTTATTAAAAACTATTAATCTCCATATAGGAGCATTACAAATATTAGCAAAATAGAACCGAATCCAAATAACTACTTACCTTGACTCAGTTAGATTTTCTTGCATTTTACCACCCAAAATTTGTCCAACTACCCAAGTTGTGCTTCAATTTCTCAAAAATATAATTCCTTATCGTCTTTAGGGGAAGAGAATCAGAGTTTTAAAGGTTGAGCTAAATTGAGACCCAGTTGCTTGGTACTTATTTAAACAACCAAGCAACCACCTAAGAGTACTTCACCTTGAAGTACTTTCCTAATGTTTAGCTTAGTGACACTTAAGTAGCCAATTTTCTAGCTTATTTAAGTCTTAAACATTTACAAAAAAGCTCAAGTACTAATTAGGTAATAATTATTTAGTTTGTGTGCTAACTTAAGTTTATATACTCGCACTAAAATTTTGGTGTACTGAGAACAATGTCTTCAAATCCTTAACCATTTACTATCAAAACCTCATTGTTTCTTCAAGAACCTTTCTATATATAACCAAACATGAGATAACAAGTTTCCCGAGTCACTCATGTCCAGACTAAAACCCTAAATTAGGACTTGAAAACCAAACAACACCAAAAATTGTGCCAATTAGGTCTTCTAGTATATTTGATCTACAAAACTTGTGTGAAATTCACGCCATCTACTCATTATTAATTTCATAACTCTATGACATCGTCATAAGAGATCTCACATCATAAATAGATCATTTTTAGTTAATAAAACTTATACAAAAACTCCCCGTCTTGGTCAAAATTGACTGTTTTTACTGATTTTACACTTTATTAATACCAAAGCTCCAATATCTATTAAATCCCTTATAGTATCATAGAATCATTATCACCGTCTTTGTTTCATCATTTCACTAACCAGATCTACCTTTAAGAAACCTTATCACTCAATAATACATTGTGCACAACATATCATTCAATGCACCTTTGAAACTTAATGCATATTATTAGTATGACAAATGCATCTTAATAATCAATCAAATATGTGAATTGTATGCATATATTGTGAAGACATGCAATGCATTGACCAACAAGCATGTGAGAATTCTGAATATCATACAAAATCGAAACAAAATGACAAGTCTCTGTCACCGGAGTTGTCGTTGGAGTGATCGCCGAAGCCGTGGATTATGACCAGTGAACTACCATTGTCGTCGCCTAAATGTACTCTGATACCATATTAAGTGGTTTTGGAGAGAAAGAAAAGAATCTTGAGTGAGAATTTGGTGTTGTTGTTATTAGCTAACTCTGTGAACATAGTTATATAAATACAAGTAAATGTCTGTACAACTAATATAACCACTAAACTTATAGAAGACGTACATGTGTCCTTTTATTGTAACTAATTGAATACAAGCTAACTACTTTCTGTTATTTAACTAATTACATACCAGCTATAGCTATGAATCTTTGTTCCCAACACCATTACAGTTGCAGACGTTGGGAACTTGTGCAAAACTGAAAAGAAGCAAAAAATAACGTGGAGAAATAGAGAGAGATGAATAAGCGACATGAATAGATTCAAAGAAATGGGTATGAGAAAAAACGAAGAAGAAAAAGAAAGAAAAGAATATAGGAAATTAAAGACGACATATGTGAACGGTTATGAAAGGAAGAGAAGAATTTTATATAGAGAAAGAATCCATAATTGGAAATGGCATCCTTGTCTAAAAGTAGGATACAACTTGTTTTCCTTCATTCTGTTAACAATAGATGAATGGCACGTCAGATTTGAGAGAGGTATTGGTATATAAGTGGTAGAATAGCTAACAGGATAGCCAAACTAGGAAGTAATTCTGGACTTGGTCTCTGGTGCTTGATTAGAACAATGAACTTGTTGAAGCGATAAAATGTAACCAATCATCAGAAAAAGAATTGGTTAAAAATTAAGATACATTTTGAGAAATTAAAACTTCGATATCACCGTGCCATGTCAAAATTTCGACATCCATTGTTCTCTACTATGATGCGGTTTTTTGGCATCCAAAACGGATGTAGCAAAAGAAGTTCCCGTGGGCCAAGTTTGGTCATTCTAAAATCGTTGTCAACTATGAGTGCTCGATTTTTCCGAACTGTTGTTGTGGATTATGATTCTCCAAAATGCACTCTTTGATGTACAACACACACGGCAGTTTCAATGTCTTTTTTTCCCCTATTGATAAGTCAACCCTTTGTGCCTGCTGTCTTTTTATGTGGAGAATTATTTATGCATGAAAGAGATGTGAAAGGATTCTTGTTTCTATATTTGTTTTCTTAAGGATTATTTTCAAATAGCCGTGAGGTATGTACCCTATTTCAAAGTTCCATGATTTTTCAAAACCATTCAAAACACTCCCTTAAAAAAAATAATAATAAAATAAAAATAAATAAAAAATAAAAAATTTCTGCCTACTTTCGCTTGTCAATTGAACGGAAAAGCATTAAAAAAAAAAAAAAAGACTCCGCAACAATGCTTTCTCTCCAAATAGAAACCTCCCCAACGGCGATACCATCATGGCCCAACCCAGATTACAATTCAAACAAACATATACAAGAATTGTAAAGCTCACCAAATTATGGACGTGCATAACGTTGACAGATAAAATGGTCTTCTTCTCTTTCGATAATCTTCTTAAATCCACACTACAATTGAAACAAGCAAACCAAAATAAAAAGGTTAATTACATAATTATAATTTTTAGTTTTAACTATTTTTCAATTTATTCTTTTGTTTTTTAAAAACTACAAAGATATTTTTTATATTTTAAAACATATTTTAATTTTATCTTTATAAATAAAGTAAATTGCGCAAAACAACATAATTATCCTTAAATTGTTATGGAAAAATATATTGAGAATTAAAAATATAAGAAATCCCAAAATAAAACATCAAATTTGAAAAAAAAAATCTTAAGTTTTAAGAATTTTTAAATTTTAAAATATTTTTACAATTTTTCTCAAAAAGAAAATGTAACACCCCTGAATTTTAAAGTGTAATTTATTATTTTTAGTTTAATTATTAAGTGTGCTAAGTATGAATTTAATATTAATTTTAGTCATTTAAGATTTTATTTCATTTGTTACATTTAAAAATTTAATTTTTAGTTCTTAAAATACCAAATGACATTTTTAGACCATATATTTTCTCATATTTACAAAAAACACCTTGTGCCTTTTATTTTTCTTTCCCTTTCATTTTCTCTCCCACTTTTCTTTTTCTCTCTTTCCCTCTTTCTTTCTCCATGCCACTCTCTCTTTTTCTTCCTTTCTTTCCTATCACACCTCTCTTCCTTTCTTTGTACAAAAATTCGAATTCAAGCTTCAATCCAGTCAATTTTGAGAGTTGTTCAACCCAAGCAAGATCAAGCCACAAAGTTTTCTTCAAAATGTTGAAAATTGAGGTTAGCCTTTTTCTTTCCAAAATTTTTTATTTTCGTTTTGAATCTCTATGTATATTGTAGTCCAAGGTTTGATGAGCTTGAATAACATTTAATCTAAGTTTGTAAGACTTGTTTTATCATGAATTTAAACTTTATTTGAACAAAAATCGATTTAAACAAGTTTTGACATTTTTCTTTGATTTTCAAATCAATTGTAAAATTGAGTTTAAATTTGAGGAAAATAATTTTTAGTTGTTTTAAACTATGTTTCTATGCTTTCTATGTGATTTTTATGCTCTGAAAATTGAAAAACAAGTTTAAATTTGAGTTTTGAGCTCGGAGAGGCCGAAACTCGAAACTTAGAAATTTTCAGAATTTGCTAGTTCGGCAAGCCGAATACATAAGTTCGACACGCCGGATTCATGTCATTGGCAGGCTGGACTCAAGTGAGTTCGATAGGCTGGTTCTGGAGTTCGGTAGGCCAAACTGTGCAAGTTCGGTAGGCCAAACTAGGGTGTTCGGTAGGCCGACTATGAACTTTGAAATTTGTATTTTTATTTCTGGTTTTCAATGTTTAATGATTTAGAAATGTTTTAAAAAGGATTATGATTTTGGGTTATGATTATTTTAAGTCAAAAGACACACTGATAATTAAATTAACATAATGATATTTGTTGAATGTGATTTCTGATTTTAAATGCAGTTTTCAAGGTTTTGAACATATATGGAGCATACATTAAATTTTGTTTGGAGCTTACATTATTGGATGTAAATGAGATAGGATATACATATATTTCTATCTCTTTCCTTAGTAGCCTCTTTTAAATTGTTTTGGTCGAAGTTTATTCCTTAAATGTTTTCTTTTAAGAATGATTTCTATATTTAATTTTGAAGAATTGTGTTTTGATATTCTTTCTGATATTTAAAACCTATATGGTGATATTTTATCAAGTTTGATTCAAGTAACTATTTATTGATTTTTGTTAAGATATTGAGATTTGTTTATAAATGACATCTTTATCTATAGCTGTTATTTTTAGATAATTTATTTTTTAATTAGTTATCCTACTGATCCTTCTGCTCATGTTTTCTTGTTTTTTTTTTTAAAATCCCCCTTCCATGTTTAAAGAGGAATGAAGGTCCCAAAATCGAGACCTGACTCTATGAATAGATAAGTATTTTCTCTAGGACTGTGGTATGATGCGTTTATTGTACGACTTGTCCCAATCCGACGTTGATATCGTGTCATCTTTGTGAGTTTATATATTTTTAATTTATTTCAAAGATGATGATTTTCAATGGTTTTCAGTAGTCTTGTATTATTATTATTATTATTGTTATTATTATTTGTATTTTATTTACCTACCTACTTTCGTGGAAAGCGTCCATATGATGGTGAATGAAAATAAGTTCTCAGCCCCACCTTTGTAGCATTCACGTGATGTTGATCATTGATGACATTTATTTACTTTTTACGTATATTTATTTCGAATGAGAAATCTACTTTATCTATTTACTTTTTCTTGATTTACCTCGTTTAATCTACTTTATATCCCTTAATTTCAATTTCTTTATCTAAAACTTACTAACCCTTACTTCGGGGCATCATAGAAAAATATATATTATAAATAATTTTAGCTTAATTAAAGATATTTTTCTTTTCTCTCCTTGTTTTTTAACTCCATAAAGTCTTTGAAGATCCAATTGAAATAAGTTTTTCAAATTTAAATGATATCTTTATAATTTTTAAAAATAGAAGGACAAATTGAATAATAATAAAAATTAAGAAATATGGTTATGCAATTAAAAAAAAAGATAAAAAGATAAAACGTACTGTAAACAACTGGGAAATCATGTATCTTCGTCAACACTGCCATTGTCACCATCTCTGAGGTCCAAAGACGAGACCGGAAATGAAGGGAATCTCTGCAAGCTCGGCTTGAACGTGATTCCAACAATTTATCTAGCCTCCCATCTCGCCGCCCTAAGTATAGCTCAGCGCAGCCGTTGACCCACTTTGTTTCGTGGCCAGCCCATATTGTCAAATTGTCGATGCTCCCAAAAAGGGTTATTTGAATTGTTTTCAATACATCATGGGGTATTTTGAATGGTTTTAAAACATCAGTGGCACTTTAAAATAGGGTACATACCTAGTATATATGAAAATAAGCACTCTCTTTATTGCCAAAAATGGCTTAGAAGGAATAGTTCATTAGCATACTGAGATCTATTTTCTCCTCTTTTGCTTATCGACGTGCATTTTTTTTTTCCCATTTGGCGGCAGATATAAAAAGAACACACCATTTCCATATGAGCTTTATTTGCTATTAATTATCATTTTTTTTTTTTTTTGGCTGGGATACAAATCATCATAAGTAGCTGATATGCATTGACCAATTTCAAGCCGTACGACCCACATCAGTTATCAATGAGCTTTTATCTTTTGATGGTCTTTTCTTCTTCTTTTTTTTCCTTTGCTTATTAAGGTATAAGCTTGAATTTTCGTTGTTCTACTTTTAAGCTTTATTATTGTGAGCGAGAGGCAATCTTTAGCTAAATTAGAAAGCGAAAATAAGAATGGAAGATGGCAGAAGAGGTCACTCAATTTTCATTTATATACAGTGTGGAATGGTTTTATTATTTTCTGTTAAAGAATATATTGGGGAAATTAGGTTAGGTTAAATTTGAATTATGAAATTCAAATAATAAGATCTGGCTGTTTTAGATATGTTGTAGGATCTAGTTGTGTTAGATATGTTTTTTTTGTTTTTGAACTGCTTCCTATTGTTCAGGGAAGGTCTTCTATTTAATTGTTGTAATATTTCACTTCGATTTCAATAGAACGTATTATCATTTTTTCCTCAAAAACTCTCATTGCTAGGGTTTTTTCCTAGTCTCTACAATGGCGACAAACCCTATTGAGCAATTCAACTTCGGCTCTGTCAGTTCCCAGAACACTTCTAGCCCCTCTAGTTCTGTTACACAAAACTATTCCACTCTTGTCCCATATTCTTCGAACTCTCTTTATCTTACCATTCATAAAATAAATGGAAAGAATTATATGGAGTGGGCTCAGCCTGTAAAGTTGGTCTTAGAATGCAAAGGGAAGCTCGGAGATCTCATAGGAGAAACCAGAAAACCGGCGGCAAAGGAGTCCAGTTTTCAGACATGGTGTTCCAAAAATTCTCTAATCATTGCTTGGCTAATTAATTAGATGGAGCCTTCTATTGTCAAGCCGTTTTTGTTTCTGCCTATAGCAAAGGATGTTTGGGATGCAATTTGAGATACATATTCAGATGTGGAAAATTCTTCTCAAATATTTGGATTGAAGTCCAAATTATGGCAATCGTGACGTTACTGCCTAGTATAACGAGATGATGACGTCATGGCAGGAACTTGATTTTTGTTACAATGATGAATGGAACTACCCAAGAGATAGTGTAAGGTACATGAAAAGAGTTAGAGAATGACCAAGTTTTTGTGTTCTTAACAAGGCTGAATAAGGAGCTAGATGAGGTAAGTGGGAGAAATCTAGGCCGAAAACCACTGCCTTTAATTCGAGAAGTCTTCTTCGAAGTACGAAGAGAAGAAGCACAGAGGTATGTGATGTTAAATGAACCTGTACAGAAATCAGCTTCTGAAACCGAGCCATCTGCCTTGCTTTCCAAGAGTTACAACCAAGATAAAGGGAAGGAGGACTTTAAAAGGAACAAAAACCACGGTGTGATCACTGTAGACATCCTTGGCACACACAGGAAACTTGTTGGAAATTGCATGGCAAGCTAGCTAATTGGAAAAAGAAGTCAAGAGTAGTTGGAGGAGAAGGTCAGGCTTTTCAAACAGCAGTTACTGAACAAGGGCAGCAACCTTCTTCAGATAAGCTTCCACTCATAAAGGAACAGATAGACCAATTGTACAAACTGCTCCAGTCCTTTAGTACAAAATCCTCTTATTCATTAGCACAAAAAGGTAATTACCTCTTAGCCTTAACCAGTGTCAATCAAAATTGTCCCTAGATCATAGAATCAGGTGCTGCTGACCACATGATAAGGTCATCAAAACTGTTCTCGTCTTATAGTCCTTGTGTAGGTAATCAAAAAATTAAGATAGCAGATGGCTCACTTTCAACCATTGTAGGAAAAGGGTCAATCATCATTTCACCATCTCTCACTCTTACAAACATCCTCCATGTTCCAAAATTGCCATGTAACTTATTGTCTATTAGTAAATTAACTAAAAAGCAACAGTGTAAAGCTTACTTTTTTTCTACTCATTCTAAATTCCAGGATTTGAACTCGGTGAAGATGATTGGTAGTGCTAGATAAGGTGAAGGACTCTATTTCTTTGAAGATAGAACTAAATTGAGCAGACAAACCCATAGTACTTGTTTTGAATCCGTTTCTATTTCTCAAGACAATGGGATTATGTTATGGCATCGTAGGTTAGGCCATCCTAATTTTCGATACTTGAAATATTTGTTTCCAAAGTTGTTTTTTAATAAAGATCCATCTTTGTTTCAATGTGAAGTGTGAAATAGTAAAACATCATCGTGTATCTTTTCCTTTGCAAGTATACAAGCCCTCAAAACCATTTTCTCTAATTCATAGTGATGTTTGGGGGCCAAATAGGGTTAGTATACTTTCTGGTAAAAGATGGTTTGTCACATTTATTGATAATCTCACAAGACTTAGCTAGGTATGTTTACTAAAAGAAAAATCTGGTGCGGAATAAGTTTTTGAAAGTTTCCATAAAAGAGTAAAAAATCTATTTCAAACAAACATTCAGGTGTTTAGGAGTGATAATAAGAAGGAGTATTTCAATAAGATCTTAGGAAAATATTTTATTAAAAATGGCATAGTTCGTTAAAGTTCTAGTAATGATACTCTACAACAGAATGGAATTGCTGAAAGAAAAAATAAACATCTTTTAGAAGTGGCAAGATCTATATCATTTTCTAATAAAATTTCTAAGTACTTGTAGGGTGAGAATATTTTAACTGCAACTTATTTAATTAACTGAATGCCCTCAAGAGTGTTGAATTTTAAAACTCCCTTCACTTTCTTTAAACAATGCTTTCCTACTACACGGTTAACAATAGGTTTACCCCTAAAAATGTTTGGTTGCATTGCATTTGTCCATAATCACAACCATAACCATGGAAAGTTTGATCCTAGGGCAATCAAATACATGTTTGTAGGGTATTCATCAGCATAAAAGGGGTATAAAAGCTTTGATCTGATTCATAGAAAGATGTTTGTTACTATGGATGTAACCTTTTTTGAGAACAAGTATCTCTTTGATAATTCTCCTCTTCAAGCAAAGAATACAAGTGAAGACTCGAATTACTTTATTGACATGTTTAACACCGCACCAGATACACCAGTTGTGGCAGACTCAGGTAGTGATTTACCAGTTATGGCATAATCGGGTGGTGAATTTGAGTTGTTACCCGAACCTGCTCTAGCCTAAACTTCACCTGAGCCAAATATAATCTTACATGAACCTCCCACAACCTCACTCCTACAATCTATTTTGGAAACCAATGTTTCAGATATTGAAAAACCAGGACCAACACTTGAAATGCCATTGACCAATCAAACTAACAAGGAAATGTAAAATGGAAACAAAACAGGTAAGAAATTTTGGAAGGGAATTGTCTACCCAACGAAGAACCTGAAACAAGGAAATGATAGCTCAACTTTACAACAAGACCATGAGTCTAGATCGAGTACAAATCAGACACTGGATTGTAAGTCAGGTAATACTCTTCCTTAGTTCAATCCCTCTTATCCCTTATCATAATCTGAATCAAAAATTGATCTAAATGTCCCTAGTACTCGTCGAAAGCGTGTTCAATCTTGTACTAAACACCTCAAATCTAAGTTTGTCTTATGAATGTCTATCTCCTTCTCTTGTTGCATTTATCTCACAACTTTCCAGTGTAGAAATTCCAAAAAATGTGCAGGAGGCTCTAATTGTTCCAAAGTAAAAGGAATATTTGAAGAAATAAGAACACTTGAGAAGAACAAGACCTGGGAGGTGGATTCCTTACCTGAGGGAAAGTCCATAGTTGGTTGTAAGTGGGTCTTCACAGTAAAATACAACTCTGATGGTTCACTGGAATGGTGTAAGGCTCGATTGATGGGAAAAGGGTTTACACAGACCTGTGGCAATAATTATTCAGAGACCTTTGCACCTGTTGCCAAATTAAACACGGTAAAAGTACTTCTATTATTGCAACAAATCTTGACTGGCCTATGCAACACCTAGATGTTAAGAATGCCTTCCTCAATGGTAACTTGGAGGAGGAGGTGTACATGGATGCTTCCCCTGGATTTGAAGAAAGGTACAAGTCCAATGTCTGCAGGTTGAAAAAATCCTTGTACTATTTGAAGTAGTCTCCTAGAGCTTGGTTCGAAAAGTTCACTCGGTCAGCAAAGAAACAAGGCTATTCTCAGGGACAGACGGATCATATCATGTTCATAAAACACTTAAGTGAAGGTAAAGTTGCAATATTAATTGTTTATGTGGATGACATCATTCTCACAGGTGATGATGTGATGGAAATGAATATACTGAAGGCAAGTCTAGCTTATGAATTTGAACTTAAGGATCTTGGACAATTAAGGTACTTTTGGGATTAGACGTAGCAACATCGAGAAGTGAAATTGTAGTATCCCAGTCTAAGTACATATTAGATCTCTTGAAAGAAACGAGAATGAGTGGATGCAAGTCTGCAAATACTCTAATGGATTTCAATGTCAAGCTTGGTGACAAGAGTGATGGAGTTCCCGTAGACACCGGAAGATGTCAAAGATTGGTTGGTAAGCTAATCTATCTTTCTCATACTCGGTCAGATATTGCCTTCTCTGTTAGTCTAGTTAGTCAGTTTATGCATGCTCCCAAAGAAGAACATCTCAAGGCAGTCGATCGAATATTGATATATTTGAAACTGATCGAAGGTCCACTTCAACATATTGTACGTTTGTTTGGGGAAATCTAGTTACTTGGAGACTTAAAAAGTAGAGCGTGGTAACTAGAAGCAACGCTAAGGCTCAATTTCGAGTTATAGCACTAGGAATATGTCAAAATATTATGGCTAAAACAAGTGCTGCAAGAGTTGAGGAGGATTGTTGAAAGTCCTATGAAACCGTTTTGTGACAACAAAGTAGCTATTAGTATAGCAAATAATCCAGTCCAACATGATAAGACCAAGCATGTGGAAATTGATTGGCATTTTATAAAGGAGAAGCTTGAAGCTGGCATCATTTGTATGCCCTCTGTTGCAACCACACAACAGATTGCTGATGTCTTGACTAAAGAACTTCTGTGGCCTAATTTTCAGCATTTAGTTAACAAGTTGGGCATGATCGGTATCTATGCTCCAACTTAAGAGGGAGTGTCAAAGGGTTTTATTATTTTCTGTTGGAGAATATATTGGGTAGATTAGGTTAGATTAAATTTGAATTATGAAATTCAAATAATAATATCTGGTTGTTTTATATATCTTTAGGATCTGGTTGTGTTAAATATGTTTTTTTGTTTTTGAACTGCTTCCTATACGTTGTAGGATCTGGTTGTGTTAGATTTTTTTTTTTTTTTTTTTTTGCATTTTTTGAACTGCTTCCTATTGTTCAGGGAAGGTCTTAGTTGCTGTAATATTTCCCTTTGATTTCAATAGAACGTATTATCATTCTTTCCTCAAAAACTCTCATACAGCATTGACTAGCTCAAGGAAGTGTATGATATTCCGATTGCTTCAAGGCCACAGGAAATAAATACAATTGTGAGAAAATTAATCACAGCACAAAAGAACCAAGATTCGAAATACATTAACCTTCCAAGGATGCAACAACTAGCTTATAACGTGGTTCACAAGACATGGAAGAGACGATAACAAGGGAACAATAAAACCTAAGAATTTGAATCTTTTTTTTTTTTTTTTTTCATTTTTACATGGGAAATTTTACCAGGATTCTTCATCAATACTAATTTCTGAATCCCAGTACTTCCCAAGGTAAAGCAAGCATTTAATGGTATATTAAACAGCTGCTTACATTCATTCACATCAGGAAAACTTGCTATTCAGCTTTGTCTAGGGCCAACAATTTCAAATTTTAAGCAAGTGGCCTACTTATGAAGATTCACTCTCACCGTCTTCTTCTGAAATGTTGAACAAGAACTTAGGAAGTGAGGCAATCCTTGGGAGATGAAGCAGCAGTTCCCCAAAGGAATCTTTCCTTGACATTGCTGGTGCTTGCTTCCCACCAAGATCGTGCTTCACATCCTCCTCCGGAGCAACATCCTTTCCACCAGCAGGCCCTTCACCACAACTATCCCCGTCGGCCTGAGATTGCTGAAGCGTGCTGGGATCTTTCTGCAGAAGACAACAGAGAGAGTTGACCCTTGTCATGAGAGACTTCTCATCAGCTGTTGCTGATTGATTGTCACTCAGCAGGTACTGTGCAATGTCCTCCAACATGTCCTGGTAGTCCGACTGTTGATTAGCAGAGGATGGATTGCCAGAAGTGATCTGTTCCGAGATACAGTTCTCAATGTGGCTCATAAGATCACTCATCGACATCGAAGGGTGAATACCAGGAACTTTTATCTGGTCCCACTTCCTCAGTCCTCTGGAATTAACAGTTTCAGAACTTCCATTCCCTTCAATTGCACGAGTGTCCATCACTAGCAAGGAAAAAGCAATCAGTAACATCAAGAAACCATATGCAACATTCAATCACAACTCTAAGGAATTAATTAAAGGCCAAATATCACATACGTAAGCTTGGATTTAAAGAACAGCCGTCTTTAGTTTCTAAACATTGTTGAAAAGATAGGAGCTAACTACACTACCAAATCACATCCGAACTTATTTTGTACAAGAAATTGGATGTCGAACTCATTTATCTTTCAGTTTTTGTTTCGTTAGAGGGCATGTACTATAAATGTGCTGTAAGACAAAGTCTGTCACATCACTGTAAATTTCAATCACCTTAAAAGCCTTACCTTACACAATAACTCAATTTCAAAAATGTACTAAAAGCAGAAGGCTCTTTTTTTTAATATTGTACCTGAGCTGGGGGAAGGAGCTTCTATGGACCTATTTTCCAATACTACGCTAGTTGAATCTTGCTGATCATGCTTCAATGAGGATGACTGAGTTGATGACGATGCAACATCTTGGAGACCAGTGATGGAAGAACCCATACCGTTATCCACTTGATCAATACCTTGGCCTTTGGATTCTTCTGGGCCCTCAAAAACAGAAGTCCGTGGTTCAAAATATGGTGAGTCCAAAACTATCTCTGGCTGTCGACTTAAGAAGCTTAGACGCATGTCACACTGAATAAGCTTTTCAAAATGTTTGTTTAACAGTCCTTCTGGGCTTTGCAGAAAATGTTGCCTGTAAAGCCACAAAATTAAAATTGTTCATTAGTGCCACAACCAAACACAGAATCTCTCTCGGCCATTCAAACAAATACCACAGTATCCTTGAAAATCCCGTGTCAGATACATGGATACAATAAATACAATATCTGCAGAACTATGTATGCATGTTTTTTTTTTTTTTGGGTAATACACAGAACGAGCAAAATTAAAGCTCATTTTAAAAGTTTAAATCTACATTAAGGCTCTTATTATGAATTGGAGAAAGCAAATGAATGAATATATATATATATATATATATTAAAACAATGATATATTTTCCATGAAGGAAACACGCAGAGCAACACATTGAAGGCAAAACGGGAAAAGGACAAAACTGAAACTGTCAGAAACAATCTAAGTCCACACAGAATGTCTAGCTTATCCAACAAGGGAACAAGACAACTTCTCAGCTTGCCAAGCAGGAGGACTAGAAAAAGAACAGCAATCCGAGTCTACCTGTGAATGCTAGCTTGTCCATCAGTAAAATCTGCTGTTGCCTGCCATAAGGTGTGTTTTCTAGGCTGAGGGTTGGTCTCCCTGAAGAAAAGTGGCTGTCTAGCCAGCTGTAGCACATAAAGGATCACAAAGTTAGGGAAAAAAAAAACAAGGTACGGCTAGACAAAATTGCAAAGCACATATGAAGGGAATACATTACCACAACTGTCAAAGTACTAGGTCCATCATCAGGACAATTTGCCTTCAGGGCCATGATGTCAGACCATTGGATTTCTATTTTACTCTTGAGACCACCTTCAAGAACTTCCCAGACAAGCTTATGCTTAGCAAAGTAACACTTTGCTACTAAATCGCCTTCGTATCTTGATTTATACTGCAACCAATTAAGCATCATTGGCACCATTATAGCAAGTTCCCGACATCAAAATGTTAATAACAAAAGTAAAAATTGAAAAATGAAGATACCTCCCAACAGCCTATCCTCAAAATCGAAGCGGGAAAGTTTGAAGCCTTTAGCTTGTCGGCAGAGCCCACAGGAGCGTTGGCTTTGGTTTCCTTTTTGACTCCAGCAATAGTGCTCCCACTCTGTGCAGCTCCAAGTGTAGAAGGACCCCCTTGAGAAAGCTTCATCTGGATCAAATCCAACAGTGATGGGCTCTTTCGCAGCTTCAAACCCAAAGGGCTGGGCTCGTCAAGTGGGTTATATTGTGATGGTGGAACGGAATATGCGTTAGTTTCGGCTGCCCACTGAATATTATTTATTCAACAAAACAGCCAAAAAAAAAAACTTTGGTTAACACAATTCTCAAAATCATGGGAGGGTAACAACATGCCAACGACTACGAATTTTTGAGATGCAGACTTAAGCATAAGAGAAGTCATATCATTATAACCTGATACTCCAAAAGCCCTTGAATCCAACACTAAAAGAAACGTAAAAAGCCAATAAGCTAAAGAAGTTGAAGTTCATTCATTTCCTCCCAAGGAGATCAATCTTACCTAATGACTATCGGTAATCCAAGAAAAGAATCAACCAATTCCATGACTGGTTATTAATTTCATGCCACAAGATTAATTACTAACAAATTACTTTCCTTTCGGTTTTCTCGGGAACCACACAGACTTCAGTTTCCTCTTCAAATGTCAAAATATTATCCAGCTCAATACTAAAAGAAATAAAAGCTTTGACAAAATTATTGCATCGAAGGCTTCCAAATTCTAATTATAAGATGCGTAGTTAAAAAAAAGGAACCAAAAAACAAAAAAGGGAAAAGAAAACTAATGTAACAGAATCTGATTGCTCATAAGTTGAAAGCAAAATTTCATAAGGAGAAAAGAGAGCTAGCAAAATAGGTTGCCAAAGGATCAGTATTGACGATTGCACTTTTCCATTTCCTAGCTTATTTTCTCGTCAACCAAACAAAACGTATTCTAAAGATTAAAAAAAAAAAAAAAAAAAACCTCCTGAAAGGCTGGGGAAGGCTTGGAGCGCTTGTTGAGAGGGCCGTACTCGTCCTCCAAGGAATCCTCGATCTCCAATTTCACCGGCGGCTTGTCCGTACAAGCTACCGTTTCCTGTTCGGACCTGAGATCCCCAGACGTCATGAACTGCACCATCAAATCTCTCCTTTCCTTTTTCCCTCTTTTTTATTTTTTATTTTTGGTTGTTTTCCCAACCAAACAAACAAACAAATTTTGACGGAAAATCCGAATTCCCAAGCAAAAAAAAGCGCAAAGGAGAAAACGAAGGGAAACCCTAGAGAACAGGCGATTCGATCAAACCGGATCGGAGGTGATTCTGATGAAAACCCTAGAGCTAAACAAGAAAAAATAAATAAATAAATGGAAATTTGAAAAAAAAAATAAAAACACAAAAGAAAAATGGAAAATAAATCTCCCAACGGTTTTACAGGGAGAGTGAGAGAAAGCGAGGGGACCTTTCTTTGACGGCGAGCAAGTGCGGCACGTGATCGCACCCACGTGTGTGTTTTCATACTATGAGGTCATCAGATTTACCGAAATGGCCCTCTTTTTTTTTGTCGTTTACTGTGTGCATTCAGATAAAAAAGTCATTTCCGGAAAAGTTGTTTGAGCCTGTGCTGGCTGACACGTATGAATTAAATGGATCTATGCGGGACCCGCTTTGCCCTTTTAAATGACGGCGCTAGTTCGTTTTGCATGCACGTGGCATCAGATCCGAAGGTTGCTTGTCATGTATGATTCTTCCGGCCGACACGTAACCTGTTAAGTGGACGACAAGTAAATGGTTTTGCTGCGGGCGTTGACATTATAGTTTCTTTGAGCTCGTTTGCTTGTTGGTGATCTGGTCCGTTTGGTAAATAGATTCAAATTAGTTATTTGAATTGAGTTAGTGTGATTTAAATTAGAATTTGAGTTAGTTATTTTAATTGTTATCTAAATTTATATTTGGATATACATTTAAGTTTTAATTTGAGTATAGAATAAAATTAAAATTTGTGTTTGAAAAGGTAGTGAAAATAGTTTTTGATTTATTAATAAATCTAATAAAATCTTAATGTTAATGGTCCTAAAAAATATGCAATATGGATCTTAATTTATTTCTCTTTTCACTAGGAATATAATGAAAAAAAAATCTCAATTTGATATTAAATGAAGAAGTTATGATTTTTTCCCTCAAATATAAAAGAGGGAATTTTAGTTTTTACTATAACAAAGATATTCAAGTATCAAAAGTTTAAGTGCGAGCAAAACTCTAAAAACCTTGGATTGTTGATACTTAATGGATTTGGATTTTAGGAGAAACAAACACTTATCTAAAGGATTCTTGATATTTGAATCTAAATTTGAGTCCATTTAGCATCAAGAGTACTCAAAACAAACAACTCCTGACAACTTGCACCCGATAAAATCAACTTGTCTAATTTTGGCCTTTGACATTGACTTTTAGGAGTGATTCTCACTATATATAGAAGAAGGAAAGCCTTTTTGTTCTTCAACCAAAAGTTGAATCTATTTAGGCTTAGTTTAGTAAGTTAGTTAGAACTCTAAATTTTAATTTACTACGATATAAATCTCTCATGTAACAAACAAATATTTGCTATAGTGTAAAGCTCTTACATGCTACAATGTTTAAGCTTCGACTTTAAATTCTAACTTTGTTTCTAAACACTCTTTTAATAGTTCAAATTTATTCTTTTTATTTTGCTTAATCCAACGGCTTAAATTAATCTAAATGGCTTCTTTTTTTTCAACACCTCAAACCTTGAGTTTGCATCATTACAAATTAATAAAAGCTTAGCTCCTCTAACCACTAATAACAAGTTTATAATTTTAATATTGATATAATATTAACAAGTTGAACAAGTTTATATTTCTTTAATTACCTTTTTTTTTTTTGAAGGCACACTAATTGCTTTTGTTATAGAATATTATAGTATATAATAATATTGGGCATTTCCTTTAAAAAATTGTATAAGAAAAACACAATATCAAACTTTCGTTAAAAAAAAAAACGTCTTACCTGGAGTCAAATATATATATATATATATATATATATATATATATATATTTCCTTAGACAACATAAAATAAATAAATAATGAATATGTGTAAGTTATACATCAATATTGACTCTAATATTACTATAGTTAGTTCGGATAATTGTGATTATATAGTTTTATTAATATCCCATAAGAAAATATGTATGCTTGAAATTATAGATGAGTTAAAATAATTATTAATATTAAAATATTGTTAATCATACATAATTACTTCAATTTAATGAAATAAAAAATGGTTGTGCACGTCCACTTAAGCTAATATTAGTATAAAATTGAAAGAAAGGAAATAAATTAAAAAAAAAGAATTAAATCCCAAGAATTTAAATTTCAAAATTCCATTTAAATGTTTATTAATCTATTATGGAATCAATTTACAAGACATATTAAGTTCCAATTAGATTGTTTACTGTGCTAAAGAATGAGAACGAATTAGAATAAAATAAGTGAATTAAATAATATAAAGAAAAAAAAACAAAACTACATTTGGTAAATGGGTTTGTTAGTTTTATTTTTTTGGGAACGAATTTAATTTCGTAGCAAGAGGTACAAGATAAGTTTACCTTAACCAAAGAACTTAATTCCTTGTTTATAGGTACATTGACCTGATTTAGAATTTGTAATTTTATTTCTCTTTTCTCAAAATTGATTTCATGATTAGTATATGTGTCCTTAGAAGCATAACTGTCTCGATGTTTCTAAATTAAACAGTTTTAATCGCTCTATTATTAAAACTCTATTATTAAAACTGTTTGATTTTAGGCATTTAGACACTTTAATAATAGAGCGATTAAAACTGTTTAATTTAGAAACATCGAGACAGTTATGCTTCTAAGGACACATATACTAATCATGAAATCAATTTCGAGAAAAGAGAATCAAAGTGTCTAAATGCCTAAAGGCAAGGGCCGAGCTCAGTGATAAGAGCCCAGGCCACCAAGGACTAAGGTCTCGGGTTCGAGTCTAAAAGAGATAGGAATGAAATCGAGTAATGTGTGGTGGGCCAAATTGAGACAAATGGATATTTTAAGAGACCATTGGTGAAAACAATACAAAAGAGACCATTGGTGAAAACAATACAAAAGTTTGAGGATATTTCTAGGACTTAATTTGTCACATCTTCCTTCATTACACTTTGTTAATTTTTCAAGCCGCCTTCCTTTAAAAAAATAAAAATAAAAATAAAAATAAAAGTTGATATGATTTAGATATAACAACTTAGAATTACACCCTGTCACAAAATTAGAATAATATCATATCACAATAATTTCCAAGGTTTACATTTTTACTTTAATAAATATCTCTAAAAATAATTTAAATAAATTATATGATGGGTCCAAGAAGAATATATTTTTCCTCAAGAGAAAAAAAAATGTATTGATAGGTTGAAGGTTTTTAGTCTGTTAAATAAAAGTGTATTATTAGAAGGTGCTTCTTTTTTCTTTTTTCTTTTTTCTTTTTTTCTTTTTATCACAAGAGTCTTGCGTTTATAAATAGTATAGTAAACGAAGATAAATATCCTTTTTTCAATAATTAAAGGAAACCTTTTTGGTAGGGACAAAAATATCTTTTTTGAAAAAAAAATTATTGCAAATAGAATATTTTAATAAGTGCTTGCTAAGTTATGTTAGATGTTTTGAAAAAGTGGTATAAATAGCACATTTTAATAAAACAATATTTTACGCTAATTAAAAACCTTAGAATACCCCCAACATATTTGATTTTTTTTTTCTTTTTTTCTTCTTACTACTCTCTCTCCTCTGCACTTGTTTCTCTCTCTCCTTCTCTATGGTCATTCAAAAGAGTAATACATTTACCAAGTTTTAACAAAAGGAAAATGAAAAGGCATACAACAAATTGAGCATACAGATGACTCTTTCAAACATACCTCTATAGGCAGTGGACAACTCTGATCTAGCAAGATTGAGAGACTAATTATTGGAAAAATAGTACGCAGCAGAAATTTTTAAAATTTTAATCAGAGTATTTTCTAAAACACAAGTTTGACATACTGTTTACATAAATTAAGTAGATCTTATTAACATTTGAATGCTGAAGAGCTCCTACAATCTGTGAAGAGAATAACGTTTCAAAAGAGCCTCAACCAACTGGTCTTTTTTGCTATTCTCTATCCACGATTGGTATGTGTGTGGACACATCTCGTACAGCTCTTCTCTAGTGACTCTCCTTCCATCCAATTGAGAAAACCCAAACTAATGTTCGTGATTTGTGAACAATAGCTCTCAAAGAGTTTCAGAAACTCTCAGACTAGAGTGCTCACTCTTAATTTCTCAACTGATCTATCTAACTCAAAAAACTCACTCCTTATTTATAAAAGTTGTCCCCATGGTTGTTATTATTAGATAAGGCCTCAAAAATTTGAATCAAAATCAATATATAATAAAATTGCGTCTGAAACGCATGATCAAAAAATTGTTAGATCGGCAGGCCAAACTAATAGATTGGCCTACCGACTAATGGTTGTCATGGCAAACTTGCCCCATCGGTAGGCCAAACTAGCTGATCGACTTGTCAAACTTACGATAAATGATCCCTATGAATCTTTTATTTTCCACCTGAGATTCTTTGGATAAAACCTTAGTTTTAATTTAAATAACCAATAGAGAAGTTATCTAATTAAAATAACCCTATCTAGATAATCACTAGGAAAATAAATATTTCGGATAATTCAACAAGTTTATCTTAAATTAATTTACAAAATTAATTCAATTGATAAACAAATATAAATTATCTGATCTTATCAAATTTTAGCCAATCTAATAGTTTAACATAAGTCACCAATTTATTAGAAAAGCACACCATATCGTTGTAAGATTTATTAGGAGCTAGCAAAGGAGACCTGATGGACCTATATAGTTTAAGCTTCCGATAATTATAAAACCCAATATCCTAGATATATGTTTCATAATTATCAACTCTAACGTTACTCCACTAAAAGCTTAGAGTTGCACTCTCGAATTATATAAGATTATAAAACCCAATTAGCTAAGTATCTATGACATATTATGATGCGTTGTATCCCCATAGGATATCCATAATCGACTTAAGGGTAAATTCTGTCTTACTTTTCTGATTATTTTTCTCTTACATTCTATTATCTCACCATTAAAAAAGCTTACCATCCTAAGATAGTATACCATTCGATTACACCTATGTATCCAAATGGTTGAGCGCTCTAATTTTCTAATTACAGGATAAAGCATATAAGAAGATATCATCGACTTCTAAAGAGAAGCTATGGATTATGTATCTATGAATAGCAGGTTTACGTCATCAAGAGTCATGTCTTCAACATACCGGTATGCATACCATCATGAAATATGTATGTCATCTTTTGGTACATCAAAAGACATAAGTCAAGACAACGGGCCCATTATTCATTTCAAGATTAGGATACAACACATTTGATTATCTAAAGTAAATTGTTTTGCCCAGACAAAATTATTAATCCAAATCAATTCTACTTTATGTCTAAATCCAATACATCGTCACCTATGATAATGCACCAATGTTTCTATTCGTAGAGTTTACCTCCATGGCCAAGACAAACCATCTCCCATAAGGGATATAAACAACATAACAATCTTTGTATGAATAAAGTGCCCAACTTTATTCCCTCGATTGCAGATCTTATAATTTAGATCATCACCTTTAGAACTATGTGTTGGAAACAAAGTGCGCAGCGGAATTTTAAAAATTTTCCATCAGAGTATTTTCCAAAACACAAGTTTGACATGTTATATGTATAAATTAAACAGATCTTACTAACCTCAGTGTGCCGAAGAACCTCCGCAACCTGTGTAGAGAAGTAACGTTCTAGAAGAGCCTCAACCAACTGGTCTTCTTTGCTATTCTCTATCCACAACCGGAGTGAGTGTGGGCTCACACGTACAGCTCTTCCACCGGTGACTCTCCTTCCAACCAATAGAGAGAACCCAAAGCTAGTGTTCGTGATTTGTGAACAAAAGCTCTCAGGGAGTTTTCAGATGCTCACTAGAAGAGTATCACTCTTAATCTCTCAAATTGATCTGAGTAAATCATTAGACTCACTCCCTTTTTATACCTATTGGTCCTTGGGGTCAGTCCATATCAGATTAGGTCTCAAAAATCGAAACAGAATCAAGTTCGGATCAATATCTGATAAGATACGCGTGAAAAACGTGTAATCTTATGTGCGCTGATAGGCAGGCCGAACTGTCTGATCGGCAGGCCGAACTGTCTGATCGGCAGGCCGAACTGGCCAGTTCGGCAGGCCGAACACGTCATCCGACAGGCCGAACTGCCGAGAAAAAATCTCCGCGAATCTTTTATTTTCCACCCGAGATTCTAAAGGATAAAGTCTCAGTTTTGATTCAAATAGCCTAATAGAAAAGATATCTGATCAAAAGAAACTTTATCAAGATAATCTCTAAGAAAATAAATCAATTCATAATAATTCTACAAGTTTATCTTGTTCTAATTGTCTAAAATTAAAACAACCGATAAACAGACAAGAATTACCCGAACGCAATAATTCAACAAGTTCATCTTGAACTAATTTTCTTACATAATTAATTCAACCGATAAACAGACATGAATTATTTGATTCTTACAAATTTTAAACCAATATGATAAATCTGACATAAGTCCTCAATTATTGGAAAAGCACGTCGTGTCGTTACAGGATTTTGTGAGCTAGCAAAGGGGACCAAAATGGACCTATAAAGTTCAAGCTCATGATAATTATGAAACCCAATATCCCAGATATACATTTCATAATTATCAACTCCAACGCTACTCCACTAAAAGCTTGGAGTTGCACTCTCGAACTTTATAGAATTACGAAGCTCGTGTAGTTAAGTCTCCATGACATATCATAGTGTATCGCATCCCCATATGACCATCCATAATCGGCTTAAGGACAAGTTCTGTCTTACCTTCCCGATTATTTTTATCTTACGTTCCATTGTCTCACCATTAGAAAACTTACCATCCAAAGATAGTATACCATTCGGTTACACCTATGTATCCAAATGGTTGAGCGCTCTAGTTTTCCAATTACAGGACAGCGCATATAAGAGGATATCATTACTCCTAAAGAGGAGCTATGAATTCCATATCTATGAATAACAAGTCTACGCTATCAAGAGTCATGCCTCCAACGTACCGGCATGCATGCCACTATAGAGATGTGGGAGTCACCCATTGGTACATCAAAAGACATAAATCGAGACAACGGGCCCATTATTCATCTCAAGATTAAGATACAATACAAATGATTGTCTAAAGTGAATCGATTTGCCAAGACAGAATTATTAATCCAAATCAATTCACTTTATGTCCCGATCCAACACATCGTCACCTATGACAATGCGCCAATGTTTCTATTCACGGAGTCCAACTCCGATGGCCAAGACAAACCATCTCCCAAAAGGGATATAGACAACATAACAATCTTTACATGAATAAAGTGCCCAACTTTATTCCCTCGATTGCGGATCATATGATTTAGACCATCACCTTAAGAATCGTATCTTCCGCATAATCAGTCCATCGTATGCCCAACTCTTAAGGTTTAGACTGACAGTCTCAGACTACTGTTTGCTTATCATACATTCAACAAATATGAACGTAAAGAGGACAATATTTGGTATATATAAATGAATAAATTCTTTATTGATAAAAAATGTCTCCAAAAACGTATTACACTTTTACTCCTTAGAGCATACATGTCTAACAATCTCCCACTTGCATTAAGTGAGTAAATACTGCAAATTTCGCATCCCCATAGCTTCCACATGCTTTTCGAAGACTCTCCCAGTAAGTGTCTTCGTAAATGGATCTGCTAAATTGTCCTCTGACGTGATCTTGCACACCGTGACATGCCCGCTCTCAACGAAGTCCTTTATCACATGATACTTCCGATCAATATGCTTACTCTTCTTGTGAAATCTTGGTTCCTTAGCATTAGCTACCGCCGCACTGTTATCACAGTACAGTGATACCGCTTTATCCACACCAGGAACTACCTCAAGATCCCCAAGGAACTTGCGAAGCCACACTGCTTCTTTCGAAGCATCACTAGCCGCCACATACTCTGCCTCCATCGTTGAATCCGAAGTGCAATCTTGCTTCGCACTTCTCCAACTGATAGCACCGCCACCCAGAGTAAACACAAACCCTGAAGTCGATTTCCTAGAATCCAGGCAGGATTGAAAATCTGAATCAGTGTATCCTAGAGGAGTCAAGTCCTCACCCGAATACACAAGCATATACCCTCGAGTCCTTCTCAGGTACTTGAAAATATGCTTTACCGCAACCCAATGGTTCGGTCCTGGATCCGCCTGAAATCGACTCACAATCCCGACCGCATAGCTAATAACCGGTAGAGTGCAAAGCATGGCATATATGAGACTACCCACTGCCGAAGCATAAGGCACCTTCTTCATGTATTCTCTTTCTTCATAAGACTTTGGAGAGTCTTTCTTAGAAAGAGTAATTCCAGACCTAGATGGTTGCCCACCTTTCTTGGAATCCTGCATTGCAAACCTTCTGAGAATTTTATCTATATAGTTGGCCTGGGACAAAGCTATCATTTTGTTCTTCCTATCCCGAAAGATCTAGATACCGAGAACAAAATTAGCCTCACCTAAGTCCTTCATGTCAAACTGCTTGGTCAACCATAATTTGACCGATGACAACGCCCCAACGTCATTGCCAATTAGCAGAATGTCATCTACATAGAGTAGTAGAAAAACCACTTTCTCATTCTTAATGTGTTTGTAAACACATGGTTCATCCACATTTTGTGAGAACCCATAAGTCTTGATCACTTGATCAAATCTTATGTTCCAAGAACGAGAAGCCTGCTTAAGTCCATAAATTGACTTTAGCAGCTTACAAACCTTACCCTCTTGACCTGCGACCTTGAACCCGTCTGGTTGTTCCATATAAATGGACTCATCAAGATAGCCATTCAGAAAAGCCGTCTTGACATCCATCTGCCAAATCTCGTAGTCAAAAGCGGCAGCTATGGACAAGAGAATCCAGATGGACTTAAGCATGGCTACAGGCGAAAAGGTTTCCTCATAATCGATTCCTTCCTTTTGCATATAACCCTTAGCTACCAGTCTAGCCTTAAAGGTTTCGACCTTTCCATCCACTCCTCTTTTCCTCTTGTAGATCCACTTACACCCTATGGGTTATACCCCTTCGGGAAGATCCACAAGCTCCCAGACCCGATTAGTCTCCATAGACTTCATCTCTATGTTCATGGCCTCTGTCCAAAGTCTTGAATCAACATCCTCCATGGCTTCTGCGTAAGTATAAGGATCCCTGTCATGTTCATCCGGTTCAGCCAAAAAGACCTCCCCATTGAACATATACCTCTCAGGTTGACGCCCGATCCTCCCACTACGCCGAAGCCCCTGAGGTTGTTGTTCAGGTTTGTTTGGTTTTTCTACACTGATCGGAATGGTTTCATTCGGAACCTCCGGAGTAAACGGATCACCCCTCAACTCCTCAAGCACCACTTTGCTTCGAGGTTTAAAGTCGTTCATGTAACTCTCCTCAAGGAAAGTTGCATTAGTTGAAACCACGACTTTATTTTCCTTTGGGTTATAAAAATAACCCCCTTTAGTCCCTTTTGGATATCCTACAAACACGCAAACTTCTGAACGTGCTTCCAACTTATTCGGATCCTTAAACAGGACATGAGCTGGACATCCCCATATGCGAATATGGTTTAAGGATGTCTTCCGTCTTGTCCACAACTCGTGAGGAGTTTTAGGGACCGATTTTGAAGGCACATTGTTCAAAAGATAACATGCGGTTTGTAGTGCATATCCCCAAAATGATAAAGGCAATGATGAATAACTCATCATGGACCGAATCATGTCCAACAAAGTCCTATTCCTTCTCTCCGCTACGCCATTCTGCTGCGGAGTGCCCGACGCAGTCAAATGGGATAAAGTCCCATTTTCTAACAAGTGTCCCAAGAACTCTTCAGAAAGGTATTCCCCACCTCGATCAGATCGAAGTGCCTTTATGGGTTTACCCAATTGCTTTTCCACTTCAGCCCGAAACTCCCTGAACTTATCATAAGTTTCGCTTTTGTGGTGCATTAGGTACACATACCCATATCTTGAGTAATCGTCAATGAAAGTGACGAAGTACTCATACCCTCCTCGTGCTCGGATGTTCATCGGTCCGCAAACATCACTATGCATAAGTTCTAGAACCCCTTCGGCCCTATTGCCCTTAGACCCGTATGGTCTTTTGGTCATTTTACCCTCCAAACAAGACTCACATTGAGGTATAGATTCCACCTTTAAGTGACTTAAAGGTCCATCCCTTACCAACCTTTGAATCCTATTCAGGTTAATATGGCCAAGGCGCAAATGCCAAAGATAAGTCTTATTAGAGTGAGAAGTTTTAAGTCTTTTAGAGTCATTATCATTTATCTCAGCATTAAGCAATAAGTCCATATTAGGTTTGATAAAATATAGATTATTTTACATCCATCCAGAACAGATAAAAGATTTGTTTTTACGAATCACCACTTTTTCATTAAAAGATACCACGTAGGAGTCTTTAAATAAAGAAGATACAGAAATTAAATTCCTTTTAAATTTAGGAACATAAAAACAATCTCGCAAAATTAAACTCCTATAATTATCAAAATAAAGATGGACATCTCCCACTGCTTCCGCTGAGACCAAGGATCCATCGCCCATCCGAAGCATTAAGTCTTCACGAAGTAGACTTCTTGTTTCTTTGAATCCCTGCAGAGAAACACAAACATGATTAGTTGCACCGGAATCTATGACCCAAATGTCACTGGATTCCTCAACCAAACAAGTTTCTAAATATAGAAGATCACACCTACCTCCCTTGGAAAGGAAGTCCTTGCAATGCTTTTTTATATGCCCGACCTTACCACAAAAGAAGCACTTAAGCTTCTTTGGGTTCTTCTTCTTCTTTTTCTTGCTCTTGGTTGCAGCAGGAATGGAAGACTTGCCACTCTTGGCCCGTTGCTTCTTTCCATTTCCAGAGTTAGAATTGGAACCAGAAGCAGCTACCATATTGGCCTCACCACCAGCAGGAGACTCCCTGATCAGCAGTTCAAACTCTTGTAACTGTTTCATCAGTTCTGTCAAGGTCATATCCCGTCTATTGCTCAAATTAAAAGTAGCTCTAAACAGAATAAATTCCTTAGACAGAGTCTCAAAGACCATAGTCATCTGAGTTTCAGTATCGATGTCGGCTCCATTGGTTTGAGCCTCAGCGAGGTAACCCATGACCAACATCATGTGCTCCTTTACAGATGTCCCCGGTCTCTGTCTACAGTTTAAGAGTTTCTGAAGCGCCCCTTGCCGCTTTGTTATGGCCTGGCCTCCAAACATGTCCTCAAGATTATCCAAGATCTGCTTCGCAGTCTCATAATCCTGATGTTGAGCCTGCAGCACGTTGTTCATGCTAGCCATAACATAGCAGCGGGCCGATCATTAGCATCTTTCCAACGGTCGTACGCTTGGAATTGCTCATTACTTGAGTCTCCCGTAGGCTCGGGAGGACAAGGGGTTGTCAGTACATATTTCAGTTTCTCAAAGGATAGGACGATGTCCAGGTTTCGTTTCCAATCATTATAATTCTCATCGGTTAATTGGTTTTTGTCAAGTATCGATGATAAAGCATTTTTAGACATTTTCAATCTACAATAAAGAATCATATACCAAACATAAGCAAACATATATAATAATTTAGTAAGATAACACAATCATGTAAAATCATACAAATGTGTTTATGTGTCAAAACCTTGAAAATATCACAACCTTACAACGATAATTCCCAACTCATAATTCAACAAGCTCCTAGGGGAGTCATGCCAAATTCAATCAGGAACACGGATCCCCTCCTGATTAATATATGCCATCCAGGACCCGTATGATCCAGCATATATTAATAATCGTTTCTTTGGCCATTAATTTTATTAACAGAGCTCCTAGAGGAGGTTAATAATAAAATTAACGTGAGTGTATAACCACCGTTTCAATATTTTATCTATGATTTATAATCACCACCTAGGGGTGTGCAACCATAAATCATACTAAAATACCTTATCCTTTCAGAGATCCAATCTGGTACATGATAGAAATCCCTTCCTAGGGGTCAGGACCACCATGTTCTTCCTATGGACCAACGATGGAGGCCTTAGGTTCTCTCTTCGAAAACCTTCTCCCACTCAATCTTTTGAAGTCAAGGTTTTATTTTAAAATTATGCATGAACAATTTTAATATGAGCGGCACTCCCTATTCTATATGACATGTTATCAATATATATGGTAAATCATATTATAATGCAGACAAGCAAAGCAATCAAGCAAAGCTACAAGCAAAATAATAGTAATAATAACCGTAATATTATGGTTCCACCCTAAAGAATAGAAAAACTAAGATTACAAGAGAATAATCGAGACATATATCGATTCTTCATCCTTGAATCCTCAAGCTGTATCCTTCTTCATGTAATGTCCATCTTCAAGTCCTCAATCCCGTATGAATCGAACACTTCATATTTCCGGTCATATCCAAATTTAATGTTTCTCAGAATCGTCCCAAAAATAAAATTAAAACTGCATTGGAAAAATCGCACCTTTTCTGGACACCTGGTAGCTCTCGGTCGGCAGGCCGATCTGGGTGATCGGTCTGTCGATCATGGTGGTTCGGCCTGCCGAACATGAAGGTTCAGCCTGCCGGCAGAGCACCAAAATTTCTGCCCCACTGTCGGCCTACCGGACCGTACGTCCGGCCTGCCGATTTGTGACCTTCGGCCTGCCGAACTGTGAGGTCCGGCATGCCGACCGAGCAGAAGAAACCTTAATCCAAAAAATACAATTTTAATGCAATTCATCAATTTTATTTTCAACAATTCAAAAACATAAAATTAGAGACTCAGGAAATACCTGGAGACGCCATCATCAATCTTTAAGATCCGACTTCTCATTCCGTCTTCTCCGAATAATTATTTAATTACAAAATTCTTACAAATTAAAAATTAAATAAAAATTCCTAGACGGAGATGATAGTCCGCCATCTAATTACATGAAAAACCTAGATACACATTCTAACCTCTAAGGAACCATAACTGGTATTAATTAATTAATAAATAATTAAACAACAATTTAATCAACCATAATTAATTAATAAACATTCACCACATAATCCATGACAACATATATATTATATAGAAACCTAGAGTGCCATCTCTCTATAAAATTTAATTCAAACATTGGAGAGATTAAGATCACAAAATTTATGCATATAACATGATCACAAACTTGCAAATTTATGTAAAAAACTTGGCTCTGATACCAATTGTTGGAAACAAAGTGCGCAGCGGAATTTTAAAAATTTTCCATCAGAGTATTTTCCAAAACACAAGTTTGACATGTTATATGTATAAATTAAACAGATCTTACTAACCTCAGTGTGCCGAAGAACCTCCGCAACCTGTGTAGAGAAGTAACGTTCCAGAAGAGCCTCAACCAACTGGTCTTCTTTGCTATTCTCTATCCACAACCGGAGTGAGTGTGGGCTCACACGTACAGCTCTTCCACCAGTGACTCTCCTTCCAACCAATAGAGAGAACCCAAAGCTAGTGTTCGTGATTTGTGAACAAAAGCTCTCAGGGAGTTTTCAGATGCTCACTAGAAGAGTATCACTCTTAATCTCTCAAATTGATCTAAGTAAATCATTAGACTCACTCCCTTTTTATACCTATTGGTCCTTGGGGTCAATCCATATCAGATTAGGTCTCAAAATCCAAAACAGAATCAAGTTCGGATCAATATCTGATAAGATACGCGTGAAAAACGCGTAATCTTATGTGCGCTGATAGGCAGGCCGAACTGTCTGATAGGCAGGCCGAACACGTCATCCGGCAGGCTGAACTGCCGAGAAAAAATCTCCGCGAATCTTTTATTTTCCACCCGAGATTCTAAAGGATAAAGTCTCAGTTTTGATTCAAATAGCCCAATAGAAAAGATATCTGATCAAAACAAACTTTATCAAGATAATCTCTAAGAAAATAAATTAATTCACAATAATTCTACAAGTTTATCTTGTTCTAATTGTCTAAAATTAAAACAACCGATAAACAGACAAGAATTACCCGAACGCAATAATTCAACAAGTTCATCTTGAACTAATTTTCTTACATAATTAATTCAACCGATAAACAGACATGAATTATTTGATTCTTACAAATTTTAAACCAATCTGATAAATCTGACATAAGTCACCAATTATTGGAAAAGCACGCCGTGTCGTTACAGGATTTTGTGAGCTAGCAAAGGGGACCAAAATGGACCTATAAAGTTCAAGCTCATGATAATTATGAAACCCAATATCCCAGATATACATTTCACAATTATCAACTCCAACGCTACTCCACTAAAAGCTTGGAGCTGCACTCTCGAACTTTATAGAATTACGAAGCTCGTGTAGCTAAGTCTCCATGACATATCATAGTGTATCGCATCCCCATATGATCATCCATAATCGGCTTAAGGACAAGTTTTGTCTTACTTTCCCGATTATTTTTATCTTACGTTCCATTGTCTCACCATTAGAAAACTTACCATCCAAAGATAGTATACCATTCGGTTACACCTATGTATCCAAATGGTTGAGCGCTCCAGTTTTCCAATTACAGGACAACGCATATAAGAGGATATCATTACTCCTAAAGATGAGCTATGGATTCCATATCTATGAATAACAAGTCTACGCTATCAAGAGTCATGCCTCCAACGTACCGGCATGCATGCCACTATAGAGATGTGGGAGTCACCCATTGGTACATCAAAAGACATAAATCGAGACAACGGGCCCATTATTCATCTCAGGATTAAGATACAATACAAATGATTGTCTAAAGTGAATCGATTTGCCAAGACAGAATTATTAATCCAAATCAATTCACTTTATGTCCCGATCCAACACATCGTCACCTATGACAATGCGCCAATGTTTCTATTCACGGAGTCCAACTCCGATGGCCAAGACAAACCATCTCCCAAAAGGAATATAGACAACATAACAATCTTTACATGAATAAAGTGCCCAAATTTATTCCTTCAATTACGGATCATATGTTTTAGACCATCACCTTAAGAATCGTGTCTTCCGCATAATCAGTCCATCATATGCCCAACTCTTAAGGTTTAGACTGACAGTCTCAGACTACTGTTTGCTTATCATACATTCAACAAATATGAACGTAAAGAGGACAATATTTGGTATATATAAATGAATAAATTCTTTATTGATAAAAAATGTCTCCAAAAACGTATTACACTTTTACTCCTTAGAGCATACATGTCTAACACTATGTTTTCTGCATAATCTATCCATCATATTCCTGATTCTAAAGGTTTAGACCGACAGTCTTAGATTTTAGTTTGCTTAACATATATCCAACAAATATGAATGTAAAGAGGACAACATTTGGTATATGAATAATAAATAAATTCTTTATTGATAAAAAATGTCTTCAAAAACATATTACATTTTTACTCCTTAGGGCATGCATGTTTAACACTAATAGCGTCAAGGCTAATCACGAAGCAAAGCACAATAACTTGTGGACTAGACAATAGGACTACATTGGAAGGTGGAGAGACGAAAAGCTAACAAAATAGTGACAACACACTGTAATTAAACAGTGAAAACATCATCGATTTTATTTGACAAGCAAAAAAAAAAAAAAGGTCCAAATGACATCGACAAAAACTCTGGTGACACACCGATTGCCACTGAAAATGGACAAGAACACTACGAAACTGGCAGCAAGTCGAATGGAAATCAGAAAGGAATTAGGTCTCTGATGCTGAAAAAGCACATGCAGCTGCCTTCCTCCACTGACCAGAGAGACCCCGCATCCATAGCTCTACTACCCCACTGAGGCCAAAACTTCCACGATGCATAGCAGAACCAGCGTCATCATGAGCGTCTCCACCAACTTAGACCATTGTGCAGCCTTGCCATCTCTGACCATGATCAGAGGACCCAGCCCAAACGCCCGTCCTACAAGACCTTGAATCTTCTCCCTAAATCATGAGCACTAGAGAAACTTCGTCACATCATTAGGCCACCACTCTAGAGGGTCGGGAATCCGAAGAACAGACTATGAGCAATGCCAAACTCTAGCCCTTCGCCCATTTTAGAGGCGGCGCACAAGTAAGACAAAGGAAGAGAGGAAACCTTAGGAGAGGGGAAATGAAAAGCCGTGCATATTTTATTAACTCACAATTTTTTTAAAAGCAAATCACCGTTATCATGAACACATGTTCAAAGTAAACTATATGCATAAAAGTAATAAGTTATTTGTTTTGTCAAAAATTGCTGAGGTTTAATGCCTAAATCACACGACAGAATACACGAGATGATATTAGAGTAGTTGTGTAGTTGCATAATCAATTTTTCCGATTGTGATTAAAATTTTAAAAATATCCCTTTCAATACACTTATATTTTGGTGAAATTTTTCGAAAAAAAAAAAACACTGCACAACAAATAATGAATGCTTTTTTCAATCGTCAAACAAAGATATACTATCCCCAAGTGTTCATTATTTCAAATGTCTCACAATTTTAAATGCACTAAGAAAGAATAGTTATTTTTTAACTATATTTTCTTTGTTTTCGTTGTTATCGATGTACTCGAATAATCAGTTAGAATTAGAAATCTAAATATATACTTTCAATGTTTCTTTATGGAAAATTCTAGGGTAAGAACTTCTCCAAGAAAAAAATATAGGGTAAGACACTTCTTTTGTCCAACAAATAGTGCAAGTGTTTTAAACATTTAGTAAACTTTAAAGGTTTGATCAATAAGTGGGAATAGTTTTGTGACATAGTACAATACATTATTTTTAAGGTGGACATTCACCGATGAGACCTTTAAAATGTGGAAGAGACTATGGAGAGAGATAGGAATCTTCCTCATCAATGAGACTTGCTATTATAAGTTGTAGGATTAAATCTAAGAGTCCAATTCACACATATCTATACAATCATCTATGCACCTTACCACACAAAATTTTTCTTTTCTTCAAATTCATGTATGATTCTTACTTTCCAAAAAAACAAAGAACAGAAAAAGAAAACTAAATCAAATCTAAAAAAAATTACACCCATTGCTGGTCTCGCCATTGTAGGGGCTTTGCTAATGTCTTGTACGGTGTGTCTCAGCCTTGCAACCCATGATAGTCTGTCGTGGACCACCTTTCCTGTTCGTTATGCTGCTCGCACCTTCTGTCTCGAGTAATTTTGAAATTAGACCTTCCCACGCGGCCAACACCTAGCCTTTGCCTTGCACCCATCGATCTCTGTCAGTGCAAGACTCTTTCCAAGTCGCCTAATTTTCGTTGTGTAGAACGATGTTTTTATTCATTTTAGTATTGTTATGCTTCTTGTTTGGAGGTCACGAATGTAAAAGAAAATTAAGGGTCCTTGATCGAGATCTATGTGTTCTTGAGTTCATGTTCTTGAAAAAAAAAATTGTGCTCTTGTATAAATTGCAATGAATGGAACAAATAATGTGGTTATAACTTTCGTGCTTTTAATCTCTCGTCAACGATGGCTAGCGGTTCTTTTTTTCCTCCTTTTTTTTTTTCTTATTGAGAGCTTGTAGCTTTGTTCTTGCTTGATCTTCACTTTTCAATCTGTTGTTGTTGTTTTTTTTTTAATGTTTTGGGTTTGGTCCTGTATGTTGTTTCACCGATGAGAAAAAGTGCTTTTTTTTTTTTTATTGAGAAAAAGAGGCAAATAGTCCAACATAGGTTAAGAATAAAAATAATAGCTCTAAGTTTAAAAAAAGTTAGTGAATAGACCGAGTTAGTTTAAATCAACACTCATGACCAATGAAATTCCCAAAATTGCCCCAGTTTGGAATGAAATTTTATTTTTTTTGTTTTTTTTTTCCTTCTTCTCCCCACCCCACGTTCTCTCCTCTTCTAAGTTTCTCTCCCCCTTTCTTTCCTCTATTTTCTTCAGCTTCCTTATTAGACATGCCGTCACTGGAGTCATCCAAAGGCAGGTCGTGTGAGTCATCAAAGTTGCACGAAGGAGCAGATCGTGCTGTCACTCTCAATGGTGATCGCCGACTACAAATCTCTCGCTATTAGATATTGGAAATCGCATGTGGAGAACAAGAATTGTGGTTGACCAAGCAGCTTCATTGCTGGGGTCGCACGGGGAGTAGCTTCGTTGCCAGAGTAGTGCAGATAGCAAGCACTAGAGTCGTGTGACAAGAAGGTGTCCGAGTCAAGTAGGGAGCAGCCTCGTTGCCGAAGTCACATAGGGAGAGGTGGTCGGGGTCGTGTGAGGAGCAGTGTCATTGCTCGACTCGTTGCCGAAGCTGGGAAAGAGAAAAGGAGGAGAGGGCAAAGAGAAGAGAGAGAAAGTGTGTACTAGGGTTTTTTTAGAGAAGACAAAAAAGATTAATGTAATTTCGAAAATTTACTTAAACATAAATATAAATTTACAAAAATTTGGTTTATTTATTAAAAGTTTTATCAAAATTTTGGCCTAATAATTTTCATTATTGCTATTTATTTTGGCTTGTTTTATGGAAACTTTTCTTCTTCTTTTTTTGTCTCGGGTTTATCAATTCAAGTTTGATATTTCAATAAAAAAAGAGAGAGAGAAGATGTTTCAAAACGACAAGGTTCCTTTCATCCCCTGCACCAAACTCAAGTCCTCAACACTTAAAATATAGGGCCCACTATAAATCCAATTAATAACCACCACGTTATTGCCTCTCACGGAAGGGTCTCATTGTACCAATTCTCTTAAAATTTAATTTAATTAACAACGACCTTATTTGGTATTACCTTCAAGTGTTTTTGAAAATATTTTTTTACATATTTTTTGAGACAAAAATTAAAAAAAAACTCCCAACTCTATTTTTTAAAAATTTTTATTTTTTTAAAACAAGAGTATTTCAAAAACACTATTTAAAGATTTTCTTTTGTTTAATAGTATTATAGGTTAATTATTTAATTATACCTCTTAATTTTAATATTTATCAATTTATCCATCTGTTTTTAAAAACTATATAGATTTTCTTAAAATTTTAAAAACTTATTTTAATTTCTTCCCCATAAATAAAAAAAAATGAACAAAACAACATAACTACTCTTAAATGGTTATAATAAATATTTTATATATTAAAAACATAAAAAATCCTAAAACAAAACATCAAATTTCAAAAAAAAAAAGATCCTAGGTTACATGACTTTTTAAATTTTAATATATATATATATATATTAAATTTTTCTCAAAAAGAAACATATATTTCAGAAAAAAAAAAAAAAGGTTTAGTCAATGGTATTTTTACATTATCTCCACATTTTTTAAGTCAACAAAGTCTACAAAGGATAAAATTGAAACAAGGTTTTCAAATTCAAAAGATACCTTTATAGTTTCTAAAAACAGATAGATAAATTAAAAAATAATAAAAACTAAGAGGTATAGTCATGTAATTAACCCATTATCCTACACGCCTCTTTGTCCTTTTGCCTGAAAATAGCCAGCCTTTTAAGTAACGAAAATGACAGAAACAGGAGTTTCACGAAGTTAGCAACAGCTATATTTTTCTTTGCCAGTGACAACTCGCGGGCATGGGAGCACTTCTTCCTCTTTTGTTTTTTCTCGCGATTTTGGATTATTGCAAAGCCGATCATTTCTTGTTGATTTTCCAATTGAGTCTCTTAACAATTTGGAAATAACCTTTTGCATTTCATTTCTTCTCCTCAATATGGGACCTTTGTTTATTAGCAATTCCTGAACTCTTATTTTTTAATATTTTTTTAAAACGACAAAAGAAAGGAAAAATTTGACATCAGAAAACTATTAACATTTTTAAACTAGCACCCACGAAAGAACTCTTCTCGAACCAAATTAACTTGAACTAAATTAATGACCTAAACCCAATGTGAAAGTATCTCTACTTTTATTTAATTGTTTTACAAAGAAAGTGGACCATTAATAAATGAGACAATGTCAAAATACCATGTGGAACTCCCACCCTCCAAGTCAGCAATAT
Organism: Artocarpus heterophyllus; assembly: GCA_025403435.1. Taxonomy (NCBI): domain Eukaryota; kingdom Viridiplantae; phylum Streptophyta; class Magnoliopsida; order Rosales; family Moraceae; genus Artocarpus; species Artocarpus heterophyllus. The sequence continues at coordinate 16,099,847 of CM046331.1, read as the reverse complement.
AATGCCACATCTTGTTATGTTTCAATGTATAAAATTAATGTATCACTTCATAAATCAAAAATTGTTCGACCTCACTCCACGAAGTTTTCATATATCTTCCATTCCCGAAAATTCAGCGCAGATAATGAGGCAGCCAAAAATGACCCACTTTTATGCAATTATTGAAAGCCAAATTGCCATACGTAAGCTGTCATTGTCTCAATGATCAAAGCAGCAACCTTGAGATTTAAGAAATGTTATATAGATTGATCATGTAGAACGACGTGGGATGAGGTGAACCAGGATTCGGGTATGAAAGGACGCGAATTCAACCCGCGTTGTACCAAAAAAAAAAAAAAAAAGAGAGCAAGAAAGAGGGACATTTTAAAAAAATGGCTTTTAAAAAAAGTTTTTTTGACAAAATGATTTTTTTTTTTTATAGTTTTTTAGTATTAAAAAACAAATTTTTTAAGCATGAAAACTGCTCCAGTTTTTTTTTTCACTCTGTTGAGACTTATTTTCTTACTACAAGTCTTTTTCTTATTTTTCTTAAAAAAATTGAAGCATTTTTAATGTACAAAAAAACATGTTTTCTAATAAAAAAAAAAGCCATTTGTCCAATTTATTTTTTTTTGGCTCTTTTTTCAAAATATCCTCAAGAAAAATCCATGATCATGATCCTCATAAATTAATTCTAAAGAAAAAAAAAGATAATTTTATAAATGGTCTTTAAAATTTATCTTTACTCTTGATCTAGTTAAAAAAAATTCCTTTCTTTAGAAAAAAAATTTGCGAGGAGACTTAAATGGGAGAGTCAAGCCGCCATAGCAACAATTACGCAGGGTCCACAGGCTAAGTTTGTGAAGGAAAATTAATCAAGACACAAAGACGACAATGGTTTTGTCATGTCAATCTCGTTCATGAACTTTTCCGGTTCTAGACAATCATGTTGCGTGGCAAAAGAAAAGAGAAAAAGAAGAATAACTCTCCGTCTTTCTTGATGAAGGAAGAGAAGAAAATAGAAATAACATTGATTTCTTACCTTCCCCATTTTCTTTCAATGAAAAAAAAAGTACAACAAAGCGGGTCCCGTTCACACAGAAAAGAGAACGTTGTATTTATTCAGGACAGGCTTAATGTTTGCTTACAAATAGAAATTCGTAAATTAATGGGTGCACATGATGTAATTAGGGCACATGTTCAAATAATAATAATCGGCGCACATGATATAGGAAACGAGGAACAGAAAATTCAATAGGAAGTAACCATTTTGTTTCTCTCCACCGGAATAAAATGCAAAATTATTACTTTACTAAATGTTATCCCAACAACTTTATGCACAAGAGCATTTTAGTAATGAAAAAGAACGAAAAAAACCAGAAAGTACTGAAAAAAAAAAAAATTTATAGCTTGTTCCATTTACTTCCTAATGAGTAAATAAATACTAAGATCCCTAATAAATAAATAGATACTAAATACCAAACACTCCTCGTATTTCGTGTTTTGCCTGGTGAGTTTGAATTACAATTTCCAATTTGCAATGGAAGTCTAATCTAGACTAGTGTTCTTCATTCCAAACCTTGTCCTTTACCAATACATCCCTTATAAGTGGGTAAAAATCACTTCTCTGTCATGTACTACCAGGCTTACAGCATTGATTTAGGAAGTTTAGCGATCTCGGTTTGAATTATGAGTTCAAACTAAAAACTATAGGATGTGAAACTTTACACTGTAGCATGTGAGAGCTTATATTGTTTGAGTTTGAACTTTAGAGCTCAAACTGGGGTTGTCAAACACAAGGATAAGAAATCAGTATCATAGTATTTTGCTTTCAATTAAAATAAAAATAAAAAAAAGCCGTTATGCCATCACATGCATGTTATTGTTTATGAGGTTGCACGCAGTGACTATGAAAGCAATTGGAAAAAATTGCTCATTCTAGATTAGCAGGAATCCCGAAATAGGGCATAAACAAGTAACCTTGATTATTACACAATTGAGAAGAGGAACAAAAAACTGTTGATTAGGAAAATGAAACAATTGAGAAAGCTATTACAAAGATGTAAGGAATCATAAGTTTACATATCAAATAAGTTTCCAGCATTGTCGTTTCAGATATCACCTCTGCTATGCCTTTCTGTCTACTTTCAGATATGGCAAGGCACCAATAACGTTGTCATAGTCGCTTCGGCTGACTGGATGCTGTGAATGACAACAGAATGATTGAAGTAAGAAGGTAGGAAAGCAGTGTTAGATGGGAGAGGGAGTAAAAAAAAGGGGAAGGGCCTAGTTGCAATTATAAACTTCTTTGTTCCAAAATAAGCTTGGGCATTATGGGAGGTCAATGAAAACTGCAAGGGCATTTATTACCACCACAAAAAAGAAAATGCAAGGGCCCAACACGCTTAATGGGCTCGAATAAGACACCACGACCTGCACGAGGTGTGAATTAAAAAGTGTGCTAGAATTGTTTTTCACCTGAACTATTTTCATGTGTAAATTAAATTAGCTTAAAACTTTCAATAAAACACGTATTTGACTACCAACTCTCTAAAAGTGGTGTTGCTCTAATTCGCCCGGCAAACAAGTAGGTCCACTTCTGGAGTGACTTAATTCACTCTCTTGGTAGATAATTGAAACAGAGTCTCATATTTTCGTATATCTCCATACAGGATCAAAATAATTATAATTTATTCCAAGAAGCATTTCGTTTTCAATTCATGTAAACAATAAAGGCTTTGAGTCTCAAAAGCACAAAAAGCAACTGCAAGTGGAAAAACCTAGTGAAAACTCGTTAAGAACCAATCTACTCACCCTCCAAATAGACAAATCGAACTGAAAAGGCAATTAATTCCTACTCTACCAAACTTTGAACCTCAACCCTTTAATACCAGAATTTACGGTGGCAGAATCCATAAGTTGATCATTTACCCTGTCTACCTAGAAGATTACTGCCTAGAGCTTCTTCCCAAATTTTAGCAAGCTCTTCCTGTAAACAGATAAAATGTGTATTCGTGCAATGACTCAGGTTGTAGTCAATCATTTATCCAGTCCAGAGACATACAATACGACCAACGAAATACCAGTTTATCTCCAATCCAATTACGGACCTAAGCTCATCGTAATGAATCTAGCCATTATCGGCAACAGTTCAAGAAAATAAAAGGATGCTGACAAGCCTATAATTATTTTCATGCTCTTTTATGTTGCTCATCTGAAGCACTTCTTAGAATAAATTTAAACCTATAATTGAAGACTGAGCTACTAAGACTCTTCTGAAAAAAGCACATACTTTTACTTATAGCAAACGTCAAAGGCTGAAAATAAAAAATCTAACTTCTCAAAATAACTATCAGAGGGCATCGGTATCTCTGCAAAGTGCTTCTGCGAGTTTTTGCCAAACACATTACTTGCAATATTTAATATCAAAGTACTTCTGAGAACGCTAATAGCAATACGAAACTGGCCCTAAATCTTCCTTGTAAAGCATTAGAGGATGCATATCTTTTTGAAAGCTTATATTTTCACAAATCGTAAACACTCTAATTTAAAAAAAGAAAAAAAAAAGCATGATCTTTTGAGAACATAAACTACACACAGGCAAAAAACAGACAAATAGGATAAATTATTAACTAAATCCCACCATTTTGGAGAGTCTCAACTTCCTCTTGGTGTTCTTCTTGCCCAGCAGATGCTGCTTCCCAGCTCTCCTCCGAACTATTTTCCCTCTACCTGTCACTCTGAATCGCTTCGCCGAAGCCTATAAAAAAAAAAGTTCTAAAGTGTGCAGCTTTTGAAGAATATATGGATCTAAATTTCAATTTTCAGTTTCATTCGAATCCTACTTCTACTCTCATCAACAAAACACAGCCAAAACTATGTTGGCACTAGACCAAACTAAGAATTTCCACTTCATCCACTTACTGCGAATTGCCTATCCACAAAGAGGAAAATTTTCACTGTTTTTGGGAAAATAAAAACAAACAAAAAGAAAACGAAGTTAAGCTGCCTTAAATTTTGCAAATTTTCGAGCGCATGCATTTCAATCGTACGTTCATCAACAAACCACAGCATAAAACTGTCGACATTGAACCAAACAATGAATTTCCCCTTTACTCATATACTACAGAACCTCCAATTTCTTTTCCAACATTAATTCTCCCGCGTTTTCTCGGCAACCAAACAGAAATAAAAACCAAAACCGCAATAGGCAAAACCACAATTGAGCGAGAGAGAGAAGAAAATACCTTGTGCGTCTTCATTTTGTATCCTTTAGCGGAGACAATAGTGAGAGAGCGAGGGCTACTAGGACTGGGAGAAATTGAGCAAAGCTTGCGAGGAAGAACCGAGGCGAAGGCGGAAATGCAGTGCGAGGCGCTGAGATTCAGTGAGGTGGCCTTGTTGAACGGAGCGAGCTGAACGAAGCAGCAGCGAGAGAGTGGAGTTCGGCGAGGGAAGAATGGGGAATATGTCAAGCCAAGCGACACCGACATGGTCGCGGAAGCCATTGTTGATTTTGTTAAGTTCCTTCAACTTCTTCTTTTCTTCTGCGAATTGTGGAAGACAAGAGAAGGAAGCGCGGGTGTGGGAAAGGAGTGGATAAAATGGAGTTTTGATTGGGGACCTCTGTCTTTTCTCTAATTTACGGTTAAGGACAGGGGTCATGCGTAGTATCAAATATTTGGCTAATTTGGCTTTCTCTCATTTTTGCCCCGTCATTTTATTATTATTATTATTATTTGTTAATAAACTGTTTAATTTAGGTTTACAACGAGGGTGTTTGGAAGGGTGATAGAAACCGTTAGTTAAAACTTCTTTTACTGTAGCATGTGAGAGCTTTATACTGTAGCTTTTTTTTTTTTAATTGTTACTGTAGCAGGTGAGAGCTTTATACTGTTCATAACTGAGTTTGTGGTATAAACCGTGGTTCCCATCACTCAACCACACAGCCTTTATGCCTTTAGTTTTCCATCACGATCTCATGTACTTTTATATATATATATATATATATATATATTTTTTTTTTTTTTAAAGAACTAGTTTTTTTTTTAGCACTTGCATAGTGTTTGTAATTGTTTTGTTTTGTTAGTTTTGTTTTGCCTTTAATCTTTTTGAAGTTTAATTTGTAACCAATCATAAGTCAGAGTAGAAGATTAGTATGAAATAATACAAACATTAATAATTCAAGTGAGTTTTCTTTTGCTTATGGGATCACACAGTAGGCTTTGATTTAACACTTCAAGCATGTTGTTAACAACATATCTGTATTGTGTGTCACCGTGCTATTCAGATTTTGAAAATTTTAAATACATAAAAAAATTCCTTTTCTGCTGACAATCTCGATACAGTTCTCAATGTTCTTTTAACATTCTGCAATAAATAGATTATAAAAAGTTACTTTTTATATTATTTATAGGTGAAAATAAGTTATGATAAATTGTCTTGTAAAATCTATGTCAGGTACCTCCGTTTTTTGTTGCATTATTTCAATTGCTTTATAGTTGAGGAGGAGCTCAACATTTTCTGCAAACAATGTGGCTGCTATTTCACCGGATGAATCTCGTAAATGTACACCAAGCTTACATATGTAGTCATAAATAAATAAATGTTAGTTATGTGATAGGTTTTTTCTAATGAGGAATGATAGAAAATTACATATGATTTTAAAAAGATGTTAGAAATACCTTGGACGTGCTCTGGCATTTTTGTTACAATGATCATATAAAAAAGAGCAGTTAAAAGCTGTTGGTGTAGTTTTGAAACATAAAGAGCAAGCCATGTACTAAATGCGTTGCTGGAAATTGAAGATAGAAGCTGATGCTTGTATCCAAAATGTTGTTTACTGTTAAAAAAATGCCATTTAAAAATTATATTAATAGTTTTAAAAAATAAACAAATTGAGCATGTTGTTAACTTAGAAATGCAGTTGAAAATTACATTATCTGATAGATTTTGAATTGCATCTATTTTGATAATCATGTCCGATGTAGGTAAAGCTGGTCTTGATGAAGAGGATGCTTCTGCAGTCTGTACTTCTATATTTTTGAGATAATTTTTATTATTAATTGCCTTGCAAGTATATAATATAATATTTAGTAAACATTATGAATATTAAATACGTATAATTAATTAATACTAACCAATTTGTAGGTCTGTTATTTCTCGAATATCTTCTAATGCAGAGTGCTTGTGTAGATGTGTATTCTAGTCCACTCTTGAAAGGTCCGCTTATGTTCATCTTACAACCACTTATCATTTCTTCCACTTTTGGGTTTTGCCTCTCTTAATTCCTTCGTGTGAAAAGGCTCTACTTCATTAGAATTGTGCAAAATGTAAGACATGTTTGTTGTCATTCCACTCGATTCACTAATAAAGGGTTACCAATAGATACTCTTTTAGGCTCAACTTTTTTTTGCCTTTGGCAACTTTATTGCATGTATATCGGACAAATACTCGGGGCAAAATTCAATCTATCTCCGCTATATAGCTTTCTATTATATCCCTTCGGCCTATTTCGGTTCTTCATATAACCCTTTAAAATCTTCATATATCTTTCAATAGGGTACATCCATCTCAAATACACTAGTCTGCATCACTTAACTTCACAAACTAAGCGAACAGTTAGATGAATCAAGATGCTATAAAGGATGGTGGAAAATACTTCTCAAGCATGCACAAGGCATTAACCAACTCCAATTACAGAGAATCTAGCATAAAAGGATCAATTATCTTGGAGCACAATAAATTAAAAATGAGTATAACTTGATAATTGAAAATCTTACACCTTTGTTAAAACTCCCCGTAAGGCAAACGGTAGTAATTGTTGCCTCGAAATATGACAATCATGTGTATTTATTTCAATAAGTTTAAATCCTTCATTGACACCAAATTTTAAAGATGGAAGAATACCCATATGACATTTTCAACGAAGTAAACCATTCACAAAACCTTTTCTTTTCTTTTTTTTCCCCCTTGATAATGTGTATTTTGTCGGAGGTAGGTAATTTTTTTCCTCTTTTCTCAAGAAATGAATTAGGTCTAATCTTTATCTCCATGAAATCCGACCTTGATTTTTCACCATCCTTAGTCTTACCCAAAATGTCAAGTAACGTGCATAGAATGGATTTAAAAAGGCTTTTTTTTTTTTTTTTTGTCAATATACATAACATCTAAGCAATGATAAACAAAAAGTGTTTTTCAATATGAAAGTTCGTAAAAGATTGATCTTTTCTTCTAAGGTTCATCTATTGGCAGCTTGTCTTTACCTCACTTTCTCTTCCAAAATACCACTTTCAAATCTTCAACCATTTTAAATACTTTCACCCCTTAAAGACCGAGGACGATCTCTCTTTATGGTGTTACCATCAAATATTTTTCTTTGTTTATAGTAATGATAATTGATTTTAGGCAGCTGTCTTCTGTGACTAACGTAAATGGTTTTCTTACCATTCTTTAATTGTTTAAAGAATTTTTCTTTATACAAATAGAACAACCAATAGGGCTTTTTCTTGAATAATCCGATAGATTTCCATAGCAGAGAAGTCGTAATATGACTATTGTTGAAAAACAAATATGTAATGAAATATTAAAAATTTTAGATAAAAGCCTTTTTCTAAAAACGAGTTAGATATACTACATGTTATAAATTAATCAAAGATCTTCATACCTTAGTGAATTGGCTACCATACTTTTGGCAAAAAAATATTCGGTAGAATTGCTATACAAAAATGGTGTCTGGAAAAAGCCTCAACCAACTACTCTTCTTTGTTATTCTCTTTTCCACGATCGAAATGCGAGTGTGGGCACACGTCGTTCAATTCTCCTCTTGGTAATGTCTCTTAACCACAAGAAAAAACCAAAAATTGAGGTTTTCGATGTCTTGAACAATAAATCTATGCAAGTTTTAAAGTTTCTCTCTCTAAAATACTATTTCTAAATTTTTCTAGTAATCTAATTAACAATAAGAATAAGCATCCTATTTATAGTGGCTGGTAGAACATCAATCAACTCAGATAGGGATTCTAAATTCGTAACTAGGCCAAAGATCCATGTCAAAACATGTTAAAACATGAAACTTAACTTACTATCCCAGCCGGCCAGTTCACACAATCAACCAACCGGTTTGTCTCAATCTAGCTAGCTGGACCTTCACACTGGGCTGCTGGTTTAGCCTAGAATGGAATCTTCTCTTATTTTATTCAACACAAGAATCTTTTATAAAGCCTTAGTTTAATTCAAATAACACAATATAGAAGTTACTTGATTAAATTAGTCATATACCGATAATTACATATCAAATAAAATATAAATAATTCAAAACGTTTATTTTGAATTAATCTCATATAATAATTCAACCAATAAACTAACATAAATTATCGCAATCCATTCAACAAAATTTGAACCAATTATATAATTAACATAAGTTACCAATTGGTAGGAAAAACACGTTGTATCGTTATAAAAAATGTGTGAGCTAGCAAATGAAACCCGATAGACATCTATAAATCAAGTTCCTATAATTATAAATTGACATGTCCTTGACATGCTCATTTTATAATTATATAGCTACTCTACTAAAGGCTTAGAGCTGTACTCATGAACTATATATATAATTATAAAACTCCAATAAGTTTTTTCTATGACATATCATGATGTGCAACATCACTATAGAATATCCATAATTTGCTTAAGAATAAATTTTGGTTTACCTTCCTGATTATATTTATCTTATATTCTATTATCTTACCATTGTAATACTTACTATTTATAACAAATATAAATAGTAAACTATTTGGTAGCACAAATGTATCTAAATGATTAAGCGCTCTAGTTTTCTAATTCCAGGATAATACCTATGAGAAGATATTATTAATTTTGCCAAAGAGTTATGGGGGTTCCATATCTATGAATAATGAGTCTATGTTAATCAAAAGTCGTGTCTCCAACATACCGATATACATACCTTCATTTAATTTAGGATGTTACTCTTTGCTACATCAAAAGACAAAAGTGAATAATATGGATCCATTAATCTATTTTAGGATTAAAATTTAATACACATGATTGTCTAAAGTGAATTGACTTATTCAAATGGAATTACTAACTAAATTAATTTATCTTTAGTCCTGATCTAATAGATCATCACCAATGACAATATACCAATGTCTCTACTTATAAATTCCAACTTTAATAACCAAGACAAATAATCTCTCATTAGGGATATAGACAACATAACAATCTTAACATGAATAAAGTGCCCAATTTTATTTCCTAAATTGCGAACCTTTTATAACTAGACTATCTTCTTAAAATCAAGACTTATAGATAATCTATCCATCATAGGTACAATCTTAAAAGTTTAGAAAGACGGTCTCATACTTTTGTTTGCTTATCATATTTAACATGAATAAATATAAAAGGACAAATTTGATATATGACATAAATAATAAATTCTTTATTGAACAAATGTCACAAAAATAGTAACATTACTTAATCCTTACGGCACTAAGTCTAACAACTATATCAATATTGTGTGGAGTATGAATGTCTCTTTTCGTTAAGCATCTCTAACTTCAATCCTTTTTTCCCACGAGCTTTTTTGGTCATTGATCAACGATGCTAAATAAATATCAATGTCATGCTCTGGTTGTTAAGGACCGTAAATCAATAGAGTCAACATCAAAAACTTTCACTTCGTGAAGGTTTTTAAAGAGAGATTATAATTGACAAGCATTACAGGTCAATTATCATGCTTACTACTCATATTACCATGTAAGTTTACTTCATCTGTTGATAAACCAAAACGGAGATTCCTTGGTTTCATACTAAACTTGAGATAATCGACATTAAAACTCTTCCATTGTGGTGAGTCCATCAGATGTCAGCATACCATCATCGACCCACTTGTTATTGTGCCAAGTCAAATTCTTGGCATGCTTTGCATTTTGAAATAAACGCTTTAAATATGGTCTTGGTGGAATGTACTACAACACCTTCATCGGTACACCTTTCTTACTATTAGATGGCTAATTTCATTTCTTCCACCTTGACTCTTTACATATTAGACATTTATTGAAGTCTTCACACCCCTTCCACAAAAGGACGTAAGTCATTTTCGACAAACATGTATTTTCTCATATTCTATCCCCAAAGTCTAAAAGTCTTTTTAGCCTCATGCATATTAGGTGGTATTTTATTACCATTTGGTAGAAGATCTTTTAGAAATTCTAAAAATAATGTGGGAATAGAATTTGTCCACTCACCCAATACCTTCAAATTCCATAGTCTAACTAAAGTGGATAATTTTGTTAATTTAATACACCCGTCATACACGGGTGTTTTGGCATCATCCATCACTGTTTAAAATAACCCTCCAAACAGTATAAAAAGTATTCTTTCAAATCATTTACTATGTCGAACATATTAATATCTATATCTTCCTTAACAATAGGTCCCTCTTCTTTGTTGTTCGAAGTTGGATTGAAATAGGGCTCTCCATATAAATACAACGTTTGGTTATTATAGACAATCCCATGTTGAAATAAATGTTCTCAAAAAGCAATTGAATGAGATCTATGATTTCCATATTTTTCTTTTGGATCAATGATTTCCACATTGAACACAAGGACAATAAATTTTATTACCTTCAACATGAGCTTTGACAAATAACAAAAATTCTTCTACATCATATGCATGTGTTTAGTCAATCTATTAGCTCACATCCATTTTTTATCCATTTACAAGTCATAATCAAAATATCAAATTCAATCAAGCCTTACAAAACCACAATCATATAATTTTTAGTTACAATTAATTTCACACACAAATTTCAAGCATCCCATTGTGAAATAATATCAATCTACTAATTTATTTACCCATAAATCTATAAATATAGTTGAATCCATAAATCCACAAATATCAACTTCAAATCATAACCATAAATCTATGTAAAAGATAAAAAAAATAAAAACCTAATAAATAATGCAAGCAATAATATCGAAAACAATAACAATGTAATTAAATTACTTACAAACAAAGAAAAGAGCTATGGCAAAAAGAAAAGGATATGGAGAGTTAGTTTTGGAGGTTTAGGCTTAGAGGATCTGTTTCGCATTCTAATATGTTTCGTGAACTGCTGGTGAGGTTTTTAAGCAAGTATTTAACAACAGTTTTTTAAAAAAACTATCGTGTAAAAGCTTCTAAAAAAATAAAAATTACACGACAATGCCGTTGTATATCTATATTACAATAATGATTTTCGTGTTTTTTGTCCGTGTCGCATCTTTTTCACTCCTAATACGAGTTTTTGGAAAAAATTTCATTCAATAAGCGTTGTTTAACCATAATTTTGTTGTAGTAAAACTTTTTTGTCTTGCCTTAGTATGTCATGATCTTTTCTGGATTGGTAAATTAGTCAATAGAAAAAAATGGCAAAACTAAACGATTGCTTCAAACTTAAGAAGTATTTGTTTCACATTTTACTCAATCCGCAACCCATGTTTACAGTAATCCTTTCAAGAAAATTGATTGTAGATAAGAACATGGTGATCAAACTAATATGAGCTCCCAACGTATATCTTAAAAAAATTTAAGCATAGCCTCTTGATTTAAAGCTATTTCCACTTGAAAGGTTATTACCATAAGTGCTTTAAAAATTTTAGTTATATATTTTGGATGAAAAAATAATTATGCTAAGATAAAGCTCTAACGACATTTATGACACTAATAATTAAAAAGAAGAAACATTCACCTTGAATACGCATAATATACACACAAACATACATACATACATACATACATACATACACACACATATAAATAACTATATATATATATATATTTTCTTGCTATTATATATATATATATATATTCTTGCAGCTATAATAGCAAATTGAAATTGATGAGCAAAATAACTAATGCAAAAAGCACACGGGTTCAATTTTAAAATAAGTAGTTTTGGACTGTTGAGCAATCATTACATATTACTTGCCCATTATAACCTTGACCGTGTAAGGCTGATATGCTCAATCTATGCTAGAACATCAATTATAGCTTTATGTGATCGAGTTGTCCCGAAAATTAGTCAAGTGGCGCAGCAAAAGTTATCAATCGTTAAAATTTAAACTCATGTTACTATAGAATAAATTAATTCTAATTAATTCGCGCTTCTTGAAGATAAGGATAACTACTTCTGACAAAATTTTCCTTTTTGAAGAGTCCTAACCGATGACTCTTCTATATTATTTTTGTTCACACAAACCATTATGTATACGCGGGCACATAACTTAGCAAATTTTTAAGCACCAGGTCATTTCCTTTCAATCACTAAAGTGCTCTAGAACAATTAGTAATAACTGTAGAAAAGGAAATAATTAATCTTTTCCCTTTAATTTGAACTTAGACAAACAAAGAATAAATAAAAATTCTATTGCTCCTATTTATAATACTAGTTGGTGGAATATGAGTAAAATTAAAATGTTAATTAAAACGTTAGAGATTTTTCCTCTTGCTTATCTGATAGGTGTTAGGTTTAGTGCCTAAAAGCTATGACATTGTACGTATTGTTAATAAATAAATAAAATGACATTTATTATTATTTTGGTTGATTATATGTATTATGAATACATTTATAAACATCAAGAAAATTCCATGATTATTTATGTGACTATAAATTTAGCATCTAAGTGTTATTTGCTTAGGGATAAAATTTATAGATAATAATCTAAATAGTCCGTAATAATTAATTAAAGTTTGGGATCTTTAATTAAAAATTACAAGTACGGTCCAATCTCATCTAAAATGAAATAGTCATTATCCAGACTATTAATGTAGAGACATTGAATTGGAAGTACTTTATATAATGAAATTATATAGGACTAGACCAGATAAATTATGAATCTCTAATAATCATCTGTTACAAATAGAGTATTCAAATTTATCACTATGATGATTATATATTTGACAGTCTTAATCCTGAGTATTTATTAGACTCCTATTTATGACATTATGTTTTTTGACTTGCATGGTAAGATTTGTCTAAGCACAGATTATAACTTAGCATCTTGAAAACATAAAGTAATAAATGGCTGGGAATAATATTATACAGATATGAAATCCATTCCTTCCTTATGGAAGTTAGAAAAATAGTTCTCTTGAGTGATAATTCAAGGTTTGAACAGTAGAGCGCTCGTTTATAATAAGATTATGAATTAATTGTTCATTAGAGAATTATTGAAACTCAAGGATAAAGATGTAATAAGAGAGGTAAACGAAAATTGAACTAGCTCTTATTATGAACTATTTATGGATGACTGACTTATATGTAATGATTATATCAATGGACTACTTGCTAATTTTCTTTGAGTAATTTCACTATAATCTCAAGAGTTCAGTTTCAGGTTTTTAGTGGAGTAACACTGAAACTAATAAATTTGGCACATTAATTAAAGAGTTTGATTAAATGTCAAATTTATTGAAGCTTGGGTTATAGGTCTATAGGTCCCCAATACCACTTCTGTAACACTATATTGAATTTTTGCATAGAATGAATTATACATGTTTAATTCAGAATTATTGAATTCTGAATTAATTATTTCACACTTGAATTATTAATGTAACACAAAAAAATGTTCTCTGTGACACATAATGTAATGTGATAAATGTTGTCACATTTAACTGAACATTAGTTAATTAATTAATTGGTTAATTTTAAAATCAATTCTTAAATAAATGTGATTTATTTTTGAATTTAGATTTAGATATATATATATGGTTTTGAACCAAATCTTTATATATATATATATATATAAGATTTTATAATATATTAATATATATATATTAATATAATATTATAAAAAAAGTGAAGGACGTGAAACTGAAGTTTCACGCTTCACTTTATTCACACACACATATATATATATAACTGAATCAATGATGATTGATTCAGTCAAATCAAAAAAAAAAAAAAGAAGGTAAACTTGCTTTTACTTCACGGATTCCTTTTATATACATATGTATGTGTGTGTGTGAGACCGAATCAGTGTGTGATTCGGGAAAGAAGAAAAAGGAAAAGAAAAAGAAAATGGAAAGTAAAATTACTAATAGCTTAGATATAAAAAGGAGAGATAACAGTTATCTCAGAAGAATTTTTATTCACGTAATTTTTAGAGAGAAAAACTGAGAGTTCTTCTCTAAAGAAAAAGGTCTGCTATCTCATGTGTTGAGTACATAGCAGATTCAGAAAAGTGTGAGGAAAATTCATTCTTGCAGTTTGACGCCTACTCGTCTTTCCATTGGTGTAGAGGCCTGGTTTGAAAGATCGTGGTGTCAAAGAGAAAAGCTAGGATACCCTGATAGTCTTTAAAAGATTAGTAAAAATTCCTAAAGCTTTCTATAATTAAAATTATATATCTATTCCCGATGAACAAAGTTTTCAAAAAATTTTTGTTTGTCAACGATCAGTTCCTTCCGCTGCGTTTCATATTTTAATTCCAACAAATGGCATCAGAGCGGGTTATAGCATATATAATTTTAATTAAACATGATTTTATTTTGATAATATCATGTTTTTGATGCATGTTTGTGGGCACTTTGTATCTTTGTTAATTTTTATTCATGAGATGAATGATTGTTTGATGAAGGGATTTTTGGTCGTTAATTATATGGTCCTTTTGGATTAATAATTTTATTTTCAGTTTGATTAGATCAATCTGTGTAAACCCATAAAGGGGTATAGGATTTTTGTAATTTATTATTATTATTATTTTTTCTTTCTTCTCTCCTCTCTTTCACTTGCTACACGTGGAGCGATGAAAAAAAAGATGTCAATTGGATTTTTTGGCCTAGTTGAGAACTTTGGGCCTATCAAATTTCAAACGTAATCTAGCAAATTGTTGCACAATAAACCACTTGATGAAGACTGTAAAATTGGAGCAGGGAATTATGTATAAACTACAAGAAGACCCCTGTAATTTTATTTTTTATTTATTTTTGGGTTGTAATTTTAATTATCCAAAAGGACCCGGTCAAAAATTCATTGTTTATTTTCATTTTTATTTTCATGTGATGATTGTGATAACATGTTCATGCATGATAACATGTCATCTAGGAAAGTGCCCACTTATAGTTATTATAACATGACATGCATACACTTAGCATATTATTTTTTATAAAGGAGTTTATAAAATGATTTAATATGTGTTAGCATTAATTTAATGAGATTAAATTAATTGGGTTGGTTTATAGAATCTTAATTTAGTAATCAACCAAATAATGTGAATTTAGTTTTAATAGTTAAGACTTGGTAAAATTCACATTCATTCTAAGTTATCTAATTTTAAATTGTTTAATATTTGGTAAGTTAGACAATTCATAATAAATTTAAATTTTTAGAAAATCTGGTAATTTATTTAAGTGTAAATAGAATGAGATTCTATTAACACATAATATAATCTAGTAATTAAAAATTGTTTTTATCTACTAGAATTGTGAAACATATGATGTTTTATAAGATAAAACACATCTTTTAAAATAATGAGTGGGAGAAGGTAATATGACAATATAACCTGCGGTCTCCACTATTAGTACAACACCGTGAGATTTAGGTGGCGCCTCGCGACGCTTTGATTTCGTCCTCCCTACGGAGAGTGTCCATTTAAATCAATATCAAGGTTGGCTTTCTTGAGATAGGATTTTATAATGTATTTCAAAATTGACCTACCCTACGGCGGCAATTTTGAGTTAAGTTGTTAAAATCTAAAATAGTGGGTTACACTCATAAAGACATAATTAAATTGTTAATTATATCTTGACCAAAATAAACGGTTATTAATAAATATAGAAAATATGAGATATTTTGAAAATATTTATTAATTGAGAATGTCTCAATTCAATTCATAAATAATTTGACCTACCCTACGGCGGTACTTTATTGATTAAAATTGAATAATCGTGGAATTAGTAAAATATTTTTTTTTGTGCATCATGCATCACGTTTACTATTCCAAAACATATATTTATGATGTTTATGCAACCATTTTAATTTATGTTATTTTATTTATTTATTACAGCAACAATGTCTAATCCAATCATCGCTATTTTCTCAACTGAAAAAATAACCGGAGATAATTTTGTCAAGTGGAAGAGTAACATGAACATTGTACTAATTTACGAAAGTTACAAGTTTGTTCTAACGGAGGAATGTCCTCCAGAGCCTGCTACCAATGCTCCTCGTAATGTACGGAAAGCATATGATTGTTGGATCGACGCGAACAATAAGGCCCGCTGTTTCTTTTGGCTGGCATGTCTGACGTGCTTAGGATGAAGCACGAAAGCATGGAGACCGCTTATGAGATAATGCAGTCTCTGCAAGACATGTTTGGTAAACCTTCTGAAAAGGCACACCACGAAGCCGTTAAGGCAGTAATGAATGCAAAAATGAAGGCAGGGATTTCGGTCAGAGAACATGTTCTCAACATGGTTAACTATCTCCATGAGGCCGAGGGTCAACGGGGCTATGATAGATGAAGCCACACAGGTGGGGATGATTTTGGAAACCCTCTCCCCTGTGTTCCTTCAGTTCAAAAGCAACTATTTCATGAACAAGCTGAAATATAACATGACTGAGTTGCTTAATGAGCTTCAAACCTTCGAGTCTATTTCGAAAGAAAAGACTAAAGAAGCTGAGGCAAATGTTGCAGAAGCTCAACCCTCCTTTTCTGCTCAAAAGAATAAGAAGAGGAAGGGGACTGAAGGAAGTGGTAAGTCTAAGAATGGAGGGCAACCTAAGAAGAACAAAAGCAACAACAACAAAAAGAGCTCAAACCAAAAGAAGCCTAAAGGAAAATGTTTCCACTGCGGCGTAGTTGGGCACTGGAAGAGAAACTGCAAGAAGTATCTTCAGGAGCTCAAAGATAAGAAAAACAACGATAAATCAGATTTACTCGTTTTAGAAGCTTGTTTAGTTGAAGACGATACTTCACCTTGGTAATTGATTCAAGGGCAACTAACCATGTTTGTTCTTCTTTGCAGATGCTTAGTTCTTCAAGGGAGCTTGCCAACGGGGAACAAACGATGAGAGTGGGAACGGGAGAGGTTGTTTCGGCAAGAGCAGTGGGAGTTGTTAAACTTTATTTTAGAAATAAGTTTTTAATTTTAGACAATGTTTATTACATTCCTTGTTTTCGTAGAAATTTGATTTCTATTTCCAAGTTGTTTGAACAAATGTTTAATGTTTCTTTTAATAATAATTATGTTAATATTTCTAGAAATGGTTTGGATATTTGTTCTGCGCATCTGAAAAATGGGCTTTACACCTTAAGGCCCAATGAAAAAGCACTGCTCAATACCGAAATGTTCAAAGTTGAACAACCTAATCCCAAGAAGCAAAAGATTTCTTTTAATAATGAAACATACCTATGGCACCTTAGATTAGGTCACGTTAACCTTGACAGAATTAACAGACTGGTAAAAGAAGGTCCTTTAAAAGAGCTAAAAGTTAGTTTTCTACCAGTTTGTGAATCTTATCTTGAAGGTAAAATGACTAAGAGGCCTTTCTCTGCAAAAGGCGAAAGGGCCAAGGAACCACTTGAGCTAATACATTCAGACGTCTGTGGTCCAATGAATGTACAAGCATGTGATGGTTACGAATATTTTGTCACATTTATTGACGATTATTCAAGGTATGGTTACATATACCTAATGCAAAGGAAATCTGAAACTTTTGGAAAGTTCAAAGAATTCCAAGCAGAAGCTGAAAAGCAATTAGGAAAGACGGTGAAGAGTCTTCGATTTGATCGAGGAGGAGAATACCTTGATACTAAATTCAAGGACTATATGATAGAACATGGTATTCTATCACAACTCACCGCACCTGGAACACCACAACAAAATGGTATTGCAGAGAGAAGAAATAGAACGTTGTTTGATATGGTGAGATCCATGCTCAGCTACTCATCATTACCCACTTCATTTTGGGGATATGCACTACAAACTGCAGTATATCTTCTAAACATAGTTCCATCTAAGTCTATTTCAAAAACACCTTTAGAGTTATAGAATGGTCGCAAACCTAGTATGCGACATATCCGTATATGGGGGTGTCCAGCACATGTGCTGAAAGATAAGACCGAAAAGTTGGAACCACGTTCTGAAGTATGCTTATTTATGGGATACCCAAAGGGAACGAGGGGAGGTTTGTTTTATAGTCCACAGGAAAAGAAAGTACTTGTATCGACAAATGCCACTTTTCTCGAGAATGATTATATGACAAACTATAAACCTCGTAGCAAAGTTGTACTTAAAGAGTTACTTTCTGATCAGATCAGTCTGCAACCGACAACTATTGTCGAAGGACAAAATGAGGAGACCACATCTCCCTATTAGAATGTCATACCACCTCGACGTAGTGGGAGGGTTGTAAGACCACCTGCTCGCTACAGGGAACTTGGAGAAGCAAATGTTGCTATCTCGGATAATGGTGAAGATGATCCGTTGACATATCGTGATGCAATGGAAGTTTCTGAGAAGGAAAAATGGCTGGAGGCTATGAACCTTGAAATGAAGTCCATGTACTCAAATTCAGTCTGGGATCTTGTAGACCTACCTGAAGGGATAAAACCCATAGGGTGCAAATGGATTTACAAGAAGAAAAGAGAAGTGGATGGGAAAGTTGAGACTTTCAAAGCTAGGCTTGTGGCAAAGGGTTATACCCAAAAGGAGGGAGTTGACTATGAAGAAACTTTCTCGCCTGTAGCTATGCTTAAATCCATTCAGATTCTTTTATCCATTGCTGCTTGTCTTGATTATGAGATATGGCAAATGGATGTCAAGACTGCCTTTTTGAATGGCAATCTTGAGGAAAGCATCTATATGGTGCAACCAGAAGGGTTTGTAGTCACAGGTCAAGAGCAAAAAGTTTACAAGTTGCAGAGGTCCATCGATGGACTCAAGCAAGCTTCAAGATCTTGGAACTTAAGATTTGATGAAGCGATCAAATCTTATGGTTTCGATCAAAATATTGATGAACCTTGTGTTTACAAGTACATCAAAGATAAGAAGGTGGTCTTCTTGGTTCTTTATGTAGATGATATCCTACTCATTGAGAATGATGTAGGCGTATTATCTGATGTAAAGAAATGGCTCGCCAACAATTTCCAAATGAAAGATTTAGGAGAAGCAAGTTATGTTCTTGGAATCCAACTCATAAGAGATCGCAAGAACAAACTGTTGGCGCTGTCTTAGGCATCGTATATCGATAAGGTGCTTATCAGATTTTCGATGAAAAACTCCAAGAAAGGTAATTTGCCTACACGTCATGGAGTTTATCTTTCAAAAGAGCTGTGTCCTAAGACACCTCAAGAGGAAGAAAATATGATACGGGTACCCTATGCATCTGCAGTAGGAAGTCTAATGTATGCCATGTTGTAAACAAGACCTGACATTTGCTATGCGGTGGGTATAGTCAGTCGGTATCAATCCAACCCAGGATTAGATCATTGGTTAGCGGTTAAACATATTCTCAAGTATCTTAGGAGAACGAGAAACTATATGCTAGTTTATTCTGGTGAGAATTTGATTCCTATTGGATACACTGATTCTGATTTTCAATCAGATAAAGACTCACGTAAATCTACGTCTGGATCAGTGTTTGCTTTTGGTGGTGGAGCCATAGTTTGGAGAAGCATCAAACAATCTTGTATTGCTGATTCAACTATGGAAGCAGAATATGTGGCTGCTTATGAAGCAGCTAAAGAAGTTGTTTGGCTCTGTAAGTTCTTAAATGATTTGGATGTAGTTCCAGGCATGGATAAACCACTCACACTATATTGTAACAACAGTGGTACAGTGGCAAATTCAAGAGAACCTAGAAGCCACAAAAGAGGGAAGCATATAGAAAGAAAATATCATTTGATTAAAGAGATAGTGCATCGAGGCGTTGTGAAAGTTGTAAAGATAGCATCGAAAAACAACCATGCCGACCTTTTCACCAAGACGTTACCTGCAAGTGGGAGATTGGAAGGCTTTGAGGGACACTTGGAAGGCTTAGGTCTTAGAGACATGTCTCACCTGCTTTAGGGCAAGTGGGAGATTGTTGGGTTTGATGCTCTAAAAGCTATGACATTGTACATATTGTTAATAAATAAATAAAATGACATTCATTATTATTTTGGTTGATTATATGTATTATGAATACATTTATAAACATCAAGAAAATTCCATGATTATTTATGTGACTATAAATTTAGCATATAAGTATTATTTGCTTAGGGATAAAATTTATAGATAATAATCTAAATAGTCCATAATAATTAATTAAAGTTTAGGATCTTTAATTAAAAATTACAAGTACGGTCCAATCTCATCTAAAATAAAATAGTCATTATCCAGACTATTAATGTAGAGATATTGGATTGGAGGTACTTTATATAATGAGATTATATAGGACTGGACCAGATAAATTATGAATCTCTAATAATCATCTGTTACAAATAGAGTATTCAAATTTATCACTATGATGATCATATATTTGACAGTCTTAATCCTGAGTATTTATTAGACTCCTATTTATGACATTATGTTTTTTGACTTGCATGGTAAGATTTGTCTAAGCACAGATTATAACTTAGCATCTTGGAAACATAAGTAATAAATGGCTGGGAATAATATTATACAAATATGGAATCCATTCCTTCCCTATGGAAGTTAGAAAAATAGTTCTCTTGAGTGATAATTCAAGGTTTGAACAGTAGAGCGCTCGTTCATAATAAGATTATGAATTAATTGTTCATTAGAGAATTATTGGAACTCAAGGATAAAGATGTAATAAGAGAGGTGAACGAAAATTGAACCTAGCTCTTATTATGAACTATTTATGGAGGACTGACTTATATGTAATGATTATATCAATGGACTACTCGCTAATTTTCTTTGAGTAGTTTCACTATAATCTCAAGAGTTTAGTTTCAGGTTTTTAGTAGAGTAACACTGAAACTAATAAATTTAGTACATTAATTAAAGAGTTTGATTAAATGTCAAATTTATTGGAGCTTGGGTTATAGGTCCATAGGTCCCCAATACCACCTCTGTAACACTATATTGGATTTTTGCATAGAATGAATTATACATGTTTAATTCAGAATTATTGAATTCTGAATTAATTATTTCACACTTGAATTATTAATGTAACACAGAAAAATGTTCTCTGTGACACATAATGTAATGTGATAAATGTTGTCACATTTAACTAAGCATTAGTTAATTAATTAATGGGTTAATTTTAAAATCTATTCTTAAATAAATGTGATTTATTTTTGAATTTAGATTTAGATATATATATATATATATGGTTTTGAACCAAATCTTTATATATATATATAAGATTTTATAATATATTAATATATATATATTAATATAATATTATAAAAAAAAGTGAAGGACGTGAAACTGAAGTTTCACGCTTCACTTTATTCACACATATATATATATATATATAGAACCGAATCAATGATGATTGATTCGGTCAAATCAAAAAAAAAAAAAAGGTAAACTTGCTTTTACTTCACGTATTCCTTTTATATACATATGTATGTGTGTGTGTGAGACCGAATCAATGTGTGATTCGGGAAAGAAGAAAAAGGAAAAGAAAAAGAAAAGGAAAAGTAAAATTACTAATGGCTCAGATATAAAAAGAAGATATAATAGTTATCTCATAAGAATTTTTATTCACGTAATTTTTAGAGAGAAAAACTGAGAGTTCTTCTCTAAAGAAAAATGTCTGCTATCTCATGTATTGAGTACATAGCAGATTCGAAAAAGTGTAAGGAAAATTTATTCTTGCAGTTTGACGCCCACTCGTCTTTCCATTGGTGTGGAGGCCTAGTTTGGAAGATCGTGGCGTCAAAGAGGAAAGCTAGGATACCCTGATAGTTTTTAAAAGGTTAGTAAAAATTCCTAAAGCTTTCTATAATTAAAATTATATATCTATTCCCGATGAACAAAGTTTTCAGAAAATTTTTGTTTGTCAACGATCCGTTCCTTCCGCTGCGTTTCATATTTTAATTCCAACAATAGGAAATTTAACCACACCAATTTTCACACTGGAAAATTTCAACAACCAGTGAAAATATCCAATCATAAAATCAACCAGAGCTAGGATTAATTTTGGATCAATTTCAAATCGTCTAGATAATTTCAAATCAATTCAAATTCTTTTTTAATTAAGTAATACATGTACAGAGATTGTGAAATATTTGTGTAAGTCAAATTTTATTATGTCTCAAATTACTTTTTTCCTCCCAAAGTAAATAAATAATAAATTCTGAATTCTAATGGAAACCAAATTTTGAATTCTAATGTAAATTTGATTTCCTAATTATCCACTACAGGTAACTGTCATAATTTATATTTGTTTTATTATTTTTAGAATTAATTATCCAATTACCATGAAAAAGAAAATTAATTAAATAATTAATTTATAGCAAAAATTGCTTGTAGGTGACGCCTGTTTGTCTAAATAGATCAGCCTATATACCCAATCCCCTTGAGACTATGGCCACACATCCCATCCACCCCAGGTCCAAATTCGCCTGTTATTTTATTATATTAGTCGCATTTAGAATTTTATCCAATTTATATTATGAAAATTTGTGTGCTAACATATAGACAAGGTGATTATATATTAAATCAAGTTTCAATAATAATAAATTATTTAAGTTTCAATAATAATAAATGATTTAATCTCAATTTATTTATCCATTTGATTTTTCATATTGGAGCTAGATCATAAAAATCCTAAAACTAAACCTAAACTTTTGATTATATACCAAATTATAAAACTCCAACTAGTTCATCCATGATCTCTCTCATTATATATGATGTCCTCATTAGTTTATTGAAATTCTTGCCTTTAGTATATCAAAAAACACAAGTTACAACGTGGAGTCAGTAGCAAAAAAAAAAAAAGTTAAAATCATTATATAAGTGATTATATACACTTTAGGATTAAAATTATTAAAATTATTGTTAAATGATTATAACATGAATCCACTTCAAGATTAAAATCATTAGATAAATAATTATCAAAGTGAAAATGAGTTCATCAAATAAAAAATATTGTTATATGTACATAATTTGAACTGAGAATGAATAGAAAATATTAAATACCAATAAAAATATAAATAATTTGAATAAAGAATAAATCTAAATGAGAAAAATTTGAAAATAAATCCTCAAATGAATTCAATAAAACTTGAATTTACTTATATTTACTAATTTGTTTAAATTTATTTAAAATTAGTATTATTTATATTTATCACACTAAAAAATTATTATTTACCTTCTTCTTCATTGGGTAATATTGCAGAAATAAATATTAATACATTTTATTAATTTGTCAAAAATATATTTATTGTTGTTCTTATGTTAATTTGCTCTCAACATCTACATTTTGTTGAAATTTAGTTTGTTCCAATAAAACATGATATTTGGGTTATATTTAGTACGAATTTCAACTTTTCTATTATTATCAAAGTTTTCATCAACAATAAACATCATTGTAGGAATTGGGATGCGTATAAAGAAGGCTCCCCCAACGAGGATTCCTCAACTTCATCCTTGTCTTTCCTCCGCAGGTAGGTTGCATGGATGGTTTTGGAAAGCATCCAAAAAATCCTCCAAACTGCCTAATCCAAATTAAACTGAACCAAACCACCAAGTTTTTTTTTTTTTTTTTTTAGATTTTTGGGTAGTTTGGGTGATTTTTTTGAGAAAAAATTTTGGGTGGTTTAGTTAGCACTTTGGACTCTCAAATCACCTAACAAACCACTATATATATAAAAATTTTCATTTTTTAAATATTTTTTATATAAGCTAATTTTTATTATGTCTTACATTAGGTTATTTTTCATTGGTCATCAAAAAGGTTCTAACATATAAATAAGGATGTCGGTAGGAATTGTCACAAGTGGCAAACTTTAATCCAAATTTAAAATTTTATTATGTTTTATGTTGTTTAGTTGTATTTTTGTGTCTTTAGTTTGGTCGTTGGTTTAAACATAAACAAAATTTAGTTATTGGATTTTAATCTTCGTTATTGTGACTGTTTAATTTAGTTGTTGGTTGTACGAAATCTTTAAATGGTGAACTTTTTGAAATTATATAATTTTTTTCAAATATTGATGTTCTTTATAAGCAAATATTGAAATCACTATTCAAACTATTTTGTTATAGTATTTTATCTCACAAAAATTTAAATTTTTATTCAAACTCTCTGTTCAAACCTGTGAACCAAACAGGCCATAAGAATTATTTAGTTTGATTTTGTTTATGTCAAAAAAAGGAACAATCCAAAAAGCCCAAGAGTAAAATTTATTTTTAGTTTTGTTGGTGATTTGATGAAAAAAAGTCCCAACCACCCTCCAACAACTTAAGCGTAGATAGGGATAAAAAATCATTCCCTAATACATTCTCACCCCATTGCCATCCTTACTTGAAAAGCTCATTTACAAAAAGGAAAAAAGAAAATGAAAAAAATTAAGCCTATTTTATTTTTGAGTGAGTCTATAGTGGAGAATGAAATAATTCTCTATTGGTGGAGAACAACCTAAGGGAGGGGAGCAACTTTTTAGATTTGAGTCAATGGTAAAAAAAAATAAGGGTTTACCAAATCAAAAATAAAACCTCACACGTACAATCGGTACCTAATTAAAACTTTGTTTTAAAAATAAGATTTATTAACACTAATGGCCCCTAAACTTTAGGGTCTCCCTTATTTTGCCTTCTGAACTTTAAAAATTACCACTTTACACCTTGAACTTTTAAAATTTCTCAATTTCCCACCTGAATTTTTAAAATCACATTTTTGCCTTTGAACTTTCAAACCTCTACATTTGTCTCCTATTTTTTGATTACTGTTCAAATAGACAATATTAAGCCTGCATGATTTACACGTGGTTCATCTATAAGGGCAAAAATGAGATTTTATCATGCTCAAGTTTTGTTTCATGTTTACACTCTTATATAATTTTTTTTATCTACTCTCATTTAAGAAAGGGATATATGCACATTTTTCCTCAATATTGATTGTCGATATCTTCTCATCTTTAATGCGTAACTTATCTTCTTTGGTAACATTATCGATTCATTAAATGAGTTATGCATTAAAAATGGGAAGAAATGTGCAAACAAACCCTTCTTAAGTGAGAATTCAGATAAAAAATTAAAGGCATCAATAGTGAAACAAACTTAAGAGTGATAAAATCCAATTTTTTCCTTGATAGGTGACTTACGTGTAGATCACTTGAGCTTAATTTTGTCTATTTGAACGGAAATCAAAAAATAAAGGAAACAAAGTGAAGAGCTTTGAAAGTTTATGGACAAAATGGTGATTTCAAAAATTTAGATAGCAAAGTGAGGAGTTTTGAAAATTTAAGAGGTAAAGTAGGGATTTTTAAAGATTAGGGGGCAAATTGAAAAAGGCCCAAAGTTTAGGAAACATAATTGTTAATAACCCTAAAAAAACTAGATCAGAGTTTCTTTATCGTCTTTATCACAATCGCCGACAGAAAAGGACAATTTTTCGACTGTCGATGATGGCCCTAGCAAAACCCGCTATTGAGCCGTCATAAATCCTATCACCAACATCGTTGAAGCCTAATGCCAGTCGCTACAAACACCATTGAATCCCTGTTAAAGCCTCTATGAACACCGTTGAGCCCCCAACAAGAGCTTCCACCTTCACTGGTCGCAAGCTTCCACCCACCGGCAAGCCCAGCCCTGAGCTTCCACCCACCAACGAGTCCAGCCACGAGCTTCCATCAACCTACGAGCTTCCACCACTGGTGAGCCTAGCTCCGACAACCAGTTACCATGGCTCTACTTTTGTACATTCCGTTTTTGTTTTCAAAGCTTTGCTACATGAATGGAGGAGGCATAGTCATTGCTGGCGACGTGGGGAGGTGGTGGAGCTTCTGCTTACTACTATGCATGGAGAGGGAGATTTGCTAATGACAGTGCTACTGGAATGTTGGAGCTGCGACGACGGCTATGAAGGGTAAGTGGTAGTGTTGTGAGGCTATGGAGATTGAGTTGTAGTGTTAGGGTTTAGTTTGGACATGTTTTAGTATTAAGTGTTCAAATTAAAAGTTCTATTAAATCAATGGTTGAGTTTAATTTGTGCTGTTTAACTCCCTACATCATTTAAGACTATGTGTGTAACGATAAGCTTATTTTTCTAATAACCATTAGATGATAATTTAACGATTAACATTTTCGTTCTCCACTTTTGGAGAATAATAACATTCTCCACGAATGGTCCCTAAATTATTTAGTAGGTGACAGTTTGGTCTTCGATCTTTTAATTTTGGCAAAACACCCCAAACTCCTTAATTCGGTGTAATTTACACCTTTCTGTCAAATTCTGTCTAAGTTTCTAACAGTTTCTTCCATGTGACCCACCCATGACTAACTTTTTTTGTGAAAGGACCAAAAAAAACCCTATCCAAAAGCACTACCACCACCTCAAGCAGCAGCCCCTCTCCCCACCACACCAACGTCTACCTATCACCACCTGCAGCAACCAATGGCTTCTACTTTCTTTATCACTTCATCATCGTAGCTGTACATCAACGTCACAAAAAATAACCTAAAAAATAATTATACAATTGAACAAAGAAATTGCTATACATGATAACTTCTCATAATACACGAAGCTCATCACAATTATTATCCCTTTTGAAGTAAGAAATAAAGAAAGGAATAAAAAAACAAATAAAGAAAGGAATAAATAAAGCAATTAAAGAAAGGAATAAATGAAAAAATTTGGCAGTCTAGAAAATCGAAGAAACAAAGGACGGCAAAAAGAGGAAATTTTAGGTAAAAAGGCGCCGAATTCCCACCAAATTCCCGAAGACAAAATGACACACAAAGATAATTAATTTCACATCATTTCTCAGCAACCAAACAAGAACACAGTACAACCCCAACCATGAAAACATAAGAGCACAAGAAATTTTACACAGAGGGAGAAATATTATTGTCTCTCTTAATATCCACCCGTTGCATCTTTCGTTTAAACAGCCTAACCAGTCAGGCTGGTGCAGCCCCCGCCGTCCGAATTAGTCACCGGAAAATCAGGAGCCTTCTGTCGGACCGTCCCCTACCACAAACTAGATCTCCCCTTTCCTGGCTATCGTTGTTGTAGCCCCCCGCGAACCAGATCTCCCTGTCGTGTCCTTTCCCGCCACTGTTGACCTCCTCACCGCAAAGCAAATCCTACCTCCACCTTATATCACAGCCCAAGATGGCGCATTTTTTATTTACCAAAATAATACTATTGTTCATTTACCAAAATAACCCCACATATTAGATCAGGTGTTTTGCACTCCGTTAAAATTTGACAGAATTTAACGGTAAGGTTTTAATTGCCAATGGTTCAAGAGTTTATGACTTATTTGGTACATCGTATTAAAACTTTGTATTGTATTATTTTAAAATAATATAATGTTTGGTATTAACAATGTATTGTATAAAACAAAACAAGATGCCAATTTGATACAATACATACAATACATCTTGTATTGTATAATACACCAAAAAAGGCCCATATTAGACTGTATTGGATTATTTACTCAAAACACGTATTATTCTAAAATTTGTTCTGTACTTTCCCATATTCTCTCTCAACAGGGAAGTCTCTCTCCCTTGAAGTGTCCACCTCTCCTCACTCTCGTCCCTTACTCACCGCCTCCCTCTTCCGCCGTTCTCTATTTCTCTCCATCTCGGTGTAGCTTTCTCTCCGACCACCGTCCATCAAGCTCATCCGATTGACTCCTTCCATAGATTCTTTCAACAGGGAAGTCTTTCTCTTGAAGTCTTCGCCTCCGCTCGCTATCGTCAGTTCCTTACCACCTCTTTTTCCCGTCTTTCTTTATTTCTCTCTGTCCTAGTGTAGATTTCTCTCCAACCACCATCCATTAAGCTCGTCCGATCAAGGTAATTCTGAGATTTTTTATTTTTTAACTGAATGTGATTTGTGATCTGGTTGATTTTGATGGTTGTTTGTTTTGTGAAAGTTCGATCTCGTTGTTTTGTGATATGAGAATTTGGTATGTTGATTTAAATGATGCATCTAAGTTGTTTGTTAAAATGTCAAACATCAAATTGGTTCCTAAGACCATGAGGAAGTTAACAAATTGGCACAATTTAGAGAGAGAAAATATATTGATGAATTCTCCTTCTGGCCTCAATCATTTACTCAAAGAACTCTCTCTCTTTTGCCGAGTCCATCAACTCATGACTCAGTAGTGACTCAAGCTCTGAGGACTCATTATAATAAGCCTTCGATTGGTACAAGAATGAGAACAATACTATCAACCAAAGTACAAGACTCATGAGTTTAAGAGGGGGAAAAAAATCTTTGCAAGCTTAAGGAGAAATCTATTGAGTGTTTATAAAAAGTTGTATAAACGCAAATCCCATCTAAAACTAAAACTCTGCAAAGTGCTATACATATGCACATTTTGCAAGTTCTAATAGTCTACCAGAACTAACCAAGTCTTTAACTTAGATTAAGTTATTTTTTGTTATGGATTTTGTTTTGTTGATGCTAAATTAGTGATGTAATAAATGGGAATATAAGAGACTGACTAGAAATATAGGAAAATAACTATTTTTTATGGTGTACATGTTGTTCATATAATGATTTTTGAACCCATGATTGCTATGACATACACGTTATAAGTTGTTTGTTAGAAAGAGCATAGGGAAGTTGACATTTTGGGTTTCAAATTGGGTAGTCATTGATGGAACTTAGTATGTTGATTTATGTGTGCATGCTTTGTTGTGTTTGTGTTACAATTTCTTACAAGTGATACCTTTTTTATTATTTATAGATATGGATATGACACAAAGGAAGACAATCATATATCTTATTATGAGGTTGTGGCATATGCAAATGATGACCATGGGCATGATAATATTGTTGATGTATGACATGGCTGACAGATATTATAGGAAATATATTCTTAAAAATCGCACATTTGTTAGACATGAGACACGATTGCAACATGTAAATAGTCATATAAGAGATAGTGATGTAATGTATGTGAGCCAGCTGAGAATGAATAGAAGGACTTTTGGAATATTATGCGAATTTTTTTGTACTAATAGAGGAGTAAAGAATGATGGTTTAGTTACTGTGGAGGAGCAAGGAGCTCTGTTTGTGCATACACCTGCCCATCATGTAAGGAACCATACAATTGGAAGTAGATTTAAGAGGTCGGGGAAAACGATTAGTAGATATTTTAATTCAATACTACATGGAGTTTTAAGATTACACGATATTCTACTTCCCGTGCCAGATCCCATGGTTGCCGATTGCGTAGATAATAGATGGAAATGTTTTAAGGTATGCTTTTAAAATTTATAGGGTTGATGAAAATGTGATAGGCTTTGTACTAAGTTGTGTTTGCTTTTCCATGTTTAGAATTGCTTAGGGGCATTAGATGGGACTTACATTCCTTTGAGGGTGCGTGAAAGAGACAAGTGTAGTTATAGGACAAGAAAGGGCAGTGTTGCAACAAATGTACTAGGAGTTTGTTCTAGAGATATAAAGTTCATATTTGTATTGGTGGAATGGGAGGGCACAATATCCAATTCTAGAGTACTCTGTGATACCATTAGTAGGCCAAATGGATTGAAGGTTCCAAGAGGTAAATTGTAGTGGTTAGACATCTTGAATTTTTGAAGACATCAAATTTTTTTTAAACTAAAATTTCTTCATTAAATTGTCACTTTGGGTTGCTACTATTTGGTAGATGCTGGATATGCTAATAGTGAGGGCTTCCTACCACCTTATAGAGGGACTCGGAACCATTTAAAAGAGTGGGAAGGCGATCTCCCTCAAAACCATAAGAAGTACTTTAACATGAAACATGCATCTGCTAGAAATGTGATAGAGAGATGCTTTAGCTTGTTGAAGGTCCGATGGTCTATCTTGACTAGCCCATCGCTTTTCACAGTTAAAACCCAATTTTGGATAATCACAGCTTGCTGTCTCTAACAAAATCTAATTAAGAGAAAGATGTCAGTAGATTCGCTGAACGGGAATTAGATAATCTAAGAAGGCAAAGACAAAGATATGTTAATCAAATTGTTCAAGAGGAGGAAGTGGAAGAAAAGGAGGATGAGGAAAAAGAGATTATTGGCACGATAGACTCTTCAAATGATTGGGCTGAATAGAGAAATAATTTGGCTATGCAAATGTATAATGAATGGAGGCAACATAGGGGTCTAGTTTTTGTTTTGTCTAACTATCCAAGTCTTTAACCTAGACTAAGGGTTTTTTTTTTTTTTTTTTGGTTATGGTTTTTGTTTTGTTGATGCTAAATTAGTGATGTAATCAATGGGAATGTAAAGAGACTGACTAGAAATATGTGAAAATAACTATTTTTTATGGTGTACATGTTGTTTTTTAGTTGCATTGTGCATATTATAGTCTGTACTAAATCTGTTTCCCAACCAAATCTCTAAGTCCATATCCACGCTTAGGCATAATTGCTGAAACACTGAAAATCTTATATTCACTTCATGCTTAGAATGAACAATATACTAATAAAAGCCAGCATTGGCATATCATGTTGTGTAGAGTATGAACAAATAAGAGGAAAAAGGATGAACCTTTAAGTAAAGTATATCTCAGAAAAAATAAAAGACAAGCTCCATAAGTAGCTATCTAGATTTGACAAATCCGTTAGATTTGTTAGCTTACTATATATAGAAGAATCTAAAGTTATCTAACTAGAAGAATCTATTCTATTGTTTACAGATTTCAAACCAAAACGAGCTGGTTGAAACATTTTTTTTGGCTCCCATCCTAGTGTTTTATATTGTGTCTTTTGGGCAATTGATCCCTCATAAGCATACGACGCGTATTCTGACTTGTGTTTTTATGACTGCTTGATTTTTTTGGAAGCAACGAACCTTAGGCCATTGATTTCAATACTTTGGAGACCAAACCTCATAAGCATAATTGTTTTTTTTGTTCAGATAGCTTTTTCCTTTGCATCTTTAGACAAACTATTTTGTGCATAGTAGTTAGTGCTAAGTTAAGGTTCTTTCTGGAGCTTAGCATTGCAATTTGATTGTCGTTTTCAATTATCGAATGTGTCCTCTTCTCTTTCTTGACTTCTCTGAATCAAAGGTACTTTTGTTGCGTGCAAAAAGTTGAATTTTCCAGTGACTTCAACATGATTCCTAAAATTTGCCAGAGGAAATGCAAAAAAGGCTATATTTCAGTTGGCTTGGGGCATTAGTTAGATTTTCACTAGTCCGGTTGTCCGAAATCATCTTAGGAATGGAATGCATATTTATGAAGTTGTTATCCTATTTTGATCACTTTGAACTTGTTGTCCATTTTATTGCATGGATTTTCTTAGGAATGGATTTCACTGTTCCTTTGCATGCTTTTCTTATTGTCCATTCTCTGGCGCTAACGTGCTATCCCATTTTGCATCATGACATGAGATTAAAATTGTCAAAATAGAGTGAAAGGAAAAAAAAAAAAAAAAAAAGGTATACATATTTATGAAGTTGCTATCCTATTTTGATAGCTTTGAACTTTTGCATCATTGTAATTATGTAATGCCCTACAAATGGTGAATTAGTGTGCCATTATGTATTTTAAACATAATCTGACCATTTTGACATATTTCTAAACTAATGTTATTTTTAATTTTTTTAATCATTTTTAATTAATCTTGATTATTTTTATTTGCTATTTGTTATTTTGAATTTTGAAACAAAACAATTTGTCAAATGCCAAATATACTACTTTTTGCAAAACCATGGGTAGCACACGGTTTTCACATAGTGAAACCACCCACCTTTTCTTTTATTTAAACCTTTCTCTCCCTCTCTTTTTCACTCACGCTCACTCTCTCTCTTTCTCTCCTCACTCTCTCGTCTCCCTCTTTCTCTCTCACTGCCTCTCTTTCTCTCTCTCTTTCTTTCAAATTTTTTATTCCAAATCAAGCCCAAGCTTCGGTTTTCAGTGGATTGGAAGCTTGGAAACACATTTGAACAATCACAAACTCGATTCAAAGATTAAATCAAGGTTAGTTTTCAAATTCTAAACTTTTCTAAATTTTTTCAATTTTCTTGGCATTTTGTAATCCGAGCCTTTTTGAGCTTAGAAAACTTTGAATCTAAGTTAGTGGAACCTAAAACATCTAGAATCTAGGCTTGGTTTGGTTAAAAATGGATTTAAATCAAGTTTTTTTTTATTTTTCTCCATTTTTCTCATTTTTGGATTTTCTTGAATTTTTCTATGCAAATCTTGTTTAAACTAGTTTAAAAGTATTCTACTGTGTTTTTCTACCTTCTATGAATGTTTTGTATGCCTGGGAATTAAGAAAACAGGTTGAAAATGAGGATTAAAGCTCGGGGAGGCTAACACTCGAGTTTTGGAAAATTCCAAAAAGTTCGGTAGGCTGGATTCGTGAGTCTGGTAGGCTAGACTCATACCTTCGGCAGACCAAACTACACAGTTCAATAGGCTGGACCAGGGAAACCAGTAGGCTGACCGGGTATCACAAAAACTCCTCTTTTTCATCCATTTTCACTCTTTTGAACTCCAATTGAGATTTTAATTTTGCAGTATGATTTTATGGACTTAACTGGCATACTAGGACACCATGAGATAACTTAGCAACGTAGGATATCTTAAGCTAGATACTGACAAACCTAGTTTATATTTAAGATTATTCATGATTCCATGGAGCTAACGTATAGCGGAGCAGGACTACGGTGCTGAGTCGTAACACCGAATATTGAGGTAGGATTTCTACCTGCTTCCTTGGTAGCCAAGTTTTTAAAATGATTTTTGGCCTCAAAACGATTTCTTTCAAAATAATTTTTTTTCAATGATTGATTAAAAAAGGTTTTTATCAGTTATTTTCATAAACAGTAGAATGCAGTGATTTTCATAATAAATCGCATAATGAATGTAAATAAATATACTTGATAAAATGAGATTTTAATAACTATAGAAATACATAGACGGGCATGATGCCATATTCAAAGCTCGGGTCGTGTAGCGTGCGACATTGGGGGCAGGTCCCGAAACCTAGTTGGGCCACTTCGGTGGTGATAACTATGGTTTGCCTAAGAAAGATAAAAAAGATACTTTCTAGACGAACTGATTTTGATAAGATTAATTTAAATGAATTTATCTATTTAAATCTATTATCTAATTATATTTCTTGAAAGATAAATTTTATATTTAAATTATTTATTTGTTTTTAAAGCATAGTCCTACTGAGCATTTCGCTTACTTTTTATTTGTTTTCAAACCCTTTTTCCCCTAGGTGGAATTAGCCTTAGAATTGACAAATAGTCCACCGACTAGGCTCACGAGCAGTAAAAAACCCTAAATAGGTTGTTTGTATTAATCACACAAGGCATGTATTATTTTAATTTCTTTCTCTATCTTGGACTGTAGTTGTAATTTACATATTGTTAATACTATGTGTGTGCATAAGTTGTAGGCCCGATGAGATTCAACATGCATCTCTTTCTCTTCATTATTTTATTTTATTTCATCTTGTTTTATTTTATTTGTTTTATTATCATATATATTTGTTTAAAAAGATTAAAATTGTCACAATTTTTATAAGCAATTAAGTTCTTTAACTTGTGTTTAATTAAAATTTTAACTTTATTTATGTAATTAACTCGCCACGTCAGCTCCCGTCCTTGGGCCGTGACATAATGGTATCAGAGCCCTATGTTATAAACCTTGGGAATTGTGCACACATAGGTACGACAATGAAATACCATTGAAAGTCCAATTTTGTTTTTAGAAGTGAAAGAATGGCACCCAGACGTCATTCATTTGCTACTAACGCGAATCCAAGAAGTGAGGAAAATATGATGGGGGCAATGCTTGCTGCTTCCGGCAGATGGCAACAAGGGCAAGACCAAAGGATTTTGAGGCAAGTCGTTGGCACGCGTATTTTAAGGAGTTTCGACGTGCATCTGTTTTGACCTTCGGCAGAAATACAGACCTGCAAGTGGCCGAATATTGGTTAGACTTAGTCTTGAAACACCTGGATACCTTTGGCGTGCCAGCAGAGTATCGTGTGGAGTTTGCAGCCTATAAATTCAAAGGTGGCTCTAATACTTGGTGGAAGCAAGCTAAACGCTTGGAGAACAACGGGAACATTAGTTGGGACAGGTTCGAGGAGCTGTTCTACGACCGTTACTTTCTGCAAGGATATCGGGATCAGTAGGCTACTGAATTTTACAGATTGCAAAAGGGTGATATGTCGGTTCTGGAGTACAAGGCAAAGTTAAATGAGCTGGCCAAGTTTGCTCCATCTATAGTGGCATCAGAGCGTAAGAAGTGTATTAAGTTCAAAGAAAGGCTTAAGGCTTCCATTCGACGGTAGGTTGTTGCCCTGCGACTTAGGAATTTGGTGAGCTTGGGTCATTAGCAATATCTATGAAAACGATTACACGCAATACTATGAGGATTGAGCAAGGACGTCAAGAGGACCATAGAGGAGTGGCAGGAGGAGCACCAGCAGCCATCCAACTCAAGGAAAGAATCAATAGGTTAACATGAATAGTAGAAGTAGCAGTTCATCCAATAGCGGGCACAACAATCTCTACAGTTTTCATTGCCACTATTGCTAGTAGCCGGGACATATCAAGAGGAACTATCCAATCAGAAGTGCTCATCTAGGACTTTAGGCCGGGAAAAAGCCAGTCATCAGCCTCAGCCATAGACTCTACCTCCACCTCAACAATTCCCTCAGATTTAGTTCCATTAGTTCTCTCCTCAATAACTGCGATACTCAGCACAAGGACACCAGCCGTAGAACTTTCAGCGCAATGTTCCTCAGTATCGAGCACCGAGTACAGCTAATGTACAGTCGCCTTCACAAAAACAATATCGGCTGGCTAATCTAGGACCTAGCAATGTTGGTAGAGGGAAAAGGGAAAGCTCTAGTTTAAGTTCCACCATGACATCAGGGAGTTCGGATGCCCAGACCAACAACACGATTGTCGATGGTATAGTTCTAGTTTCTCAGTCCTTAGCCCATGTTTTATTTAATACTGGTGCCACTCATTCTCTCATTTCAAGTTTTTTGGTACATGCCTTGGGATTAGAGATAAAAGAGTTTGATGAACCTTTAGTTATTGCTTCACCCTTAGGGCGGGTGTGTGTAAACTGTATATGTAAATCATGTAAAATAAAGATTGGGGGTGAGATTCTATAGAGTGATTTGATTGTAATCCCCATGAGCTCATATGATGTAATTCTAGGATGGACTGGTTGTCCAAGTACAATGTAGTTGTAGACTACGAACTTAAAAGAGTGACCTTCATGTTTGACAGGGGAACGATGATCACTTACCCGGGTGGTAATGATTGAATAATGAGTGAGCGTCTCATGAAGACATGTCTCGAACGGTGGAAGAATCTAGCTTGCTACGCCTTCCTCATGAATCTAGAAGGAGAGCCCAATGCATCGAGAAGGAGTACAACAATACCAGTGGTTAATGAGTTTGAAGATGTTTTCCCTGCCAAGTTACCAAGATTACCACCGCCTCGGGAGATTGAGTTTGGCATTGAGTTACTTCCAGGAACGGCTTCGATTTCCTTAAAACCTTATCGGATGGCGCCAGTAGAGATGAAAGAATTGAGAAAACAACTTTAGGAGCTTGTTGACAAGGGATATATCTAGAATAGCATATTACCATAGGGAGCACTGGTTTTATTCGCTAAGAAGCATGATGGAACTCTCAAGTTGTGCATAGACTACCAGCGGCTGAATCGGGTCACCGTGAAGAACAAGTATCCTCTGCGTAGGATCGACGAGTTATTTGATCAATTGGGAGGTTTGCGGTACTTTTCAAAGATAGATTTGCATTCGGGATATCATAAACTTAGGATTAAAGAAGAGGACATCCCAAAAATAACTTTCAGGACCCAGTATGGACACTTCGAGTTTTTGGTGATGTCATTTGGATTGACAAATGCTCTAGCAGTTTTCATGGACTTGATGAACATGATATTCAGGCCTTATCTAGATCAGTTCGTGATCGTGTTCATCGATGATAGCTTGGTCTACTTTAAGACTTGGAAGGAGCATGAGCAACACCTTAGGATCATGCATCAGACTCTGCAGGAGCACCAGTTGTACGCCAAGAAAGAAAAGTGTGATTTTGGTTGACAAAAGTCAAGTTTCTAGGGCATGTCATCTCCGAGCAAGGCATCTTAGTGGATCCTTCTAAAGTAGAAGCCATAGTGGAGTGGGAACGACCGAGGAATGTAGCAGAAGTTCGTAGTTTCTTAGGACTCACAGGATACTACAGAAAATTTGTAAAGGACTTCTCAAAGATAGCAACTTCCCTGACAAGACTGATTAGGAAAAATGTTATGTTTGAGTGGGATGAAGGATGCTAGTTTGCCTTCCAAGAGATAAAGAATCGGTTGACTACAGCTCTAGTGTTGATTATCCCTAATAGTGATGAGCTATATGAAGTTTACACTGATGCTTTAGGATGCAGACTTGGATGCGTGTTGATGCAACAAGGACGCGTAGTGGCATATGGATCAAGACAGCTACAACCTCACGAGCGAAACTATCCTACTCATGACTTAGAAATCGCATCAATGATTTACGCATTGAAGATCTGGGGATGTTATTTATACGGGGCGACATTCCAAGTTTTCTCCGACCACAAAAGTTTGAAATATCTATTCACGCAGAGGGATCTAAACTTGAGGCAACGAAGGTGGATGGAAATACATAGAAGATTATGATTTCACGCTGCAGTATCATCCCGGGAAAGCTAATGTAGTAGCTGATGCACTCAGTAGGAAGTCTTTAGGGATTCTTGCTTGCTTGGCTCTCGAGGATTGGAAAAGGGACGCAATAGTGAATGAGTACAGGCTACAATATTATAAAGACTACGATCGAGTTTCGGTATATCATATGGAGACAACCCCAACTCTTGTTCAGATGGTGAAACAGAATCAGTGGTGAGACCAGCACCTATAGGGAATCTAGACGCAAATTCAAAACGGAGAACAATTTGAGGAATGGAGGATACATGCTGATGGATCATTGTACTTCAAAGAGCATCTGGCAGTTCCAGTAGTCGCAGAAATAACAAAGGCCATGATGGATGAAGCCCATAAGTCCTAGTTTGCCATTCATTCAGGGAGCATGAAAATGTATCATGATCTGAAGAGGCAATACTGGTGAAGAGGTATAAAGAAGGATGTCCAGGAATATGTGGCCAAGTGTGCGACTTGTCTCCAGGTAAAGGTCGAGCACCAGAAGCCAACATGTCAGCTTCAGTCGCTTCCTATCCCAAGGTGGAAATGGGAGCACATCATGGTGGATTTTCTTACCTGTTTGCCGAGGATGGAGCAAAGGCACAATGCGATTTTGGTCATTGTCGATAGGTTGACAAAATTGGCGCATTTCATTGCTTTCAGTTTGACATGCTTGAGGAGAGTTCTTAGGTAGCTATACCTGCAGAATATAGTAAGGTTGCATGGAGTTCCTCTGTCCATCACATCTGATAGAGACACCCAGTTCAACGCCAAGTACTAGAGGAGCTTTCAGGAAGCCTTAGGTATGGATTTGAATTTCAACACGGTGTTTCATCCTCAGACGGATGGGAATCTGAGTAGGTCATTCAAATCCTGGATGACATGTTACATGCGCTTGTGTTAGACTTCGACGGGAACTAGAAAAAGTACTTGCATCTGGCTAAGTTTGCGTACAACAACAGCTACCAAGCGAGCATTGGCATGGCACTATTTGAAGCGCTACCAAGTGCTGTATGGACGATCATGTCAGTCACTAGTATGTTGGACAGAACTAGAAGACATGATTATTCTCGAGCCAGATGAGATTCGTGAAAGAAATAAGAAGTTACCATGATATGAGATCGATTGTAAGCCGCTCAAAGTAGACATATTATGGGGATAGAAAACGCCGACCCTTGGAATTTGAGGTAGGAGATTTTGTTCTTTTGAAGGCATCACCTCGCAAAGGCATCACGCAGTTTGGAGTAAGTGGTATGCTTGCACCTAGGTATGTTAGACCGTTCGAGATTACTCAACATGTTAGTGTGGTCGCTTATCGGCTTGATCTTCCTCTCGAGCTTTCTCATTTTCACGACATATTTCATGTGTCGATGCTTCAGAAGTGTCCGCCTGAGCAGAACAAGATAGTCTCATTCCACGATGTACAGATTCAAGAAGACACGACATATGAGGAAGTGCAAGGCCAGATAATCGATCGAAAAGTGATCAACTTGCGTCGTCATGACATACTGTTAGTGAAGGTTGTGTGGCAGCATCATGGGGTTGATGAAGCCATCTGGGAGTTAGAATCCACTATGCGGGAGTTGTATTCGCCTTTATTTTGTTTTTGAATTGATTTGTAATTTCGAGAGCAAAATTTCTTTTAGGAGTGGAGAGCTGTAACGTCCCGAAATGTAATTAAGTGGTTTTAGTTTACAAATGGTGAATTAGTGTGCCATGATATATTTAAACTTAATCTGACCATTTTGTGATATTTCTAGACTAATGTTATTTTTAATTATTTTAATCATTTTTAATTTACTCTTGATTATTTTTATTTGCTATTTGTTATTTTAAATTTTGAAATAAAACAATTTGTCAAATGCCAAATATACCACTTTTTGCAAAACCGTGGGTGGCACATGGTTTTCACATAGTGAAACCTACCCACCTTGTCTTTTATTTAAATCCTCCTCTCCCTTTCTCTTTCTCTCCTCACTCTCTCGTCTCCCTCTTTCTCTCTCACTGCCTCTCTTTCTCTCAAATTTTTTATTCCAAATCAAGCCCAAGCTTCGGTTTTCAATGGATTGGAAGCTCGGAAACACGTTTGAACAATCACAAACTCGATTCAAAGATTAAATCAAGGTTAGTTTTCAAATTCTAAACTTTTTCTAAATTTTTTCAATTTTCTTAGCATTTTGTAATCCGAGCCTTTTTGAGCTTAGAAAACTTTGAATCTAAGTTAGTGGAACCTAAAACATCTAGAATCTAGGCTTGGTTTGGTTAAAAATGGATTTAAATCAAGTTTTTTTTTTATTTTTCTCCATTTTTCTCATTTTTGGATTTTCTTGAATTTTTCTATGCAAATCTTGTTTAAACTAGTTTAAAAGTGTTCTGCTATGTTTTTCTACCTTATATGAAAGTTTCGTATGCCTGGGAATTGAGAAATAGGTTGAAAATGAGGATTGGAGCTCGGGGAGGCTGAGACTCAAGTTTTGGAAAATTCTAGAATTTTCCAATTCAACAGGCCAGACTCATACCTTCAGCAGGCTTAACCTGGAAATGTTCTGCAGGCTGGACCCAAATGGTCAGTAGGCCGAACTGCATAGTTTGGCAGGCCAGACCAAGGAAACCGGCAGGCCAACCAGGCATCACGAAAACTCGTCATTTTTTATCCGTTTTCACTATTTTAAACCCTGATTGAGATTTTAATCTTATAGTATGATTTTATGAACTTAACTGGCACACTAGAACACCATGAGATAGCTTAGCAATGTAGGATATCTTAAGCTAGATACTGATAAACCTAATTTATATTTAAGGTTGTTCGTGGTTCAGTGAAGCTAACGTATAGCGGAGCGGGACTACGGTGCTGAGTCATGACACTGGATATTGAGTTTAGGACTTCTACCTCCTTCCTTAGTAGCCAAGTTTTTAAAATGATTTTTGCCCTCAAAACGATTTCTTTCAAAATAATTTTTTTTTCAATGATTGATTGAAAAAGGTTTTTATCAGTTGTTTTCATAAACAATAGAATGAGGTGATTTTCATAATGAATCGCATAATGAATGTAAATAAACATACTTGGTAAAATTAGATTTTAATAACCATAGAAATACATAGATGGGTATGATGCCATATTCAGAGCTCAGGTCGTGTAGCGTGCGACCTTAGGTGTAGGTCTCGAAAGCCAGCTGGGCCACTTCGGTCGTGATAACTATGGTTTGCCTAGGCAAGATAAAAAGGTACTTTCTAGATGAACTGATTTTGATAAGATTAATTTAAATGAATTTATCTATTTAAATATGTTATCTAATTATATTTCTTGAAAGATGAATTTTATATTTAGATTATTTATCTATTTTTAAAGCATAGTCTTATTGAGCCTTTCGCTCACTTTTTATTTCTTTTCAAACCCTTTTTCCCCTAGGTGGAATTCAGCTTAGGATTGACGTAGAGTCCACCGATCGGACTCACAAGCCATAGAAGACCCTGATAGGTTGTTTGTATTAATCACAGAAGGCATGTATTATTTTAATTTCTCTCTCTATTTTGGACTGTGGTTGTAATTTACATATTGTCGATACTATGTGTGTGCATAAGTTGTGGGCTCGGTGGGACCCAACGTGCATTTCTCTCTCTTCATTATTTTGTTTTATTTCATCTTGTTTTATTTTATTTGTTTTATTATCATAAATATTTGTTTAAAAAGATTAAAATTGTCATAATTTTTATAAACAATTAAGTTCTTTAACTTGTGTTTAATTAAAATTTTAACTTTATTTACCTAATTAACTCGCAACGTCACCTTCCATACCCTAGGGCGTGACAAATTGGTTTCCAAAAATTGTCAATCATAATGTAGCCATGATTACATATATTCCTACTTGTGAATTGTGATTAAATTAGCACTATTTGATGTTTGATTCAGTAATGGGCGTCAAATGAAGAATGGTAGCACATGCCACTCTGAAACTAATACTAATGAAAATGATATTGAAGAACTAAACTTGATACAAATGAATTGGGTTATCCTAATATGTATTTTATTTCATATTTAGGCATGGATATTGGTGCTAGCAGCCAAATCAGTTTGCAAAATGGCAAAAAAAATTCTAGACAGACATGGAGTAAATTTGAAGAGGATACCTTATTGACTATACTTGAGGATGTTGTTGTCAAATGTGGTAATCGTTGAGATAATGGGAGCTTCAAATCGGGAACATTGAAAGAGATAGAGATTGCACTAGTAAAATTGATTCCAAATTATGACTTGAAAACTACTCCACACATTGAGAACAAGATACGAATATTGAAAAGCAATATGGAATAGTATATGATATGTTGAACAGAAGTGGGTTTGGATGGAATGATATAAAAAAATTTGTGGAATGTGGTAAAGACCAAGTGTGGTTGAATTATGTTCAGGTTGGTTGGTTCTTTGCCTTATACTTTTTATGTTCAAATCACTAGTGTTTTTTTTCTAATGAGAATTAATTACTATATATTGAACTATCTTGTAGATTCATAAGGATGTAGAAGGCTTGAGGAACAAGAGTTTTCCAATTTATGAAAGGTTGGCTAATATCTTTGGAAAAGATAAAGCAATTGGTCGGGGAGTGGAAACACCAGCAGATATGGTTAATCATATGGATGAAGAAGCTGATGATGCTACAAAAAATGATGATACTACAATAAATGATGATACAAGGTCAGTGAATCAAATGTTGTTTAGATCGTCTAATTGGGGGAAAATAGCATGCTCAAATGACAGAATGTTGGAAATTGCATCCTCATTCAAGAAAATGTTTGAGCAATCATTTGAGCAAATGAGACAAATTAGTGAGCGAATTGTTCAACGAAATGGGGATGGAAAGGACATTGCTTTGGAGTTGAAGAACATGGGACTCTCGGACGACGATCAACTCTATGTCTTGACATACATTTTAGAGAAACCACAATATATGGCGACATTTATGTCGGTTGATGCATCATTGCGTTGGACATTTGTGAGGAGAATCATGAGGGTGATACGATATCCATAATAAAGTGGTTTAGTTTTGTGAAACTAACCTGCTTTTGAGAACATTTAGGTGGTTAATGACTTAAACATTTAACATGGTACAATATTTTGTTTTTACACCTTGTTGGGAATCCATACTATTTTGTATGTGATTTGTGTTTAAGACTTCTTTTCAATTATGGTATTTCTATTTTAATTTCCGTTTTATCCAAATCAATGCAAATTATAGATGTGGTATTTTCTTTTAATATGTGCAATACCATCATGTACTAATATTATTGATTTCTGATTTTTATATGGATAATAGGTTTTCTAAAAAAAATTCAAAAAAATAGAGAGAATGAGGAGGGAGAGTGGAGAGAGAATGAGAAGAGACCGAATCCGCCACTAGTCCCAAATCTCAACCCGAGCTCGGTCCCAAATCCTAGCCTCGACCTCGACCTTGACACCGATTTCGACCCTAACTCAGATCTCGACTCTGGTATCGAATCTTGACTCCGATCCCAATCTCAAATCCTGACCTTGATCCTAAATTTGAAATTCAACCCCAAAACTATAATCTAAATTTACTATATTTAAAGTTTAAATGCTAATACAATACAATACGGTGGTAAACAAACATTGTATAATGTAATACATGTTAATACGATGCCAAACCAAACAATATATTGTATAACACTAAGGGTATGTTGGCACAATATACTGCATTGTATTGTACTGCATTGTATTGTATTGTATTGTATTGTATACAAAAATACAATGTAATACAATACAATATAATACGATGTGTCAAATAAGCCATAATACAATATAACACATACAATGTAATATAATATACTATAAAATAATACGGTGCATTAAACATACAATATGGTCTTTTGTTAAGATCAAAAGAATAAGACCAAACTGTGGCAAATTAAATAATTTAGAGAACATTTATGACAATTATTCTTATTTATTAGACGAATTTTGAGTCTAAATTACGAATAAAATACTGACCCTAATTCACGCTCAGACCTCTGTCTCGTCTCGTCTCGTCTCGTCTCTCCCAAGTTTTCTGTGGCTAGGGCAAGTCTGTCTTCTTCTTCTTCTGATCTCGAAATTTCTGAAGAGTTTCATTTCTCTTCCGATTTCAGGTCATTTTCTTAGAGTCTTCTTCTTAGAATCTTCTTGATTCCTCTCAGATTTTCATGGTCTTCTACTCAGATTCAAAAAGTTTTTTTGCTAATCTTCAATTTTTTTCCTCAGATTTTCACGGTCACTGTTTCTTCATCATCAGACGAGGGCGAATTAGAGCTTGACAGTTCCTCTTGCAGATTCTAGAGCATCAAAGAGCGATAGTCTTTCTGTGTAACATAAGGTAAATTGAACTTTTCCAGTGTTTTGGATTGGCGTCGTCTTTTTTTTTTTTATATATATATTCATTTGTTGTGAATTTTTTCTTGCGTTTTCTTAGCAACCAAACTGAGTTCACTTTGTTGCTATTGAGCACTTGGAAGTTTTGCAGAATTTGGAATTGTAGAATTTTTGAGAAACTGGTTAATCTTGTGCAAAAAAGAAAAAAAAAATTAGGAAAGTTGATTTTCTTTCAATTCTGCATGTGAACTACTTAACTTTTGTATCCTTGTAAGGTTCAAACTTTTTCTTTCCGGGGGATCAATTTAGGATATGTTAGCTTAATTTGGTTTCGTTATGAATTATGATAAGATTATGGTCTGCGATTATTGATTTGCTCTCAACATGGAAGACATTTGTTGTTCTATTCGTTTTGTTGATTTGTTAATTATTGAGAAATCTCCTTTGTTTTTGGGTCTTACTGGAAATCTGATATGGTTGTTAATATTCATTGGAAACGATGTGATGTATCGAGTTTTTATATATTCTCTATGTTTGATATCTAGACTTTATATGTTTTGAATTCTGATTGTTAACCATGTGAAGCTGTAGATTCACAATAACAATAGTGTTAGGTTGAGAATATTGAAAATTGGTACTACTAGTGAAAAATTATTAGTTGCCTATATATCTATGTTGAGTTCAGCTATGTCACTATACGTGTTAGTATCTAGGTTGAAGCGTTTTTATTGTTAGGAATTTAGGATTTATATTGAAGC
Source organism: Artocarpus heterophyllus (assembly GCA_025403435.1). NCBI lineage: Eukaryota > Viridiplantae > Streptophyta > Magnoliopsida > Rosales > Moraceae > Artocarpus > Artocarpus heterophyllus. Next base: position 16,055,909 of record CM046331.1, on the reverse strand, counting down.
CACAAATTAATGCAATTTTATTATTCAGAGCAAATTTTATTTAGTGTTCCTTCTGCTTGACCATTTTCAATCTTTATTAGGTGAGGAACCAGTACTAACAAAGGAAGGGCTTTAGACTTGTCAAACGACATACCAATCTTTTGAAACCAGTCAATTTCTGTTAACAATCTTTTAATTCGCATTTGCAATCCAGTATGCAGAAACATATTCAAAGTTGAATCAAATTATCCATCCCATTTAACAAACAGGTCACACAAAATACACGCCGAAAACAAAGAGAGATGAAGTCCAGTCCATTTGAAACCCATAACATTGTCCGTCAATATTTTTATACAAGCCATGGCAGAAGCAGAATATGTGGAGAGGAGAAAGGCAAAGAGAACAACTACAAAATATTGACACAAGGAGGAGGACTTACATCTTTTAGTTTTTAGGGATCCTGAAATTCTATATTCCTAATATTAGATAAAAGTCAAGTATAGCAGAAACGAAAATATTTAAGACAAATATAGAACTCCAGAGGAGTCTCTCTTCAAAAACAATTAAATAAGACAGGACGGACAATGTAAAAGTGAATTAGACAGGACTTCTTCTCTGTTTCTTTTTTGCAGTTTATGTTCTGTGTAATCTGTTTCTGTATTAGGGTGCAGAATTTGGTTCCAAATCTGATTCTGCTTCTGCATGCTGGATTGCAAATGCACATTCTTTGTATTCAAGTTTTGTTGTATTTGGATTTGGTATATGATATGGTATTGGGAGTTGCTTTATTCTTAGAAAATAATGTAGTTACATGTATTTGTTTATTATTAGAACTTTTAGTTTGCATTTTTATTTGTACAAGTAATATAGGTGCTACAGGTAATGGGACAGGGGGATTCCTCCGTCGCTTGAGATCCAACAATTTATGGGACGCTATGGTGGAGAATGTAAATTGCTGACAGACTTGGAGATCTAATTTTTTGCGCTGTCTCGATAAAAGTTTTAAATTTTCTGTTATAAAAAAAAGAGCCCAAGCCTGTTTTCAATGCTAGCTGTACTCTGGTAAAAGCCTCTTGTTTGCTCCCCATCCCTCCTAAATTTTTTGTTTCTTATATGAGCCATGACCTTTTTCTGGCCAGATTTTCAGCAACTTTTTATTATTAATTGTTGTGGTTTTCCTTATTCCAATTGGGAAAATTCATGCTTCTACAGTCTGTACAAGGAGGCAGGAGGACTGATTATGGGTTGCAGGATGAGGGTGGAAATGTCTTCATGATTCCATGATCCATCCCTTCTCTTATATATTGTTCATAATTAGGTTTCATGCTCATATATTTTTCTCTTTCTTTCAGATCTGTGTCTACAATGGGAAGGAAGAAGACAGAAGATTCTGGTGCAGCTGTGAAGGCCAAGACTGGCAGCTCTAAAGATGGAAAGAAACCTTCTGTCTCTGCTATACTGGCTGGCATGGACCAGAAACCCGATAAACCCAAGAAAGGATCTTCCTCAAGCACGAAGGTGAAAACAGCTCCAAAAGTTTCATCTTATACTGATGGTATAGACCTTCCTCCCTCTGATGACGAAGAGGAGGACTATGTTTCAGAAGGAGAACAACAAGAGGTTGATACACACAAACGATCCAATCAGCAGAAAAGGCCTGATTCCAAGACCCTTGATGTGTCAATAACGGACAAAGAGTTAAAAAAGCGTGAAAAGAAGGATCTTCTTGCTGCCCATGCCGTTGAGCAGGCAAAGAAGGAGGCTCTTAAAGATGACCATGATGCATTCACCGTTGTTATTGGAAGTCGGGCTTCAGTTCTAGATGGGGAAAATGATCTCAATGCTAACGTCAAGGATATAACAATTGAAAATTTTTCTGTGTCGGCTCGGGGAAAAGAACTTTTGAAGAATGCATCAGTGAAAATATCTCATGGAAAGAGGTATGGTTTGGTTGGACCAAACGGTAAGGGCAAATCTACCCTATTGAAGCTTCTTGCCTGGAGGAAGATTCCAGTGCCAAAAAACATTGATGTGCTTCTAGTTGAACAGGAGGTTGTTGGCGATGATAAAACTGCGCTTGAAGCAGTTGTTTCGGCTAATGAAGAACTTGTCAAACTTCGCCAAGAGGTTGCAACATTGCAGAACTCAGTTTCAACTGCAGAGGGCGAGGAAAAAGATGACAATTATGATGACAACAATGAAGGAGAGAAGCTTGCTGAATTATATGAAAAGTTGCAATTAATAGGATCAGACGCAGCAGAATCTCAAGCTTCAAAGATTCTTGCTGGGTTGGGTTTCACAAAGGATATGCAAGGCCGTCCAACTCGGTCATTTAGTGGTGGTTGGAGGATGAGAATATCATTAGCTAGGGCACTCTTTGTGCAGCCAACTCTATTGTTGCTTGACGAGCCCACAAATCATCTTGACCTAAGGGCTGTTTTATGGTTGGAAGAATACTTGTGTAGATGGAAGAAAACCTTGGTTGTTGTTTCACACGATAGGGATTTCCTAAATACAGTTTGCACTGAGATTATTCATCTGCATGACCTGAAACTCCACTTCTACCGTGGAAACTTTGATGATTTTGAAAGTGGCTATGAGCAACGTCGCAAAGAGGTGAATAAGAAGTTTGAGATCTATGACAAGCAAGTGAAAGCTGCTAAAAGGAGTGGGAACCGGGCTCAGCAGGAGAAGGTCAAGGATCGAGCAAAGTTTGCACAAGCCAAGGAAGCATCAAAAAGCAAGGGTAAAGGCAAGAACACCGCTGATGAGGATGACACACCACCTGAGGTCCCACAAAAGTGGCGGGATTACAGTGTGGAGTTTCACTTTCCTGAACCTACTGAGCTTACACCTCCACTCTTGCAACTAATTGAAGTCAGCTTTAGTTATCCTAATCGGCCAGATTTTAGACTGTCAAATGTTGATGTGGGGATTGATATGGGTACCCGAGTTGCTATTGTTGGACCTAATGGAGCTGGAAAATCTACATTGCTCAACCTCCTTGCTGGTGATTTGGTTCCCAGTGAAGGTGAAGTACGGAGGAGTCAAAAGTTGAGGATTGGTCGGTACTCTCAGCATTTTGTTGACCTGTTGACAATGGATGAAACACCAGTTCAGTATCTTCTTCGTCTCCATCCAGACCAAGAGGGTCTTAGCAAGCAGGAGGCTGTCCGTGCAAAGCTGGGAAAATTTGGACTACCTAGCCACAACCATCTTACTCCAATCGCAAAATTATCTGGGGGACAGAAAGCACGAGTCGTCTTCACCTCGATATCGATGTCAAGGCCCCACATCTTGCTGTTGGACGAGCCTACAAATCATTTGGATATGCAGAGTATTGACGCACTGGCTGATGCACTTGATGCATTTACCGGTGGAGTTGTGCTGGTCAGCCACGATTCGAGATTGATATCACGCGTATGTGAGGACGAAGAGAAGAGTGAGATTTGGGTTGTTGAAGATGGTACTGTACGGTCATTTCCAGGGACTTTTGAGGAGTACAAGGAGGAGCTACAAAGAGAGATTAAAGCTGAAGTTGATGAGTAATTATGTCTTTGTGATGATTTTTGTTTGAACCCTACACCATAAAATTTTGCAGGCCTTTGCTTTTTATTTTATTTTATTTTTCTTCTTTCTTTTTTTGAGTAAGGGAGCTTTTGATTTCTCGATAGAGAGAATAAACATGGCCTTTGTTATACGGATGCGTCTCTTATTATTTATTGAGTGTATTTTTTCACCTTATTTGCGGGGCTAATAAAGTTGGATGTTCTGTAGGTGTGTTTTTTTTTTTTTGATGATTCAAAAATTGTCTTTAAGGTTACCTTCAGTTCTGGTTCAGTCCTTAACATTTAAAAATATCATTTAGGTCATTAAAATATAACTGTATTTCAGTTTCGGTCTCTATATCAACTTTAATAGGAAACTTTTAAAATGTCTTAATCTTTAATCTTTAATTTATTATTTTGTGTTACTTTTGCTCTGTATTATAAGTAAGAGTTAATAAGAACTAAAATTTGAAAAAACAAAAATGAAAAATATATTGCTCTAGAGGAGATAGCGTTTTAGCACCCAATATTGGTGCTACAGTGCATGTCAGGGGCAATTAATTCCACAAATAATCTAAATTTTCAGTAAGTTACCCACTTTGTTTAAAGTCTATAAATAAGACCATATTAGCTTATTTAGAGAAAGAGGCTTAATCCCCCAAAATTGAGAGCCATGGAGAAATATCTAGGAAAATTTCTATTAGATTTTTATTTTTATTTTCAGTTTAGGATTTTGTTTTTAGTAAATTCAAGGTAAAAGACAACTTGAAGATCAAGAGGATAATATTGAAGATTTGAGAGTTAAAGCTTGGAGAATTTTGATACCTCTATATGGATTTTTCTTTCTAATTTTCTATCTTTGAATTTTTGCGAATTGGGATGTTGGATGTTGGATGTTGGAACCTTTGTTTTGTGTTTAATACTATGTCTTTGATTGTCTACTTTATTTTAATTGTTTTTCTATAAGCTTATTTGTGTTATTTTGTTTCTTAATACTTCCGATTTACAGACCATGAATTGGACGATTTGATATTTAGAATTTGGCATTCGAGAGAGGGAATTTTAGATACGATTTTGGATAGTGCAACCTATGGTTTTATAGAGTTCGAGAGGTCTATAATTCCTTTGAAGCCCTTTGAAAAAGAACCATTGAACGTGATAATATTTGTTTTCTTGATTTTGAATAGAGATATTGAAATAGGAATTTATAAATATTCAGCTCGGTACGAGAGAAAGCAGAAATAAATTAGGGTTCTTGGCTTATAAGCTAGGAGAGTTGATTGATAATAAATTGGAATAAAAATATTTTAGTATTTTTTTATTATTTTCTTTATCTTTTCTTAATTGTTAGCTTATTTTATTTATATTTGTTCTTTATTTTTTATGTTTCGATTTATTCAAATAATTCTAGAGTTAACCAATTTCGTTACTTAACTAAATTGAGAATCCTCGTAGGAACAACATTTTACTTATTATTTTATTCCTTGTATGTGATATTGTGCATTTGTAATTCACACAACAAGCTTTTAGTGCCGTTACCGATGATTGTTGTTTAATTTGGTTTATATCGATACCAATTAACTCCAGGATTAATTTGGATATTTTTATTTGCTATTGTTTATTTTTGGTGTCTTTAATTTTTGTTTTAGTGTCTTTGTTTGACGTACTTGGAGATGTTTCATCAACAAGCCCTTCTTAACTTTGTTCAACAAGATTCAGAACCACTTTATAGTGCTTAGAGATTCAAAGAATTGCTTTCGAGGCTCCCATATCATGGTTTGTCAAAGGAGGGCTAACCTCACGTTTTTCTTAATGGTTTGAGCGACATAACAAGAAACACGGTGGAATGTGGAAATGGCACCGCCACTCTCTACCAACTATCCGTTGATGAAGCCTACTAAATGTTGGAAGATTTAGCGGAATACAATTATTCAGATTTGAATTGTTCAAAGAACAACCATGGTTAGGAGAACAATTCCAACTTGATAGAGCCGCGAGTTGACACTACCTCAAGAGACTATACCGGCACTTACCCAATTGACAATGCAAATCAATAAATTGAAGGGTAATGCCAATTAATTGATGATTTCCCAACTTGCTCAAATTAATGGTATAGTAATCTAAGTTGGACAAATTGCCAAGTTGAAGCAACGTAATATGCCCAACACGTTTGAGGTTGAACCAATTAAGGAACCGACACCAAGAGAGGAGCACCTGGTGATTTTTTAAAATAAATCTCTAAGTGAGGATGGGCCACAAGACTTGGTCATGGAAGAAGAACTGCAAGAAGAAGTCTTTGGTCCTCAACTTGAAGCGGCAACACCATTCCTTAAAGATCACATTTATGAATATCCTATGTACCAACACCTTTTCCACCAACATTAGCATCACTCCTACAAGCCCAATAAGCCTATTGATTGGACCCGAATCAAGTTGGACACACATGCCATAACCGTTCATAACATGTCAAGCTTGAGGGTATCCACAATAAAGACTCATTTGTAGTGTTATTTGACATCTACTATGGGCAAAAGCCACTCTTTGATGAGCTTTTCTCCAATAGTGTAACGTCCCGAAATTTATTTAACATTAATGTAATGTAAATGATGAATTAGTGTGCCATAATTAAAGTTTTAACTTTAATTAGATTATTTGGTTGGATTTTGAATTTTGGTTGTTTTGTTAAACTGATGTATTCAAATGATTTCTCATTTGTTTTAAAATGATGTTTTGAGTTTTAAAACACAACAATTTGTAAAATGTTAAAAATACTCTGTTTTACAAAACCGTGGGCGGCACATGGTTTTCGCACAGTAAAACCGCCCACCGATTTTCTCTATTTATTTCTCTCTTCTCTCTCTCCCTCTTCATTCTCACGGGCTCTCTCTCTCTCTTCCCTCTCTCTCACTCGGCAGCCCCTCTCTCTCTCTCAATCTCTCTCAAATTTTTGATTTCCATTCGAATCCAAGTTTCGGAACAGCAAGGAGGAAGCTCGGGGACGTGATTCGGTGACCGAGAACGTGGATTGAAGCTTCGATTCGAGGTTAGATTCGAAATTTCTAAACTTTTTCAAAATTTTCGATTTTGTGTGTTTTTGAAATCTAAGCTTGTTTAAGCTTAGAAAACCGTGGAATTGTGTTAAATGAGCTTAGAACAACTAGAATCTAAACCTAGATTGAAGAAAAACGGATTGGATTCAAGATTTTCATTTTTCTCCTCTTTTTCTCATTTTCGGATTTTTGAGGATTTCGAGTTCAAATGTTGTTTAAATGATTCCAAATATGTTTTAGAATGTTTTTCTATCAACTATAGTTGTTTTTCATGCCTGGGATTTGAGAAAAACAGGTTGGAATCCAGATTTGGATTTTGGGGATCGAGAAACCCGTGGCTGGGATTTCTGGATTTTCCCAGTTCGGCAGGCCGAAGTTCATGTTCGGCAGGCCGGAGTGATGATCGGCAGGCCGGTGTTCTTCCGACCGGCAGGCCGAATCTGGGGACATGTTCGGCAGGCCGAACTTTGCTTCCGGCAGGCCGAACTGTACAGTTCGGCAGGCCGAAGCAGGGCGTCCGGCAGGCCGACCGAGGCATGGAAAATTTTGTGATTTTTACCCGATTTCATTGTTTTGAACCCTAATTTAAATCCCAACCTTATAGGATGATTTTAATGATACAAATGGCACACTAGGACATCATGAAATGATTTAGTAACATAGAATGTCTCGAACTAGATATTGATCGGCTTAGTTTGTATCTAGGATTGTTCGTGGTTCCGTGGAGCTAACGTATAGCGGACCGGGATTACGGTGTGGGGTACCGGCACGAGTACTGAGGTAGGACTTCTATCCTATTTATTTGGTAGCCTGGTTTTGAAATGATTTGGCTTTGAAAAGGATTTCTATCCAAAATGTTTTCAACGGATGTTTGAAAATGGTTTTATCGGTTATATTTTTATATACCGTGACATGAAATGAATTTCATAATGAATGTAATTGACAACACTCGGTAATTGGGTTTTGAATGATAATGATAATGAACACTAAGGCATGATGCCATATCAGAGATCGGGTCGTGTGACGAACGACCTTGGGGGCAGGTCCCGAAACCCAGCTGGGCCACTACGGTGGTGATATCATGGTTTGCCTAGGTAAAAGTAAATTGGTGTTTTGATTTGACGAGTAGACTGTTCTGTGTCAGAACGGTTCTACTCAATTTATTTATTTATTTATCTAACGTTTTATTTCTGTATACTCCTGATAATGTTTTGTTTCTTTGCATCAAATTATTTTATAAAACCTAGTCCTGCTGAGCCTTTCGCTCACGTTTTATTGTTTTAAATTTCCCCCCCCCCCTTCTAGGTGGTTTTCCATATAGGTTTGGAGGAGATTCTTTAGACCGGACTCAGGAGCAATAGGAGAATTTATTTACATTCAGTATTATTAATCAAGGCATGTAAGGCTTAACTTTATTTGTACTTGGACTGTAATTGTATTTGTGATATTGTCAGATCCATGTGTGTGCACAAGTTGTGGGTTGTGGAACCCATATTCGCGGTTTTTATTCAATTATTGTTATTTGATTTATGATTTTAAATTCCTTTATCAAATGTGGTGGAAAAATCTCTTTATTTCTTGCTTAATTGGATTTTTAAACCCTTAATTTCAATTAAACTCTCATTTAATTAACCTAAATATTCCGCCACGTCACCTCCCGTACTCCGGGGCGTGACAAATAGTCAAGCTAGTGACTTTAAAACAAGCATTTCTTGAGAGGCAACCTAAGGTATCTAAACTTTATTTTTAATTTGTTTTTGTTTATTGCTACTTTATTTTAGGTTGTTGAGTGCTTTTGTTTTTGTTGTTGGTCCTTGAATAGGTCTTTAAACAAGTTTAGGGGTTGTTGATATCTCGAAAGGAAGCTCCAAAATCTCCAATTGTCTACCACCCAAAAAAATCCTCTAACTAAAAGATATTGTGAGAATGAAGGAAGAGCGGGGAGAATTTCAAATCGTTCACTTGTAAGGCAAGTTTTCTTTGCTTTCTCTCTGTCTTTTTTTTTTTTTTTTAATTTCCTTACAGTGAGGACAATGTTTATTTTTAAGTTTGGGGGAGAGAAAAAAAATTCCTATTCTTTTTCATTATTTTGTGTTTGTGTTCTTTTTCAGTTTTGTGTGTGTGTTTTTGAGTAATTTTTTTTTCAGTTTTGATGAGTCAAAACCAATGATAAGATATTGCTTTATTTGATAATAACTCTTGGGAAATGATTATCATTAATTTTGTCTGTGTGCTTGATTCTTGTGTTAGTCCTATTTTTGCTTCTGATACCATTTTGGGCACATAGTCATGACCACTTAGGTATTTTCTATACTTAGAGAAAGTTCATTTGAATTAAGCGTTTTTTTTTTTTAAATCTCATTGAATTCTAGAACTTGTTTGATTATCACTTGAAGCGAAATCCTAGATAATGCAGCACTTAGGACATGATTTAAGCTATCTTTAGACCGTTTAAGCGTTTCGAGCCTACCTTTGAATATTTATCCCTAGTCACCCTATTGAGCTTGATTTAACCTTTTCTTTGTTACTAAGAATTTTATCTTTTATCTGAGCCTTTAAATAATTTCTTCCAATTTCTAACATTCACCTTACAAGCATGTAGGTTACTCTAGGACATATTTTTGAGCGATTTTTGCATATGGGAGGAAGGGTGGTGTTATGCAGACATTGTGTTCATTTACATAAAAAAATATACAAAAATATGTATATAAAAAATACAAAAATAAAAAAATGAAAAGAAAAAAAGAATGCTACATCCATTGTTCATGTTCATAATGCAAAAGATATAAGTTTGGGGGTGTAGTTTCCTTTTTTTTTTAAAAAAAAAAAAAGAATAAGAGTAGATGTCAAGTGAGTTTATTTTCAGGGGTTGTATTTGAAATGTGACTAGAGCTCTACATAAGGTCCTACAGTAATTGGCGTGTTTTAAGGGTGATTTTGAACCAAAAGTATATCCTTTATTCTACCTTAGCTCTAGTTACACTTTACAAGCTTATAAAGTCCTATTGATCCTTGGTGATGTGTTAATCTATATTAGAAGAGAGTGATATGAAAAGCAAGCCTATAAATTCTCAAATTCCTTTCATCTACAGATCAATATTAATTCATTTGTTTGCATAAACTGATCCAAGTTGAGAATGGTTAAATAGAAAATGGCTAATCACACACGCGTGAAAAACCTTAGGTGAGGTCAGCTTAGCATTTGAATTGAAATTCTAGACATTTTCATTGATTTGAGTTTCTCTTGAGTTGTTAATTTTGTGTAATCTTTAAGGCATGTTATTGAACTTAAAACCGAATCATTACTCATTCTTACTTTTTTTTTTCTATTTTGTTTTTGTTTTTGCTCGAGAACTAGTAAAATGAAAAGTTTGGGAGTGTGATGACTTTATGAAAATAAAATCATTATGCACTTTTTATGAATTTAAAATGTTAGCCCTAGAGATTTTTAATATAATATAAGATAATTTAATTTTATGTAACTTTAGTTTATTTTGAATTAATTTTAATTTAGAATTTTTTTAGTTTAATTTAGTTAGTTTGTTATCAATTTTATTTTGTTTAGTTTTCCTTTTCAATTATTATTTTTTTCTTTTTGTGTAGGTAATGAAAATAGGCAATTGTGGTAATTAGTAAAAGAATGGGAACAAAAGAAATAAAAAATTTGGATTTAAGAAAAGGCTAAAGTAAGCTTTACTCTCATCCATCTGCCACGCGCCACCAAAGCTATCAGATCAAAAGATACACGTCCAAAACGCGAGTGTGAGGTTAGACTCCCCTGCCGCACATTAAACTAGTGAGACCCAGCTATAAAGTGCCTCAGTCAAGTCAGATCCCCTGCGTGTATGCCCAATAGATTTCCCATGTAGTCCAGTTTTTGATCAATAGTTTGCCACGTGTGCATTCCTGCCTAGCTCCAATTAAAACCCGATGCATGGCTAGGATTGTTTGAGGACTAGAAGCACATTTTCCTTTCACGTGACTGGCGTTTACGATTTGAAAATAAATGCCTTTTTGTTGAAAAAAATTTAAAAAAAGGAAGGTAAAGACCTAATCAGACTTTTTATTTCCATATTATTCCAACGGAGTTGGCACTGTAGCGCGTGTCAAGGGCAATAATTTCCAAAAAAAAATTCTAAATTTTCATTAAGTTAGCTATATTCAAAGTCTATAAATTGGATCCTTTTAGGCTATTTAGAGAGAGGCCTAATCCCTCAAAACTGAGAGTCGAAGAGAAATATCTAGGCAAATTTGTATTAGATTTATATTTTTATTTTAAGTTTAGAAATTTGTTTTCAATAAATTCAAAAAGGAAGACAACTTGAAGATCAAGAGGAGAAGACTAAAGATTCGAGAGTCAAGCTTGAAGAATTATGACACCCCCGTAGGGGTTTTTCTTCCTAATTTTCTATCTTTGAATTTTTGTGAATTGAGATGGAACCCTTGTTTTGTGTTTAACACTATGTCTTTGATTATCTATTATATTTTTAATTAGTTTTCTATAAGCTTATTTGTGTTATTGTGTTCTCAATGTTTCTGATTTACTGGCCATGAATTAGATGATTTGATATTTAGAATCTGGCACTTGAGAGAGGGAATTTTAGATATGATTTTGGATAATACAAGCTAGGAGGCCTATAATTCCTTTGAAGCCTTTTGAAAAAGAACCTTTTATTTTCTTAATTTCTATTACAGATATTAGAATTGGAATTTATAAGTATTTTTGCTAAGCACTTGATTGAATGAATTTATTAGTAATCCTAACTTATGTAATTTTGTAGTTTTTAGGTGAATTGATAGCTTTAATTTTGTGTTTTTACATTTATTTAGTTAATTTAATTAATTGATAAAATTTAGTTAATTGTGTCTTTTTGTAATATTTTATTTTACTTTAGTTTATTTTATTTTTGTTTGTTTCGTTTTGCTTTTATTATATTTAGTTTTACTTCTATTCTATTTTATTACTATTTGTTTTAGTAGGTTAAAGAGGCATGTTGGAACCTTAGATTAGCTCGAATTTGCGCCCCAGCATAATGGAAAAGTCGCGGCGACATGGAGTCACACTAAGCACTGGCGGCTTTGCCAACAAAGCCCACAGCTACGTGAAGTTGAGCATCAGGTCTATGAAATCCAAAGCATACAGCCACGCTGTTTAGGCGCTTGTAGTCACACGTGTCCTTTTTGGCCCAAATGCAAGAAATTCAAAAGTGCATGGCCGCTCCTAACTTTTTGCCCCTTTTGGCCCATTAGTGGTGCTGATTCGTCAGCTGAATTGAGGACAAATTCCCCAAAGTTTTGGAGGTATATAAATACTCTTCTAGGGTTTGTGCAAGAAAATTTTGGACCTGATTTGAAGAGGAAATAGCTACCACCTTGGAGTTCAAAGGAAGAGGAGAAGAGAAGCTTGAAGATCATTTTGAACTCTACCATTTTTTTATTTCTTTACTCTTTCTTTTCTTTGAATTTCTTGTAAATTGTTATGGATTCCTTTTTCATATTTTGGTTTGCGTTTTTAGTTTTATTTGTGATTATGTGTAACTAAGTTTCCTAGTCTAGAGGGCTGTGGACTCAAGTTGATATTGTGTTTGGTTTATTGGCATAGATTAATGCAAGTTTTTTATTTTAAGTACTTGTGAAAGGAGGGTTCTAAATGTGGGTTTAGGAAATACAACCTAGAAAATTATTGACTTAGGAGACTTATGATTTTCTTTGTGGCTAATTGTAGAACGTACTTAATGAACTCTTAGTAATTGATTTTAAATAAGGATATTGGAATTAATTATTTTGGGTAAATTTCAATTGAGTACTTAAGAGAGAAAAAATTGGGATACATGAGAGTTCTATGCCAATAAAGTAGGGAAGTTAATTTGTCACTGGTCTAGGAAATTACCAATCGCAATGGAAACTTGGTGAATTAGTTCCTCTAGACCTGCACCATCATCATTCAATTTCATTTATGTTTGTCATTGATTTTAATTTCTTAATTTAATTTTAGTTTATTTTAATTGCATACTTTTAATTAAAATTTCCATGAAATTCAATATTGTCTAGATAAAATTAGTTATGCTGAAACCACAATAGATAGTCAATTTTTAGTAATTCAATCCCTGAAGAAAATGATACTTTACTCCCACTCTATTACTTGTGATCATATATCCTTGCACGTGGCCAAGTTTTTTATTGTAAGTCATCTACTCCAAAAGAGCTTCTTGGCTTATAAAATAGGAGAGTTGAATAATAATGTATTGGCATGAAAAGATTTTAGAATCTTATTTATTATTTTCTTTATCTTTTCTTAATTTTTAGGTTATTTATTTATTTTTTTCTTTTTTTTTCTTTGTTTCAATTTGTTCAAATAATTTTAAAATCAACCAATTTTGATACCTCACTAAATTGATACATTCCTCATGGGAATGATACTCTACTGTTCTCTTTATTACTTGTATCCAATATTGTGCACTTGCAATTCACACAACTAAGAGGTGACGCCCACCTCTTATGTGGGGTTACTATCCATTTTCTTTGTTTGTGTATTCTATGAATTTTTTTGGATTTGATGGATGATGTGTTGGGACATTGAAGGAATCTCTCCATTAAGGTGGAGGAAGATGAGGTGGCAGGCCTTGACGATGCTACTTTGGATGAGGGACAAAGGGCTATGAAATAGTGGGTTGTTGGGGAAACTTCTTTTCTTGAATCCCTATAACAAATGATTTTTTCAATCGACGCTAATCAATGTTTGGAGGGTTAATGGGGTTGAGGCAAAGGAGGTTGCCAAAGATATTATGAAGAACCAGGATCATGTACTTGAACTTGAACCATGGACCTTTGACAAGGCCTTGGTGGTTTTGCAACCTATAGAAATTAGAGATATGGTAGAGTGCGAGAACTTCTGTTATTGTAAATTCTAAGTTTAACTACATGGCTTGCACTTGGAAGGGAGGCTAGTACATGCGAGGGAAAAGGTTGGGGACATTATGCGCACAACTCTAATGGTGTAGAAAGATCATAACGACCAGTGTTTTGGACAATTTATTAAGGTTCGGGTGAGTTTGGATGTAAGCAAATTTTAGATAATTTAAACATGCTTATAAACTCTGAATAACACATAGACAAAAATTGCAGAATAGAATTAGATCAAAATCATACCTCCAGCCATTGCCAATTCTCACACATTCAAAGATTAAGTTTTTGCTTATTTTGGGTTAGGGCGCTTCTAAACCTCTCTCAACCTCTAATGATGGTGTGATTCAAACAAAAATGAGATTGAAAGGCTTAGGGACCCAACCACACGTTATCTCTTACTCTACCCATCATAGAGCCTTTTCCACGTGTAAAGATCATGGGTATTCAGTTATAAGTGGTTTTTGGACAATTCCTAAAATGGTGGGATGATATGGACCATTTTTTTTTTGTTTTATCACAATCGGTTGCAACCGATTTTATGGGAAAAAAAATTGCCAACATTCTCCTACTTGTCCATATATTCCATCTTTTTCCATAGTAAGAAACAAAATACATGAATCATGGCGATAGGTCCTCTGAGAATCGAGTATTATCTTCCATGTATCACAATGCATCATGTCCCTTAAACACAAACCCATGTAACTTAATGAATAAACCCTATATTTATTCTAGGTCCAAACATTAATGATATTTCTCAAAAACAATAACTGTGTGCACAAGGAAGGAATCAAATATGAGAAAACATCACAAATAGAGTTTCAATAAAATAACATTCGTTCTTACAATGAAAATCACATAAAGGAACCAAGTCCCATCTTATCTACATGATCCTTGAATTTTAACGATGGCATGTCTTTTGTCAAAGGATCAGCAATCATCAATTCAATACTAATGTGTTCAATAACCACTGTTTTTCCTTAACATATTCCCTTATGGCCAGATATTTGATGTCGATGTGTTTGCTTCAACTACCACTTTTGTTGTTTTTAGCCATGAAAACTGTAGCTGAATTGTCACAATATATCCTCAATGGCCTAGATATCGAATCCACAATTCTAAGCCTAGAAATGAAACTCTTCATCCACACATCATGCGAGGTAGCCTCAAAACAAGATATGAACTCAACCTCCATAGTGGAAGTTGCAATTAGGGTCTGCTTTGCGCTTATCCAAGATATAGCTCCACCAGTAAACACAAAAATGTATCCTTATGTTGATTTTCGCGAATCAGCACAGCCAGCAAAGTCTGAATCAGAGTAGCCAATCACTTCTAAATTATCAGTTCGTCTGTACATAAGCATGTAGTCTTTGGTCCTTTGAAGGTATCTCATTACCTTCTTTGCAACTTTCCAGTAGTCTATACCTAGATTACTCTTATATCTTCCTAACATCGCAACAGCAAATGCAATGTCAGACCTTGTGCAGCCCTGAGCATACATAAGGCTTCTAAGTACAGAAGCAGAAGGAATGTTTTTCATCTGTTCCCTTTTAAGATCATTTTTCGAGCACTAGTTCAAATTGAACCTGTCGCCCTTCATAATGGGAGCTATACTCGATGAACAATCTTTCATCCGAAATCTCTCTAAAACTTTGTTAATATAGGTCTCTTGAGACAAACCCAAAATGCCTTTATATCTGTCTCTGTGTATCTTAATGCCTATAACGAAGGATGCATTACCCATATCCTTCATGTCAAAGTTTTTAGCGAGGAATTGTTTCACCTTATGTAGAATGCCCTTGTCATTGGTTGCAAGTAGAATGTCATCCATATAAAGGGCAACGAAACAAATTTTACTCCCACTGACCTTCTAGTATATGCATTGATCCATGATGTTCTCTACGAATCCAAATGAAGAGATGATGTCATGGAATTTTAAATACCACCGACGAGAGGCTTGTTTCAATCTATATATGGATTTCTTGAGCTTGCACATCAAATGCTCACCACTACTCAAGGAAAATCCTTTTGGTTGTTTCATGTGGACCTCCTCCTCTAGATCTCCATTGAGAAAGGCCGTTTTCACACCCATTTGTTGCAATTCCAAGTCAAAATGTGCAACTAATGCCAAAATGATATGATGTGAATCTTTCTTAGATACAGGAGAAAAGGTCTTCTTGCAATCGATTCCTTCCTTTTGAGTGAATCCTTTAGCAACGAGTCTTGCTTTATATCTTTTGATGTTGCCCAATGAGTCTTTCTTCATTTTATGGACCCATTTACACCCTATGGCTTTTGCACCATCAGGCAACTTGACAAGATCCTAGACTCTGTTAGATGCCATCGAATTCATTTCATCCTTCATTACATCAAACCATAAATTTGATTCTCTGTAATTCATGGCTTGTGAAAACATTTCAGGATCATTTTCGGCTCCAACATTGTAGTTAGACTCATGTAGATACACAATATAGTCACTAGGTATCGCCGATAGCTTTTCTCTAGTAGATCTCTTTAATGTTGGTTCAACATTCTCCTGAGGAGCATGTTGTCCAACAGGCTGTTCAAAAAGTTCCTGTATCTACTGTTCAGCTAGATCCACTATTTCTTGATTAGCAATCTGTGGAATTTGAACAACCTGTTGTTGTTCATCACGCATTTGAACCTTAGGCGTGTTGTGCACAACAATCAATCTATCATAAGTAGTGGAAGGTTGAGCATCCGTATAATCTTTCTCAAGAACAGTGTTCCAGGGTCGATCGCTCCCACTAATTAAGTCATTCTCAAGAAATTTTGCATTTCTTGATTCCACAATCCTAGTAATGTGAGAAGGACAATAGAATCTATATCCCTTGGATCTTTCAGCATATCCAATGAAATACCCGCTAATAGTTCTTGGGTCCAATTTCCTTTCTTGTGGGTCCAGTTTCCTTTCTTGGGTCCGGTTTCCTTTCGGCATGCCCAAATACGTATATCTCACAAACTCAGTTTTCAACCTTTTCATAATTCAAATGGTGTCCTTGGGACAACTTTGGTTGGAACTCGGTTCAATATATATGTAGCCGTTTTAAGAGCTTCAGACCACAAGGACTTCGAAATGTTGGAGTTACTCTGCATACTCCATACCATGTCCATTAATGTTTGGTTTCTTCTTTCTACCACACCATTCTGATCTAGAGAACTAGGCATAGTGTGTTGGGCAACTATCCCATGCTCTTGAAAAAACTTTACAAAAGGACCAGCTGCCTGTCCAATCTCAGTGTATCTTCCATAATATTCTCTACCTCTATCTGTCCTCATAATCTTAATTTGCCTTTCACATTGTTTCTCTACTTCAACCTTAAAAACCTTAAAGGCATCTAATGCTTTGTTCTTTGTATGAAGCAAGTAGAGATACATGTATCGTGAGTAATCATCTATGAAAGAGATGAAGTATTTCAGACCATGTGAGTCCATGTCTGCACTACAAATATCTGAATGTATGATCTCTAACATGGTTGTACTCCTCTTTGCACCTTTCTTGGATTTGTTGGTCTGCTTTCCCTTAATGCAGTCCACAAAGTATCAAAATCAGTAAAATCTAAAGCACTAAGTACTCCGTCATTTACTAATCTTTTAATCCTTTCTATGGAGATATGTCCTAATCTCCGGTGCCACAACATAGAGGAATCTTCATTGATAACACATCGTTTCATATCAGTGTAAACATGCATAGTATTATAAGTAGTTTCATTTTGCAAATTAATAGAGAAATGACCATAAGACAATGCACCATTTCCAAAAAGATCATATTTATAAAATAAACTGAAAGAAGTCTCATTAAAATTAAAGGAGTAACCTAAAGGTACAAGTCTTGAAACTGAAATCAAAGTTCTAGAGAAACTTGGAATATAAAATGTCTTTTCTAAATCTAAAAAGAAACCACTACTTAGAACTAAACTGCATGTTCCAACAGCCTCTACATGTGAACGCATCTTGTTTCCAGAATAAATGCATTGTGCACTTGACACTGGCTTTCTTAGGCTTCGCATACCCTGCAAGGTATTTGAAATATGGATTGCAGACTCAGAATCAATCCACCATGTGTTATAAATGACATCAACCATGTTAGATTCATAACAAACAAATGAGATTGATTTACCTTTCTTCTCAAGCTATTTTTGGAATTTGGTGCAATCCTTCTTCATGTGTCCCTTCTTTTCGTAGAAGAAGCACTTGGATTCCTTCTTGATTCCATCTTGGGGCAATATTTTACCTTTCCCTTTTCTCTTGGCATGGTTCTGATCCTTTCCTTACGTTGCCATTAATGCACTTTCTCCCAGTTCCATTATTAGCCTCTCTTCCTCTTGAACACACATGGTCATGAGTTCATTGATTGACCATTTATCCTTATGTGTGTTGTATGATATTTTGAAAGGTCCATATTGATGTGGAAGAGTGTTCAATATGTAGTGCACAAGAAAGGTTTCAGACATTTCAACCTCAAGAGCCTTCAATTAGGCTGCAATGTCCCTCATCTACATGATATGCTCACGTACACCTCGCACAGTAGTGAGCCTTAGGGATGAAAACTTCATAATCAGGGTGTTGGCCAGTGCCTTCTTTGAAGACTCAAATTGCTTATCAACAGCCTTCAATAGAGTCCGCACATTGTCATACTGATCCACAGAACCACGAATACCAGCAGAGATTTTAGTCTTTATGAACATAACACTAAGGCAATTAAATCGCTCCCATTTTTCATAAAGATCAACCTCATTAAGAGTGCTGGTTGCAGTAATAGCAGGTGGTTCATCCTTTTAGATAGCATAATCAATGTCCATCCACCCCAAATAAAGGAGTTTTTTCTCCTTCCAAACTTTATAGTTATCACCCTTTAGTTTGGGAATGTCACATTTTATATCAAAAAAATTCGCAGGTTGCATGACTGCATAAAATTAAACACACATGCTTATCATTCAATTTGAGGCTAATAAACAAATATCATGTTTTATCAATGCAAATCATGTTTTTAAAAATTCATGAATCTAGTGATATAAAACTTGCCTATGGGCTAAAGTTTTAATTCAATTAGATCCACATATAATGTTATGATAAAGGTATCAAATTATGTTCCTTTTCCTAATTCCTGTGGGTAAATTAGGAAATATATTATGATATTTTATCCTAATTAATCATACAAATAAAATAGAAATTCCTGAGAAATAAAATCTATTATATTCAATATGATTAATTACAATTAATGTTATAATGTGATCCAAAAAACCACTTAATATATGATTTTCATAATTAAAAATGTTGTGGCTACTCTCTAATTAAATAAAATCATATGAATCACTTAACATTTAATTTCTTTTGCATGAATGTTCATATAATATTGCACAAAACTCTAGCAATATGAAAATTAATTGAATATACTAAAATTATTTGACTTAATATTGCATGCATAATAAAACAATAAATTATACATACAAAACAACACATAATTTTAGTACATAAATACCAAAACGCAACCATAAAACAAGGTTTTGACTTAAATCTAAAATAAAGAAATCTTTTTTTTTTTCAATTTTGGTGCCCATAAAACGACGTGTCGTTTTTCCCCAGAATGGAAAAATGACGTGTTGTTTTCTCTTGATGAGTGCAACCCAAGATTAACTCAAACAACATGTCGTTTTGCCCAAAGAAAAACGACATGTCGTTTTTGTACGGATGACAACACTTTTCTTAAAACACCAAACGATGTGTCGTTTTTTGTTGAAGAAACTACATGTCGTTTTAAGTTATCTTCCTCCTTCAACCGGCTCAGAACCCATTTTCGCCCCTATACGAAACCCGTCGGTTTCAAGGCCTCCCGGACACCAAAATTTGCGTTTTCAATCACAAAAAGAATAGAAATACAATTATCCAATGATTTCTAATCTTATTTCTCATCAAAAGGTTCTCCAAAAAGATTTTGAAATTCAAAAAACAAAGAGATTTTGAATGGCATAAACGTATATATACATTACCCAAAACACAAATCATAAAACGAGCAAGGCAAAGGCATATAAGGCTCTGATACCAAATGTAAGCAAACTTTAAATAATTTAACATGCTTATAAACTCTGAATAACACACAAACAAAAATTGTGGAATAGAATTGGATCAAAATCATACCTTTAGCCATTGCCAATTCTCACGCATTCAAAGATTAAGTTTTTGCTTATTTTGGGTTGAGATGCTTCTAAACCTCTCTCAACCTCTAATGATGGTATGATTTTTTTTAAAAAAATGAGATTGAAAGGCTTGGGGACCTAACCACATATTATATTTTGCTCTACCCATCACATAGCCTTTTCCACGTGTAAAGATCATGGGTATTTAGTTATAAACGGTTTTTGGACAATTCTTAAAATGATGGGATGATATGGACCATTTTTTTTTTATCATAATTGGTTGCAACTAATTTTACCGGAGAAAAATTGCCAACAAGTTTGGATTCACCAGGCCACTACGGTGGCAAGTCAAAGTTCAGTTAGGTAATAACGAGAACTTTGTATGGGCGGATTTGAAATATGACAAGCTCCCGAATATTTGTTATGGATGTGGTAAACTTAGGCATGGCTTCCGGAAGTGTGTGGTTCCTGGCGTATCGGGGGTTGAGGATATGACCCTTTCCCCTTTTTGGGGGTGGATGAAGGCTTCCAAACCGCAAAGGGGCCATAGTCGCCTGAGTGTTTCTCAAAACAATTTTTCTCATAGAGGTGGTTTTCAAAAGGGTTTCAAGTTGGCTTCTTCACCTGCAGGTGTTGGTTTGATTGTACCAGTTTTAAGTGCTTCTTCATTGCGAAAAGGGCGTGTTATAAGAGACTCAGTAAATCAGACAGATGGTATGTCAACTTTGAGTCCGCCGTTGGTGAAAGTAGTGATCCGCCATCGAAGGTTTTGCCACGTCGAGGTCTCAGCTTCTATTCTGTAGATTTGTCAGGATTGGGATCGGTTACGGGTAAGTCAATTTCGAATTTAATTTCGAAAACAGGCTCTCGTAGTCACATGGCCAATCACTTGATTTTAAGTAAGGCTACTTTCCAACACGTGACTTCTCATGTGTTTCTGAAGGATACATTGTATGGTTCTTTGCCTCTTCGTGAGAGTGACATGCATAATCACGTGGGGATTGGAACTAGCATGTTCTCGAGTTTAGGTAATTCCCTGCCTTTTTCGCAGTGCGCCTCTTCGGCATCGCTCGATTCTCATCCTTAGAATTCTATTCTCTCTTTGCTTGAGAATGTACCTTTGCCCTTTCAGTTAGGGGCGAGGTCCATAGTCGGTGGTTTTGAAAAAACGGGAGGAAGAAGTTGGCTGTGAAAAATGGAAAGGGTATGGATCTTATGAAGACCCCTTTTCAGCCATGAAAGGTGTGTCTAAAAGGAAGAACGTGGTTGGTAGTAGTTGGGAAGAGATAGATATGAAAAAAAAAAAAAGGCTATGCTTAGCGACTTTAACGAACTTGGCAAAATCGGTGGAGGCTGTTGTGCAGCCCCGTCAGGCCTAATGAATCTCTTTTGTTGGAACGCATGGGGTGTGGGGGATCCCTATGCGGTGGACAAGCTATGCATGATTATTTGCACTATTTCCCCTTGTTTAGTATTCTTCTCAGAGACTAGGCTTTGTGGTCTTTTGGTGCAGTTGATCACGGAAAAAGTAGATTTTAATCATGGTGTTCACGTCGACCATGTCGGGAGAAGTGGTGGCTTAATCCTCAAGTGGAATGATGAGGATTTGGTGAATGCTAAAAGTTTCTCCAGATTCCATAGTGACTGCTTTGTCATGAATGATATTGGTGTTTGGCGCTTCGGAGGTATTCATGGTAATCTTGAGCGATGTCAATGAGTTCATACTTGGACCCTTATGAGACGGTTGAAGGATTTGTTTTCTTTGTCGTGGTTTCTTAGGGGTGATTTTAATGAAATTCTTTATCCATCAAAAAAGCTCGGTGGGTATAATCGGGCTCGCTCAAGTACGCAGCATTTTGGAGATACTCTTGAGGTATGTGTCTTGTTTTATGTCGGTTTCTCTGGACCTGAAATGGCTTCGAATAATAAGCAGGAAGATGCAGACAATAGTTACGAAAGGCTGGATCGTTTTATGCGTGATGAGGCATGGAAGACCATGTTCTTGGATTTTTTGTCCGACTTTTTCAGTTCGGATCATCGGGCAATAGCTATCTCTCTTATAAGCAATGATGTAGGGTTTGGTCATTGGCATAAGAAGCAATGGAGATTCTTGTTTGACCCAATCTGGATGACGACTGAGGCTTTTAAGGATGTACTTGGGTGTTCTTAGGCATGTATGGAGCAAGGCAATGGCCCACGTAGTTTTTTGCAGTCGTTGGAAAAATGTGCATATGATCTGAAGGATTGGAGTGTGTCCACCCTTGGTAATCTTTCTAAGCGCGCTAGGTCCTTGTAAGAAGAGCTAGAGGGGCTTAATAAACGTTCTTTCTAAGGAGGTAAAGCATATTATTTGGACCAAGGAAAAGGAATTGAACAAGGTGTTGGCTTTGGAAGAATACTATTGGTGATGGCAGGCAAGGGTTGAGTGGCTCCATGGGGGGTTGGGTGGACTATAATACTAAGTTCTTCAATTCTAAAGCTTCGAAGTGAAGAAAACCTAATCGAATTAGGGGGGCTAGAAAACCAGCATGGGCATTGGTTTATGGACGAGAGCGAGATTGTTATGGAAATTGAAGAATATTTCTGAACTATTTTCTCTTCTAGTTCACCGCCACAAGGTGATATTGACAGAGTAGTTAATCTGGTGGAGCCATGGGCTACTAGTGAGGCAAGGGAGTGGTCGGAAGCCTTGTTTTCTGTGCAAAAGGTGAAGGCAGCACTGTCTAGCATAAGGCCTAATTAGGCTCTAGGGCTCAATGGCTTCCAAGTCAGGTTTTTTCAAATAATTGTTATGTGGTTGGGTTGAATCTAGTTGGGTTGGTTCTCAGTATCTAAATGATTATCAATCGGTTTAGAACCTCAATGAAGCCCATATTGTTCTCATTTCTAAGGTTAATGATCCGAAGAAGATTACGGATTACAAACTGATAAGCTTATGCAATGTCTCCTACAAGGTTATCACTAAAGCCTAGTATTATTTTAGATGAACAAAGTGCTTTCGTCCTAGGCTGCCTAATTACAAATAATGTACTAGTGGCATTTGAGGTCCTTCATTCCATTCGCTACAGGACAAGAGGCAAAGGTGGTTTCATGGGGTTAAAACTAGATATGAGCAAAGCCTATGACAGGGTTGAGTGGGTATTCTTAGCCGCTATGATGCAACAGCTGGGTTTTGGTTGGCGGTTTGTTTGGACTGTGATGGATTATTTGATGATAGCAGGTTTTTCCTTCATTGTTAATGGCGGGGTAGTGCGGGAGGTAGTGCCTTCATTGGGTTTGCGTCAAGGTTTCCCCATCTCGCCTTATCTATTCTTGCTCTGTGTGGAAGGCTTTTCGGCTCATCTTCAAAAGGCGAAGGGGGAGGGAATGCTTAAAGGAATCTCGGTTGCTCGATAAGCTCCTAAGGCATGTAACCTTCTGTTTGCAGATGA
Organism: Artocarpus heterophyllus; assembly: GCA_025403435.1. Taxonomy (NCBI): domain Eukaryota; kingdom Viridiplantae; phylum Streptophyta; class Magnoliopsida; order Rosales; family Moraceae; genus Artocarpus; species Artocarpus heterophyllus. The sequence continues at coordinate 16,032,840 of CM046331.1, read as the reverse complement.
CTCCATTGTCTTTGGTCGGTAGACAAGTGTTGGACTGGCGTGGGAAGGCTTCTGGCCAGGTTGTTAATTTCTCCAAATCTCTTATTACTTTTAGCGCAAATTTTGATAATGAGAAGATAGGGGAGATACAAAGGACACTGGGGCTTGTTGACAATTTTATTTGCCATGGCAAGTACCTTAGTTTTCCTTTTTTATTGGTAAGAATAAGCAAACCACCTTCAACGGGATTAAGGAGAGGGTTTTGAAGAAGTTGCAAAAATGGCATCAAAATATGTTCTCGACTGGAGGAAGAGAAATTCTGATCAAAGCAATGGCTCATGCTGCCACTACTTACACTATGAGTGTCTTTAAGATACTGACTAGACTTTGCCATGATCTCCGATCTATTTTTGCGCGGTTCTAGTGGGGTGGTCTGGAAGATAACAGGAATATTCATTGGATATGGTGTGAGAAGATGTACAAGCCAAAAAAAGCCAAGGGCCTAGGTTTCAAGGATATTGGTTTTTTCAACCAAGCTTTGCTGGCTAAATAGGGGTGGTGTCTCATTTAGTGCCCCAACTCCTTGGTTGCCAAGGTTCTAAAGTCAAGATATTTTGCTTCTACCACTTTTCTTGAAGCAGGGCTTGGTCATAACCCATCATATACCTAGCGTAGTATTGTTTGGGGATAAAAGCTGTTGCGAAAAAGAATCAGGTGGCGGTTCGAAGATGGTAGGTAGATTTCTGCTTTCCATGATTCTTGGCTTCCTATGTTAGGTCTTTCCATCGGAGGCAGTTTGGAATTGCAAAATGTAGATTTTTGTGTAATGGTAGGTGGGATTATGTTTGGCTACAACAGGCCCTCCTCCCAATTGATGTTGAATAGGTTCTCTCCATTCCTATTGGGCGTGGTGGTGTTGATGATCGCCTGGTTTGGCACTTTAATGAAAAGCGACTTTACTTGGTAAAGTCAGGGTACTGGATGGCGACTGAGTTGGATGGATGTCATAGTTCATCCGGAGTTAGAGGCAATACCCAATGGTAATCTCAATGTAGAAATTTAATATCCCAAGTAAGATTAAAATGTTTGTTTGGTGGGCGTTCCATGGTGTTTTATCGTGCTTTACTAATTCGAATCAACGAGGTGTGAACTGCTCTCCCACTTGTCATCGCTGTGGTGAAGAGGCTGTGTCGCTTTTGCATGCAATATGGAACTTTTATGGTGTTAGGTCGATTTGGGATAACTCTTCTATCTAGCACAAACTGAAAAGTTATAATGCCTCCAGCTTTGATGGTGTTTGTGTGTTTGCTAGTCGATATCTGGGTAAGGGGGATATAGAGGTCTTTGTGATTATGGCTTGGGGCATTTGGTGGTCTCAAAACTTAGGGTGTTTGAGAATGAATGGAAGGATGCGCCTGATGTTCTTCAGGTGGTTGGAAGAGTTCTTAGGGATTTTCAGTTGTGTCAAAAAACGGAGTTAGCTGCAACAATGTTGGGACCTCGGGTGGGTACTATGTGGCGTTGGCCGTCTGGAGGCCACCTTAAGCCTAATGTGGACACCTTGATCTGGCATGATGTTTGCTTGATTGGAGTTGGTGCTGTTATAAAAGGTGAGGATGTGTGGTGGTAGCCTATCTTGCAAAGAGATTGCAGGTTTTCTCAGCCACATTTAGCTGAATGTATGGCAGTCGGAGAAGGCCTCGAGTTCGCCTTGCAATTTGGTTTTGAGATTGTTGAGATGGAAACTGATGCAATAATTGTTGTCATTGCAGTAAATTCCCCTTTGTCTCTTGATGTGTTGGACCTTTCATTTGAGACATGAAACATCTGATGATGCTAGTTTATGGTGGTATGTCTTGTAACCATGTTTCTTGCATGGTAATATGGTTGCTCATATGTTAGCGAATTCTGTTTTTGGGAGTGGTTTGGATGTATCGGCATTGAACTATATTTCCCGCTTTGTTAGTTCTGCTATTTTAGTCGATTTGGCTTCTTAATAAAATTCTAGTTTTTCCCTAAAAAAAATTGACATTCACTATAAAAATTTTTAAGAAATATGATATTTACTACAAAATTTGAATTTGGGGACTTCTTCCACAATGCAAAGAACTGTTATAGAGATTTTAATATGTCTGTCATGTGTTTTAAGATCATTAGATACATGAGAGATTATAAATATATATATTTTTTAAGTGTATTAGAATCAGCGTGTAGTGCCGTGGCGCTGAAAATTGAGGCGCAATACTATAGAAAAAAAGGCAGAGCGCCTAGGCGTTGGATCGACACTGCAGCACCCAGCTATTTTCAGCACCAATTTTGGTGCAGTGCAATGAGCACTACGATGCCCGTTCAAGATGATGTGTTGAAACTACGTGTCTTTTGAGTTTTTCCGAACCGATGTGTTCGTAGGTGTATGATCTCATATACAAACCCTTGTTCGAGTTGATATACGTTGAAATTATATGTCTTTTGAGTTGTTTCGAAATGATGTATTCATTGGTTGTATGTTTTAATACAAAGCTGAACAACTATGATCAACGGGCATATCCCTTGTAATAGTTGTATTGATACATAATTAGATACCTTTAAATGAAATTATAGCTTTATGTAAAAAGTTGCATAGATTACATCTGTTGTGCCCATTCATGAATGGCACCCCTGTCATTTATCATATCTCCATAAAATTTACAAATTCCTTTGATGTTCTGGAACACAATATTATTACTAGATAGTGTGTTTATGTATTTGTTGTACTTTTGAGATAATTTGCCGTTAAAACTTGTTAGCAAACGTTGACAAGTGAAGGCAAATAAAACCTTAAAATATTTTATACACGTCTCAAATATACTCTTTTTTCTAAAAATTCAATTTCCATCCTCTTATCTATGCACTCAAATTCTCTGACAAGAACGTCATTAGTGCCTCCAAATACGCCTATAGACGCCTTCAAAATTGCAAGGTGCTGATAAAGTCCAAGCAATATTTCAACTAGATTCATGCCGATACATTGGTCTTCGTATTTACCTTCCTCGCGTAGATGTTCAGACTTGATTGTGAGTGTTAATCAATTCATGACAGCCACTTTAGAAACAAAGCCAGAAAAGTTTTCTTCCGGGTTTGAGTTTGAGTAAAAAATTTGAGCTTGAATTAATAGCGCAATAAATACAAAAATTCTCAAACGCATTTTGCTCTATCATCACGTAAGTGTTATCTAGCAACATACAACAATTTTAATTTTTCAAGATCAATAAATTAAATAAGTATATAAATTAATAAAACTCTTATGGTATAACCTAAATGATTTGTGAGTATCAAAAATCATTTGAAAAAAGAAAAAACCGCTGCTAACCGAGTAAGATGCGTAACTTGGTGCAGGTACCTAAAACTTCATCTCTGTGTGTATATACATACATACATACATATATATATATATATATATATATATTTGTCTTTTGAGCAATTTTGAGTTAACCAAACAAATTAAAATTATTCCATTTCCTCGATCAAATAAAAAACTATTGAAAGAATTTACATTTAAAAGAATAATAACTATAACTTTTTTTAAATGTGCACCCAAATTTATCTCATGATCCTTCTAATTGCCCTAAAATCTGAATTTTATTGCTCAACCCCAAAAAAATTGGATTAAATTGATACAACTATTTTAGAACACTAATTCACTACAAAACTGGAATTCAGTAATCTCTAAATCAGCCATACAATCCAATCGAAAAATTCACTCATGATAACCTAACTCCAGATGCTAATAAATATTTGGATACTCAACTGCACAGATTAAATAGTATTTGGAATCTAAATGTCTAAATATCAGAATACGGTGAGAAAGCCCCCCACCACAACCTATGAGAGAAGAAAGCTTCCACCTCGTCAAGAACATAAGTTTGAACTTTGCTTTGAAAATCAAATTTTGAAAAAGAACATTGTAACAAAGTAGATTTGAACAATAATTTGTGGTTTAAACCACCTTCCCAACGGCTAGTGCATCTAAATGTAGCTTATACAGACGAAATTATGATGCCCATATAAATATGTGTGTGTATATAAAGCAATAATAATTGTCGTCCCTGCGGTTTGCTCTCCCACATATTGTCCTGTGGCCATCAGATCAACGGAGGGCAACGGATTCACGACAACAACGGTGTGTTCAAAGGTTTCATGACGACCCTTAAATGAAAATTTTTGTCTTCAATTCACTTTACTCCATGAATTTTACACGCTTTTTCACTTGGCACCAAATACACAAAACCCTGATAATAAACCTCCCAAACTTCAATTTTGTTGTAAATGAAGCAGTGAAATGTTAATAAAAGATTAACATTCTCCTCGTAGGCCCATTCCTCCATCATACCAAATTGTGTGGTAGATAGTTGTGATGTAATATAAGGTTTATATTACTAAAAGTCCTTGTAGCTGTAGAGGGAACCTAAATATGCCACTTGTAGTCGAAAATGTGCACTATTTTTGCGTGCTCATGAAGTTAGTTACAGAGTAAATCTCTCAGTATAATTGACTGAAAGCATAAAGTTTATTATTTTGTACACGTAGAAGTTATGGAACCTTTTGTGCACATAATATGATGGACATATAACCTTACAGTCACTAGATAGCATAGTTAAAGATCATGAGCTAATGGGATTGTCTGAGGTTACCGTCAAAAGATTGAATTCACGTTCCATACTCCATGAATACTCATCGCGGTTGTTAATATTTAATTTGTACTTTTGAAAGTACCCATTGTACGTAACCATAGAAATGGTGGCCCTGGAAAATTCCGTGAGTGAAAAGCTGAAATTTAGAACGCTGAATCATGTTAAAAACTAAAAGTCCATCAAAAGGGAAGCAAAAAATATTGATACGTTACAGAAATCCAGAACCCAAAGTAAAGAAAGGATTTCTTTTGTGAGAAGCTGAGCATGTTGAAGAACTCACCTGCATGCTACAATCTCAGATGTTGATGAATTAGCAACCTTGTCAACCTTTCTAACGACTGCATAGCTGTAAGAGAACACATGATTTCGTGAACTAATAGCCTAATATGAAAACTGCATAAACAAAGAAGTGATCGACGCTTGAAACATAAGGAGCAAAGTACTCCGTATGAAGTTTCAGACTGTTTGAAAAGGAAAATTAAGCTCAGAAAACATATTTGATATTCACCTTTTCACTCCTGCTGGTGCTGCATTGTGAAGAACATCGTGATGGGCTGGATCCAATGCATCACTAACAGACTCGGGTATTATTGATCCCAAAATAATATTCGATCTTCTACTTCTGAAAATTGACGTAGTCTTGAAAATGAGATTTACAAATTTGTCATCAGCCAGAAACAAGGACAAAATGTTATTCATGCATGTTATAAGACAATTATTCATGAATATGACTTGAAAGAATCTTGAGAAGTTACGCACACAAGTTTCTAAAACTCAAATATTTAATTTTTTCATCCCATCAAAATTACATGACCTCCCTCCCTGGTCGAATTTCCAAATATAAAGATAATTTCCTAATATGACAATGTAAATTAGAGATGCCAATTTGTGTAGTATTCTACACAGCTGCAAAGATGTAAAAATGTACACGTATAAACCCATAGTTGCATGCAAGTGGCAAGTACTTGATGTCTAAATCTCAAGCGCACACTTTCCCTGATAGAACAAATTTGCACTGGTTCCTATTTTAACACAAGACAGTCTTCTCACTAAGTCTATAAGTCTGTTACTTGCCCGCCCTTTTTTTTTTCTCTGTTACTTGCCCGCCTTTTTTTTTTCCCGCTCTTTCGAGATGAAGATCGAGCAACAGTTGTTAGAGAACAAGTCACATACAGTAAAAGCATCCCCCCAATATAGTTCTTTGACATTACCAACTTTTGTTAGCTTCATCCTTCTGGAAACTACCAGAAGGAATATGCATAGATTTCGTGTGTGTGTGCACGTGTGTGTAGGACCACTAGGAATCAGTTGTCAGGTCTGTAAATGTTGACATAATAAATTAATCTCTCCAATATAGAATTGCCAACACAAGATTGAAAAGATAAAGAAAGAAAAATTGTATTGGAAGGGAAAAGGGGGAAAAATCGTTATAAACAGATAAACAAAGGTATTAAATAAGATAAGAAACAAAGACAAAAAGAAAACCTAGGGCAGGCAATCAATAATAAGGTGTTTAACATTGTCACTTTCAGCCAAAGCTTTTAGTTGCTATAGTGTAAGGCTCTCACGTGCTAAGATGTCAAGAAAAAGTGAGCTACAATGTAAAGCTAATTTGGGCAAATGGGTCCTATATAACCAATAACTGGAGTGTAAAGGTCAATGTTTATTAGTGCAATGTCATGAGATTAAAAAGAAAAAGATTATTTTCATAAATCCCCCGACCTATGTACTCTAATTCACTTTGCCCCCTAATTTTTTAAAACCGGTCAAAACACCCTCCGAGGTATAAAAAACAGGTGGCTTTACCCCCTCCCTCCAATGTTTCTAACGGAATTGATGACATGGCATGTGATTAAATATTAAAAATATATAAAAATTGTAGTTAAATATTAAAAAATTTTGTTTTAATCTTTTTTTTGTAATTTTTCCCCCTCCCCTTCCTCTCTATGATTATTTTTCCTTCCTTTAAACTTAGGCACCACAAAAATGATAATGTTCCCGCCTCTTTCAATGCGCAAATGGTGTACAGTGATTCAAAATTGGATACTATTTTGCTGCATCAACTCCCAGAAAAACCCAATTAGTTTTGGCGCACCCAACAACTTCACACCCAATTTGTGCATTACTTTACCATGTAAAGCTGGAAAAGAAAAAGAGGCAAGAATTCATAACCCCATCAGTTACATACGCTTGAGACACAAGACTAGAACCAATCATATTAGTATGAACTTTGCCAAAGAAAAAAAAAAAAAAAAGTTACTCAAAAATTCCAGCGGATGAATTTGAACCCCCCATAGGCCTCCCCCATTCCCGTCAGCCACCCCCCTAAGCCCTATTCACCCCATAGGTCACTCAATCACCACCACTGTCCCCGTCCCCGTCCCCGTCCCCTACCCCCCTTACGAGCCTACTCTAGCCGGCCCACCCCCGTTTGCCCCACAAGCCACCCTATAACCATCCTCGTCCCCGACACCCCACCCCTATCGTACCCCTTAGCCCAACCCGTTGCTCCACGCCACTCCCGTCGCCAGCCAAATCGAGAGGAGAGAAGAGATCAAGTGAGAGCAGAGAGGAAAAAAATTGAAAGAGAATAAGGAGAGTGCGATCGATAGCAAAGGGAAAAAATTAAAATAAAATGTTTTTTTTTATTTTTTTATATTTATTTAATTTTATATCTTTAATTATAATCTTAATATATATTTTTTTTTTTATTTAGCTACATGTCACGCCATCAATTCTGTTAGAAAGACGGAATTGGAATCAGAGGGCAAAATGACTAGTTTTCTATAGGTCAGGGGGTGTTTTGATCGGTTTTGAAAAATTAGAGGTCAAAGTGAATTAGGATACATAAGTCAGGGAGTTTATGAAAATAATCCAAAAGTAAATAAGTAAAGTTAGATAAACCAAAGAAATGGTTGAACCTCATCAAAAGCTTGGCAAAACCAACAAGCTAGGCCATGTAGACTATCAACATTCTAAATAACATGCATTACATAAATAAGTTTGATCAGAGGAAATAAAATACAAATATATAGTTCTCACCTCTGACATAAAGCAAACCCAAGGGAGAATGCATGAACTGAACCTGAAGAACTTGTGGCCACAAGGATATCTGGAAGTTCCACAGACGGCGCAAATGACAATGAAAAAATAGTCGATGGATATGTCCCTCTTCGAAAACTATAAGACTGCTTACAAAAATTACAGTAAATCAGAGGAAGAGATGTCTCACAAACTTTCAAGTCTTGCTCGATTTAAGAGGAAATAAAGAAAGAGAAAACTACTGTCAAAAAACAGAAAACCCGTCAAACGTTATTGTATTACGTTCAAGAATCTAATTTGCCTGATACAAGAGAGTACATCTATACACGTATGATTACATAGCTCAAAATTTGCAATGCAACATAAAAATACTACATGGCCACAAAAATTATCACGTTTAGCCTCTTGGCAGATCCACTATTCAAATGTGATATATTCCTTATCCCACATTGCCCTCGGATTAGATTTTAGGGGTTTGTGTGTGCGTCTGTCATCTGAAAAACTCTATCTAGAGTTATTAAATAGCTTATGCAACCTTTTAACAAAGAAATTGATCTGAAAAAACTAAACTTTTATTTGTCTTTGGAATTTGAAATGGAAGCTGAAGCCTCACAGGAATGGTGGCCCTTTTGTTTCACTTTCATGCAGCACCACCTAATAAGGTTGTCAAAACCAAAATACTTTGGGCCCTCAAGACCATGTTATAATCGTTTGTTTGTATTAGTATGGTAAATATCAAAAGCTATTCCAAAAGAATTAGAGAAATGTAGAGCGGTAAAACTTATCCTTGTGCTGGAAATGCGACTTCCTTAGCACATTATCCAGCAACTTAGTAATCTGCAGCCATAACTTAATTGAAAACCATGCTGGGGCATGCTATAACAAAATATCCACAGCTATGCACACCTGTTGGTTATCCAAGCAAGGAGCTCATATTTGCAAACCCCTTTCTAACTTATTTTGTTAGTCATTGACTATTACTCTACAAAAAAAAAAAAACCCACAGACATCAAACATGCAGTTAGTTTAGAACGCTGATCTCAGAGGTCAAGAACATATAAACCAATTTGCAATCGATCTCAGTACCTAAACCTATTTTCCAATGACTTCAAGTTTAAAGCGATGACAATGTAGGTAATTCCTCCAAATATTGTGGGAACGCATGCCTTACAATCTCACACTTCTAGTTTCATGTATAACTGTCTATGACATCAAGCTTTAAGCAATATAATATGAAAGCTTCGACAGAAGCAGAAAGTTAAAAACATGATTCCTAACCTTAGTTGCATCAGAAACCAAATGAACTCTGATTATGGTTCCCTGCTCAGAAGCTGTTGCTATGTACATCCCATTTGAAGAAAGGACCATTACAGCCAATGGGGAACGATGGGCGTCTATCTGCAATTGATAAAGGCATGATACACTTTTTAGTTATTCTCCCACCCAAGTACTCTCTTTGGATCCAGGAAACAGCTACAAATATCAAAAGATGAATGAAAATGAAAATACGTGAAGATATAATGGTATTATTTATTGCATATCTGACACTATGAACCTTCTTAACAGTTAATAACAAAAGCCTAACCTCCAGCTTGCAAACAAAAATCGACATTTAGAAATGGATAGAAAAATCTTCTATTCTTCATTTGGTCATGGAAGCAAACAAAAATGAGGCCATTTGAGGATTTCATCATTTTTTCCATCATTTGATTATGAGTAAGAAGAATTTATGCCATAACCTCACAATGTGAACGCAGCTCCATGACATTGTACAACAACGCAGATCCTCGGGTAGTGCTAGCAGGAAGAGCCACAAAGCAACCATCCAAGCTAGAGGAGAACGCACAAAGTCCTGAAGAACAAAAAGAATATCCATCATCATTTCCAAAACTTTCACTTCCACGTTTCTTCCAAAGAAGTACAAACTACGTGCTCAAGCTTTTCAAAATGTTGACCTTGTTTACAACAAAGCCAGTAGGACACAATACTTAATGAACATATAAAAACAGGCACCTAACTTAGAAAATAAAAATGAGAACTCAAATTTATTCAATTAGCAAATAATTGTAAAATGTGACAATTGTCATGGGGAGTAGATAAATTCCTTTAAAAAAAAAAAGATGTATTAAGGAACCAAAAAAAGTAAAATAGTGGAAACTGACAACATGTGTCAGAATTGACCATGCAGTCTATCAGTAAGGTCACTCAGCAAATTATTTTTTGCAGTTCCTCCAACAATAATCAAATAAAGTACTAATGCTAAAATGGTACAAGAAGAAATATACTTTAACCTCACCTTTTACATTTGGCACTGTATCAATCGTGTCCAAGATTGCTAGACTATTAATGTCATATATATACGTCTTCTCTTGCAGAACGACAACAAGCCTACATGTGCAAGATTGTCTATGAATGTATTCAACAGAACAGAAGAAAGAGTTGAAGTTCTTATCGTGGAAGAGCATGATGTCTTATGTTCTTAGTAATATAGTCTACCATTCAAGTAAGAAAGGCACCACAATAAAAAATGCAAGATTAACCATTCATGTAACAGTCTTGGAATGTCTTAGGAAGACACAAATATTATTAACAGATGGGGGACATCAATTGCAAGTCAATATGAGCAAGAGTTCCAAATTTTCATCAGGGAAAGAAGTAACAAATTGGACCTAGGCCCTTCAGTTCACTCTGTTAACTTTTATGAAATTTGATCTGTGTGTAGCCATAAAACAATCCATAAATATTACAAATTAACACTAAAAAAAAAAAAATTTTATATTTTTATGTAGGAAACCAACATCGTGCCTAGGAAAAATAAAAACAAAGAAAAATTAGTTTTTCGACTTCAGCATCAGTTGTTACAGATACTGTACCTTTTCTTATTCATGCGAACAGCGAGTATTGAAGTTAAAAAATTCAATTCTCGGAGAGCAGCTCCAGTCATTGTATTGAACAAACAGAGACGACGAGGGGATAATGATGGCTGTGGTGATCAAATAGTGGTAGCGAAAAAATAAATATAAAATAGTCATCAAGCCAAGAAACTTCAAATTCCATTGAATTACAAAAAATCTTCAGGTGCAAAATTTGTGGAAGGAGAAAAAACCTGTTCACCAGCCCCAACAATGGCTAGTAGACTAGAGGCGAACAGCATTTCAACAATACTGAAAGCCCCAATGGCTGAAAAGGAAATGAACACTTTCAGTATCTTAGATTGAACAAACCTCGCTATTCAAACGATAAATTCGTACACTTAATGACAATAATCACCAGACAGTCCAAATGATAACTTGGTGATGCTTAAAACAGTACTTAAATCGATTTTATAAAAATAAAAACTTAACTCGATGAAATTTTTAATCTTGTTATTCTAGGGGCCAAAAAGAGTAGCTGAAGTTCCCAAAAGTTGCCATTTTTCTTTTAAGTTTCTCTCACTAATTGATCAAACAAACCCAAATTCTTCACGAGTACCAAAAAAAAAATTTTGCATAATAAGCCTAAAAATAGATCACTTACATAAGAACCTTCAGAAATAGCATTAACAAAACTCAATTAAGAAATTTTTATAAGACAATAATAAAGAGGGAAAATAGATTACTTGCCTCGTTCGTAGCAGAGTCTACCAGTATTCGAATCAAATATTTTGATGCCATCTCTTGTGCCAATCGCAAAGCAACTGCAAAATTCCGTCCCCATTAAGATTCCATTTTTTACATATACAAACACAAATACATCAAAACTCTTCGTTTGTTTCCCGAGAAAATAGAATCCCGAACATTTTCCGAGGAAAAATAAAAGAACTTGATCTAAAAATTTCTGCTTTTGAAGTTTAAATTACACGCTAAGCGAGCTTGGAGCAGCAATCTACCTGGTGTCCTGATTAAAGGAAGCGCAAAGTATTGGATTGGACGAAGACTGGTTCGCCATCAGCGGAATTTGTTCAAGCTTTTTGCATGGATAGATTAATTGAATCTCATTTTTTTGGCCGATGAGAGTTTTTACCGGAATCTGATTTCAAAGAGGAGGAAAAGAAGAAATTAAAGCAACGATTTTCGTACTGATCCATTTGTATTAATATATTTGTAATAAGTATTTTTAAAGTTTAATCTCATAAATACCCCTGATGAGTGACCTCTTTTTAAAGGAGCCCTACAAATCTGTTAGCTGCGTAGAGTATTTTGAGTAACCTTTTATAAATTGAGATTTTTTATTTTTTATTTTTTTGAGAAAGGGTAGGGTTGTACAAAAACCACCCGCACCCGTCAACGCCTGCGCCCACGTCCACATATCTCGAAAAAAGTAAGTATATGTTAGCAATCTACTGACGGGCATCAAAATTTCAAGCACGGGTTGAACTCGCCCTAAAAAGATAAGTTTTTTAAAAAAAATATATAAGCGAACGGGCTTCAAAAAAACTATAATTTGTAGCATAAAAACTTATTTGACGGGCATCAAAGCAGTTTCCAACTTATCATTTATTTGAAGTGATCAAAATTCAAGCTTTTTCCATGGATAGATTAATTGAATCTCTTTTTTTTGGCCGATAAGAGTTTTTACCGGAATCTAATTTCAAAGAGGAGGAAAAGAAGAAATTAAAGCAACGATTTTCATACTGATCCATTTGTATTAATATATTTGTAATAAGTATTTTTAAAGTTTAATCTCATAAATACCCCTCTGATGAGTGACCTCTTTTTAAAGGAGCCCTACAAATCTGTTAGCTGCGTAGAGTATTTTGAGTAACCTTTTATAAATTGAGATTTTTTATTTTTTATTTTTTTGAGAAAGGGTAGGGTTGTACAAAAACCACCCGCACCCGTCAACGCCTGCGCCCACGTCCACATATCTCGAAAAAAGCAAGTATATGTTAGCAATCTGTTGACGGGCATCAAAATTCCAAGCACGGGTTGAACTTGCCCTAAAAAGATAAGTTTTTTAAAAAATATATATAAGCGAACGGGCTTCAAAAAAACTATAATTTGTAGCATAAAAACTTATTTGACGGGCATCAAAGCAGTTTCCAACTTATCATTTATTTGAAGTGATCAAAATTCAAGCTTTTTCCATGGATAGATTAATTGAATCTCATTTTTTTGGCCGATAAGAGTTTTTACCGGAATCTGATTTCAAAGAGGAGGAAAAGAAGAAATTAAAGCAACGATTTTCGTACTGATCCATTTGTATTAATATATTTGTAATAATTATTTTTTAAGTTTAATCTCATAAATACCCCTCTGATGAGTGACCTCTTTTTAAAGGAGCCCTACAAATCTGTTAGCTGCGTAGAGTATTTTGAGTAACCTTTTATAAATTGAGATTTTTTATTTTTTATTTTTTTGAGAAAGGGTAGGGTTGTACAAAAACCACCCGCACCCGTCAACGCCTGCGCCCACGTCCACATATCTCGAAAAAAGCAAGTATATGTTAGCAATCTACTGACGGGCATCAAAATTCCAAGCACGGGTTGAACTCGCCCTAAAAAGATAAGTTTTTTAAAAAAAATATATAGGCGAACGGGCTTCAAAAAAACTATAATTTGTAGCATAAAAACTTATTTGACGGGCATCAAAGCAGTTTCCAACTTATCATTTATTTGAAGTGATCAAAATTCAAATCAAGTAAGTTAGTAGAGAAAAGCCCTAAAAAGAAAAAGAACACTTAACTTTGTTCATCATTTCATTTATAGCATTCTATTATTTTCAAACCCAGTGAATAGGCTTTAATCTTTATGGACTCTTGACTTTGTTCATCACTTTATCTGTAGTTGATGTTTCTTGTTGCAGTGAATAGTTATGTTTCTTAATTTGTACTTTTAAATATAGTCACTGTCTTTAGGCATCAAACTTGCTTGTTGTTGAGAATGCTTTATGTATTATCATCTTATATTTTCTACAAATTTTTTTCACTTTTTAAAAAAAAGGTCCAAAAAATTACATTGGGCAATAGCATTGGTCTAAACCGCCTCAACCCGCCCGCAACTACCTAAAACCAAACCGAAACCATCCGCCATGTGGTGGGCGGTTTGTGGGTTGATTAATCGCCAACCTGTCATTCAAAACAACCGCACTGCACCCGTCTAAAAACCATCAAACCGCCTGCTATTCACCCCTAAGAAAAAGGTGGAGACTTGTTATAAATGTAGAATAGAATCAATTACAACAACAGACTCTATTGAAGGTAGAATTTTCTTCAACCAAATAAGTTCGTTATTTATTTAGAACGTAAACTTTGTTAAGCCATGAGCTGCTTGATCAGCGCCTCGATACACATAAGCAAAAGAGGCTTTTGAAGAAAAAAAAAAAAAAAAAAGGAGAAGATAACAAACTAAATACATCTAATAATATATTACCAAACTCATTTTGAGAAAGAGTTTTTGTGTAAACAGCTTGAATTACTGTTGATGCATCCTATTCCACTATATGGAGATTTAAACCAACATCTCTGGCCCATGGAATGATAAGTAGCAGCGCCTTTGCTTCTGCGTCTAGTGGTTTCGGAGTAGCATAAACTGACATAGAAAGTGCCGCCATAATGCACCTTGTAAATCTCTGATTATTGCCCCTACACCAATCTTTTTCTTATCCTTTGAAATGGCAACATCAATGTTCATCTTGTACTTGGTGGAAGCTGGAGGCTGCCATTCCCTGGCGTTGACATGTTTAGGATTGGAAGCAAGGACAGAATTACTTTGTAGTAACTTGGGTTTTTGAAAATCTTCAATGAAATGGTTAACCCAATCAATGACATGCCTTGGAGTCTTTGTTTTAAGCCGATGGAAATGTTTGTTTTTTTGGTCCCAAATACACCACACGAGACAACCACACCATTCAGGGGGTGTTTGGCAGTGGTGGGAACCATTCAGTTCTCACCACAATCTCAGCTATGAACAGTGTAAAGCTCTCACATATTACAGTAACAATAAAAATATATGCTACAGTATAAAACTCTCACATGCTACAGTAAAAGTGATTCCCATCACTGGTTCCCACCACCCTTCCAAGCACCCTATCAATATCTTTTCTAGCTCCATCTCCAAATAATTGGTGTAATATGTCCTTGAAAGACCACACAGAACACTGCTTAAAATTAAAACTCAGAGAAGACATTTTCCGCGCCTTTTTGGCATGTTTACAGAAAAACAAAGCATGTCCAACCATTCCCAAGCTGAAGCACACAGGGAACAATGTGCTGAATCAATATTTTTTCTTCTCAACAATCCAACAGCAACCAGAAGAGCATCATTGTAAGCTTTCAAGATGAAAATCTTTGTTTTGTTTGGCAAGTTCAAAGTCCATAGCAGTTTCCACCATCGATATGTTGAATTTCCGGGTTAGTAAAGATACTACCCAAGGACCTCCTATTAGATCTAACCGAGAAATTTTTATAAACGTTGTGTTTTGAAGCTTACTTCTTTATAAATACCACACATGTTTACATTTAACACAACGTAAACACAAGTATGACATAAATAAATATGTTCTTAAAAGTGTGGCATAAATTATAATTTTCTCGATCTAATTTGTTACGCACTTACCAGCAGGAGGCTGCATTTTCATAACCAAATTTTTGAAACCATGAAAAATATCGTGTTCCAATAAACCACCTCAATAATACGGTAGACTACTATGACATTTGGGAACTTAGTTCGAACTAAAGGTATATACCTAAAACACTATAACAATTCAAATTTTATAAAAGAAAACAATATAACAAAAATTGGTATAAAATAAAACTTTTTGGTTCAAACCAAGTTTTCGAACAAACAACGACTGCACCTATCAACAAGGCAAACTACCATCCGTAACAACACTGGCTAACACTTGTAACACGTTAGGCCAGCACTGAGACGGAGGTAGCCAGTGGAGTACCGTCGGTAACCTAGTACAATACCTATCAGTATTTCTTGTACTTTTAAATTATTTTTAACGTGACATTTGTTGTAAAAAGTTGTTTCCTTAAAAAAATTGAAATCTTGTCACTTCGGCACCTTATCCCACAACCCTTTCATTTAGTAAGAACTGAACAGTTTTTTTGAGACTAATGCCACCATGGATTGAAATTTTTCGTTGAAAACATTTGCAATTACCAACGTCGTACAAAGAAAATGGAAAATACGGCTTGCTAATATTGGTAATGTACAAGGTTGCCGACAACAACTCATTGACTACTTTTGCGTCTCTGTATGCCTAACATAAGAAAAACAGTAACCTATCGTATTACCAATAATTTCTTGTTGAAATGCTGACCAAAAAATAAAATAAAAACCTAAAGGGAAAGCTTGTCGAGATGCCTTGCTTCATGCACTGGATCCAACCAGATAGACTCACGTTGCATTAGATGTGGCTAGATATGAGCCCTCATGTTAATAAACTGTGATCATAGGCCAACGTGCTCACGGAGTCTAAGCTCCGTATAATAGCCAACACCACATACAAAACAAGCACACACCAATGTTAGCGAGCCCCTTGCATAGTGGAGAGCTAGCCAATGACGTGGCCCGCTTGAGTCGAGGGTGAGCTCTCCATAGTGCCCCCTCGCGTGCAGTTGTCACAGAGCTACTGAGCCTCTATTAACATTATTCTTAGAAGTATCAGAGACAAATGGGTCTAGCATGTTAACATAAACACGACATGATTGTTAAATAAGCCTGACCCAACTCAGTTATTAAAAACATTAGGCTTAATATGACTTTAGATATGAAACACGTTAAGCGCTTGGCACGAGCATTAACACAACCAGCCGCCTGACAATCACACAACACTATTCCTCTTTTATTATGTGGTTGTTACAATTTTCTTATGAAAATTATAATACGCATATTTTTTAACAAGACATCGTCTCATCTTAATTTTTGTTTGGTAAGAATTTCAACGTTGCAGGGATGTTTGTTTTGATATAAGTCATTATATACGTATAATCATTTTATTGGACACAATTAAAACATGGACATATTAAAGGCACAACGCCAATATCAATCAGTCGTAGGTTGCGCCTTTTTTGTAATTTAATTGTTTTTTGAATGTTTACCGACTTTAAGAATAAGAATCTTAATAAGTTGAGTACTAAAAATGGTTATGTGCATTTAATTATTAGCAAAAATTTAAATTACTTGAGTAATATTGTAGTTTATTCCAATTAAAAAAGAACCGTAGTAAAAAAAACATTTGTGTAGATGTAAATATAACGACGGTTTAAAACTGTTAACAAAAGATTTGATGACGGTTTAACATCATTGTTAAATTTGGAGCCATGCAACAGCTTTAATGGTCTTAAATATGGAAGTAGAAGATCTCGTAATGTTAGCAATTACACTTTTAACGAATAATTTTATGAAAAATAAAATTGTTAAATGTGTTATTTTTAACAACAAATATCTTTAAAAATTAGCAAATATATATTCAAAACAATATATGTTATATATATCAGCCCAAAATGTGCCTGAAGCAAGCAACAATTTTTTCTAACATCATTGAATTCTTTTTTTTTTCCCCAAAAAAATTCCATATTCCATCCAACACAAAAAACAATATATTGTATATATTTATATATAAAGTACAAAATGTAGGCAGAAACGGAGATAATTAGGCTACATGCACTTATGAGAGGAGGTTTTTGACTTTTACTTCTTACCATTGCAACCCTTAATAATCTTTACTTTCATGAGTTATAAAGTCGTATTACCGCCGGATAAATCATTGACCTACATTTGAGCAAACTATTGTTCTTAAAGTAAACCACTGATACATTTTTTAGTGTACCAGTGATACAATGGATGAAAAAAATAAAAGAGATATATCTCAAACTTTTTTTGTAAACAAAATTATTTAAGCCACAAAGTTTAAAATCACAAAAAAATACCCTCAAATTTTTCAAAGATTTTCACTGTAAAATAAAAATAAAATAAAAAACTAAAAGATGACATGGAAAACGACACGGCCTTTGAGAGAGAGAATAGAGTTGGGCAGAGTTGGCACTTCCAAAACTAAAAATGATAATTAAGGAAACAAATATATAGGGTATTTGGAAACTTAGTTTAAACTAATGGTTTGAACTCAAACAGTATAAAAGCTTTTATATACTTTAGTGTAAAGCAAAAATAAGTTATAGTACAAAGCATTTACATGCTACAATGTTTTGAACAAAATGGGTTTGAACCAAATAGGATTTTCGAGAAGTGAGTTCGAACTAAAAGTTAGATCTGAAAGTACCGAAGTGTATGAGAGCTTTACACTCTGGTATACTTTTGCTTTATATAGTAACATGTGAGAACTTTACACTATTTAAGTTAGAATTGATGAGTTAAAAATGAGTTTGCCGAACATCTTAAAAGTTAGGAATATAAATTTCAAAGTTCTTCCACTAATCCTTCCTACCCTCTCGTTTCTCCCATTTTTTTCCTTCTATTAAACAAGCTTTCTAAAATATTTTTATAAGCTTTCTAACTTGAATTGGGTTTAGTGAAAGGGAAGTTTGTAAATCGTTTACACAATTACATGTGAATTATACATGACGTGCATTGTTCCTAAAAGAAAGAGGAGATGTATCTTTGCTTCATTTTCAATACATTCCTCAAAGGAATAGGTTCTTTTACTTTGCAGGATGCTCTGTTAACTTTGTAAAAGTTGAGCAAAACTAAAGGGCACTTTTGGAAATCATGTATTCATGCTTTTCTAATTGTTCTATGCCTTTTTTTTTTTAATGTGAAACTTTACATTTAGAATCAAATAAAGATATGATAAGAGTAGAATGTGAACGACCACCCCTAAATTTGTTTCTTTATAACTTTGTATATAATGCTCTACCAGCTTAAAATTGTAGCCTATCAAAATGATTTTTTTTCCTACCAATATTTATCAACCTATTTAATTGAATATATCAGCCAACTTAGGTATCATACTTCATTTCCTAATCGAAATATTTAAATGAAACCACATTTTCTTATATATTATCCAAATAATATCACCGAACCTAGATATAAAACTTTATTTTGTAATCCAACATTTAAAATAATAAGAATCATACAATTAGGTTTAAACCGTGAAATTTATATCAGATTCTGTAAACTTTATATACTTTTTATTTTGATATAACTTGACAATGTAATCTTAAAAAACATGCCCTAAACCGTAAGAACAACAAGAAGGAAATCATGTGAGACACTAATTGAATGAGCGCAATCAACATTACACTTCTCAACAAGAAAAGGTGATCATTAACATTTTTCTCAAAATTCTTTGACCAATACCTATCACATAACGTCCAACGCACACAAATCAAGTGAAGCAAATAATAGGAAACACAAAAATGGAAAAATCTTCCAACATCTCTCCTTCCTGACATATTTCATCGCTTAAGAACCTGATATATACACGCGCACACACACACACACATATATATATATATATATAGTGACAATTCTCAAAAGGAGGTTAAAAAGACATCACTCACTTGGAATTCAACACATTACTTTTGATGGGCAGTGGTATTAATGAGTGAAAACCAGAAAGAGCACAAAGCAAAAATGAGGGGCGTGACGCTGCCAAAAGCTTCCAAAATGACAAGAAACCCCATTAAACAGCCAACACGACCTTTGACAGTTACCTCTAAGTTTTGACAGTTTGTTACTTTCACATCAACAACTCACTGCCAAAATTTATTTTATTTTTTTATTTTTATTATTATTTCTTCACTCCTTACCTGTTAAGTCAAAGCAATCGTCAAAACCATTCTGGGTAAAACAATGTCTCCGACTTGGGGGCAGAGAATTTGATGATTCTGTGTATCACCCAATTTCCCCATAACCCCCACCATGCTTTTGTCCGTACCAACTATATCACATCATATAACCTTTTTTTTTTAAATTTATAAAATAAAAAAAATTCCGCTTAAAAAAGCAATATTAGTTTGTTATGTAAAATTAAAAACTTGCTATTTGCAAAACTATAACTCCAGACTAATATATAGTGTAATGCATCCTTTAAATTGAGATATTATTTTGTTAGTAACAAAATTCTAGCCCCATAAGCTAAATAAAAATGCTCCTAGAAAAAGATAATTTTGCCACATAATAATTGAATCAATTCCTTTTTTTCAGGGAATAATTGAATCACAAGTAAAATATGGGTTGTAAAGAATGAAGGGCAATTATTTTCCTTGCAATATTTTTCACTTTTTTTGTTTTCTGACTATTTAGGACATGAGAGTTTCTGTTGGATTTTTTTTAGAAAAACATGGGATTTTCATGCCGTAGGAAAAGGGCAACACATTTGTACCAACTAATGACTAAAGGAAGCATTAAAGAGAAAAGGGTTACATTTACATTACAAATCCACAAAACCAGAAATTAAAAAAAAAAAAGAGGGAAAAAAAAAGTTTGCTAGGACAGAAAATTCAAACCTATCTTTGCAGGACCAGGAACCATAAAGAGTAAATATGGGTTGTAAAGAATAAAGAGAAAAAAAGGGGTAAAGGAAAAAGAATTCTTTTTTCTCATACTTTTTCATCTCTTTTTTTTTTTTTTTTTTTTTTTTTTTTTGTCTATCTTGGACCTGAGAGTTCCATGGCATAGGAATCCAAGGAATGCTCATCATCATCCTCATCCATTGTTGTTCCAAACATGCTTGAGCGTTCATGTTCACTGCAATCATGTCTCAAAGCAGTGGAAGAAGTCGTAGTCGTAAGGCGGGATGTACTTTTAATGTTGTTGGTGGTGTGAGGATTATGAAAGGGGTTCATGCTGGGATTATTAGCATGATTATGCGAGGCTGCCCATTTCTCGGCTAGGCCATCACCTTCCAGCATACGGACCACCTCTGACATCTTCGGACGGTGGGCTGGTAGGTACTGAGTGCAAAGGAGAGCCACTTGCAGCATCTCGCCCACCTCTATCCGATCGTACTTGTTCCCCAGCTCCCGGTCCACCAAGAGCTCCACTTTCTTTTCTTGTTGCATCTTCTTCACCTGTCACCAACGTGGACAACTCCACTATTTTAGCATTCAATACACATGCAATAGTTATGGCCCTTGGTCCAACTAGATAGATATTTATCTTGGGAATGGAAATTTTGTAGAAACAAGAAACTGTTCATCCAATTTTACCTTAGACAACAAGGAGCTACTGAATGCAGGATGTACAAGGAAAAATTCAAGGTAGGATCTGTACTTTTAATAGTCAGATATATGTAGATGCCCATAAATCTTTATGTTAAAAGTTAAATCCAACGGCCAAACAACACTTGCTTTTTACCGGTAAAGAAAAAATTTCCATCATATAATACAAGAAGAAAATCAATGGTCTCAGGGCAAGTAGAAAGTCCAATTATTAGTATAGCTAGCCTTGAGAATGTATGAATTCCTAGTTCCTAATAGAATCGAGAACATGTAGCATCTATGTTTAAGTATAGATGGAGAGAAACACTAACCCACTCAAGCATGGCTCCCTTCTGATTCATGGTCTTGCCGAATTCCAAGGCTCTCATTCCGGTTATGAGCTCTAACAAGAGAATGCCAAACCCAAAAACGTCGGTTTTGTCAGATGACTGGCCAGTGGAGAGATACTCAGGCGCAATATGGCCTACTGTCCCACGGACAGCGGTGGTGACGTGGGAATCAGCATGATCAAGGAGCTTTGCAAGACCGAAATCCCCAACAACTGCCTCATGGAAGTCATCCAGAAGAACATTTGCTGCCTTAACATCTCTGTGAATTATCTTTGGATCACATTGCTCATGTAGATAAAGAAGACCCCTTGCAGCTCCAATCGCTATCCTCTTCCTTGTGTTCCAGTCTAGCGCCGGCTTTCCTGTTATAGCAAATACAAAGCAGAGGATGTTAATTGGCCTTCAGGTTTGAAAAAGTAACAACACAATATATTTTGCAAGCCAAAGTATTGATGCTAATCCTATCTGTACGACTCAGAATTATTACGTTTGTACAGGAAAAAAGAATAACTTGGCAAGACTATTACTATTTTAAACGCTCCAAAACTTTGATCACAAGATTTAATTTACTAAACAAATCAAATCAAACAAAAAAAAAAGAAAAAAGAGGACCGCATCTAAAATTAAAACCAAATTTCCTGGGCTCCCAACCTATGTCACATAATAAATATAGTGAAGAACTACTGTTTTGTGGTTAGAATAGCAGGGAGAGTGTCGATAAACCAACCTCTAAGCCGGGAGGCCACACTGCCGTTAGACATGTAGGGGTACACCAAAAGCTTCTCATTAGGGGTAGCACAATATCCAATTAACCGAAGCAAATTCCTATGAACTGCAAGGCTGATCATCTCTAGTTCTGTCCTAAACTGTGATTCTCCAGCCGTTCCCGTCACGTCCTTCAGCCGTTTCACGGCAACAAGAGTTCCATCTCCAAGCTTTCCCTTGTACACGTTGCCAAAACCGCCAGCACCAAGAATGTTTTTGCTGCTAAAATGGTCTGTAGCGTGTTGTAGTTCCTTGAAAGTGAAGTTTCTGAGGTTGCCTAATCTTATGAGTCCCTCTTCTTGGTTATCTATAATAGAGATAAAAACACACATTTGTAAATTCGAGCAACGTTGTTAGTAATGTTGCATGCTATAAGTGCTCTCGTGATGATACCGACCACTGATGTTCAAGATGGTTTGGCTCCGTTGCTTCCTTCGGTACCAGAGAAGGATGAGAGATACAAGTATGAGAAAGGCACAGCTGAGGCTGACCCCAAGTGCAATTGCTAGTTTCTTGGAGTCATGTTTTCCTTGATTTGAAAAGGGTCAAAGAAAAAGTAAGTGAGAATATTAAATTCTTCATGAAAAAAAAAGAAAAAGGATTGGATAGTTACCGGAAGACGAATCTAGAGAGAAGGAAATTGGAATAGGAGGTTTTGATCTAGAGCATTCATCAACGTAGCTACTTCCACAGATCAGCGGGTTTCCCACAATACTACAAAACAAAAAACAATGATCATAATATCAGTATGGTAAAACAACTAAACACTGATCACATATATAGCGAGAAAAAGGGGATACTTGAAGGTTCTAGCTCGAAATTTAGGCACAGAGCCACTGAGATTGTTGTAAGATAAGTCCCTGTTTGAGTCAGATTTTTTTTTTTAAAAAAAAAAAAAGAAAACCCATTTGTCAGATTTTGAGCGCAAAAGAATAGAAACTAATCAAAATTATTGCAGGCTTGTTTCAGTGTTCAAGACCACCAAGAAGCAAGCAAGCAAGCAAACAAACAAACAAACAAACAAAAAAAGAGAAACCCAAGTATACTCACAAGAAAGCAAGGTGAGGGATTTTGGATAACGAAACCGGAATAGCCCCAGACAAGCTATTGTTGTTCAGCCTCCTATTCTCATTACAAGACAAACAAAACAAAACAAGAAAACCATAAAAAGACAAGAAATAACAAAGAGGGTATTGTGCAGGTGGTAGTAGATTCTGTTCAATTTTCTTCCTCTTTCTTAGCCACCAAACAAAGAAGTAATCAACAAATAAAAACAAACTTAAAAAAAAAAAAAAGGAAAATAAAAGACTTACAGGTATAGGAGGCTATTAAGCTGACCCAGTGAGTCCGGAACAACACCAGAGAATCTGTTGTTGGAGAGGTCCAAAGTCTGAAGCTTGGGAAGCGTGCCTAGCTCTGGAGGGATTTTGCCAGAAATGTTGTTGTTTTGCAATAACCTTCAAACAACAATCATAACAAATTCTATTATTATTATTATTATTTTGCACAATCACAAAACACTCTTTAGATGAATAATGGGTAGTTAGCTTATCAAGCATAAAATACGTGGTTAAAAAAAAAAAAAAAAAAGTTTTCAAGTTCTTGAAGAGTTGAAAAGCAAACATGTTCAAAAACACCCTCTCTCTTTAGTCTTTACCTTTCTTGAACAACAAACTAAAAGAAAAAGGAAACAGATGGGATTTTCGAAAAAAATTTCCATTCTAGAGTTGAATACGATTGGTTTTTCTCATTACTTTTCCAGTTCTCGAGACTTAAAAAAAAAAGTTGAAAGCCAGAACAAGGTAAAGCGAAACTCAAATAGTTTTCTTTTCTTTTCTTCTTCCTTTCTTATTATGATTATTATTATTATTTTGCTTACACTTGACGAAGATTTGTGAGGTTTCTGATTGCTCCGTTGAGAGTTCCAGAGAGAGACTGGCTCGGAGCTCCCCTGAAAAACAAAACCCAAAACGCCATTTTTACTGATATTGTGAAATACTCACAGTTTTTAGATAAAAATCACGAACAATAATAAGCACAAAATAATAAAAAAATAAAACAAAACTCACAGTCCAATAACGAAATATTCAGGAGAGCAAGTGATCATAGCCCAGCTACATGGGTCAACAGAGTCTTTATCCCAGTTGTTTAACGCCCCATGTGGATCATGCAAATCATCTCTAATAATCATCAAAGCCACAACTGAAAGAAAATCCAGAAAAACATATTCAAAACAAAAACAAAAACAAAAAAGTTGTTCACAAAAAAAGCCATGAAAAATGTAATGCTAATATTTCATATTGCTCTACCTTCATGGTTGCGAGGTTCATAGGAAGAACAGAGAGTGGCAGAGGAGAGAAAGGAGAAGAAGACAAGGATGTTGAGCTTGAGAGCCATGGCTGCTAAGCTAAGCTAAACAGTGAAGGACATGTTTAACAACCCAATGTTTATGTGACCATTAAAAAAGGGATCAAATAAAAAAACACACCAATATACCACCTTCTTTCTTCACGTTTCCTCTCTCTCTCTCTCTTTCTCTCTCTATCTCACTCTGCTTTTCTTGGTTCTTTCGGTCACAGCCTTTCTTTTTCAGTCACAACCCTCTTTTTCCCAAATTATAGTAATATAATTATTGATTTGTTTATTTATTTATTTTGTATCTTTTTAAAGAAAAAAAGGAAAAAAGAAAAAGGGAAACGAAGCAAAAGGAAGAACATGGACAGGCGGGAGCAAGAGAGTCTGTGCTTGAGCGACTCTAGAGAGAGAAAGAGGAGAGAGAGAATCAGTGGGAGTTGACACAAGTTGTCAGGAGAGAGAGAGAGAGAGAGAGAGAGGGAGGGGCGGGTTGTGGGGCGGGTTTTGTGTGTGTGTTGTGCGCGCAGAAATTGAGAGTTTGGGGGGAACGTGAGTGGTTTACTACTGAAATTGTACCTCTCGCTCTCTAGTGTCGCCACCTTGGTGGGGCTAATTCACATTTTCAAAAACACCAAACTATTTCCTCTTTCATTTCATTTTATTTTATTTTTGTTATAGAAACAATTTAATTTATGGATTAAACCTTCTCTCTCTTTTTTAAGGGAATTATGGATTAATTTTTCAATCCTTCTTGTCTCAAATTAAAATTATACGCCACATAGATTGACTAATGGACACCTAATAAATTAAAGAGGGACAAACAAATAGCATTAAGGTTCGAAAAAACATCCCAACTAATGTTCGGTTTGGAAAGAGGGTTAAAATTAACAATTTTAGTTTTAACTAAAAAAATAAAAAAATCATAATAAGATATTTTTGTACTTTTTCCAATCTAACACCGTTTTTAATTGTAAGATTATCTCAAAATCATATTCTATTAAAAAATTTTATGAAAATTACACAAAATTTAATGATGGTATGATTGTATCCTAGGCCGTTTGGTATTCTTTTTAAAATATGTGAAAATATTTTTGTTTTGAAAAGAATTGTGCTGAAAGTGTTTTTAAAATTTTTGTCTCAAAAACGTACGAAAACATTTCTAAAAATTCTGAGAATAAAAACAAATAAGCCATAGTATATGATTTTTTTTTTAATTTCCTACTATTGTATTGTCTAAAAACATTATCCAGTAGATTATACACGGTTTTAGACTGTTGTCTTTCATTGATATACATTAAGTTATTGTATTATTTAGTTCCATGTAATTTTTATATGACTTGACAGATTAAAATTATGTCGTTATTACTTATGAAATAAAATGAAATGCTCCTCTTGTTTTCGGCTTATTTTCTCAACTTCATAATCCATACAAGGAGATGGTGGTGAAGCAAACATATATATATATATAAACAAAAAAAAATACCATTGTCTTTCAACATCTCATAAATTGTTGTGTACACATGTGTTGTTGATTGTTTCACATATAATGATATATGTGAAATTGGAGTTTACATGTGAAAGTGTAGCTGGTGAGATGCATCAGCGTTTGCTTTATTTTAGTAATCTTTTTTTTTTAAATATACATATTGAATAGTTAATGTTGTTATCACAAATTAACTTTACAATTAATTAATTATGCTAATTAGAAGTGTACGATGAGCCAAATGAGCTTATTGGCATAGACACACTACAAGCGTCTTTATGAGCGTTATAGTAATGGATCGTGTTCAATACACATCACGTTGATACAGCTATCGGTATCTACATTGTAGAAGTTCTCAAAAAATGATCATTATTATTGTTGTTTTCCTTAGAGAGAGTCAAACTTCAAAAATTTAATGATTAAGAATTCAACACAATTTCCAATTAAATTAATTGACACTATTAACTTTTCTCTTCTTTTTTTTTGAAAATGAAAATTTCATTGTAAATTAAAATAGTGCAAATACTAATTCAGACCACAAAGAATATAACGATCCAACCTCAACCATAGACCTGAATCACTAATAAGTTTGATTGAAAACGCAAAAAGGTAATGCACATACCGTGTTTCAATATGAGGAAACTAACGAGCCACACTATTAATTAAGCACAAACATGGCTTTTTTAAATATACCACTATAAAAAATGGATAACTCTAATTAAACAAGATCGAGAGGCTAAAAGTACTGAGGCCTAACACAACACCATCGAGGATAATAACTCGCGGACTAGACAAAAAGACCACAATAGAAGGTGGAGAAACCACCTTTGTTATCATAGAAAAAAAGTCAATATCACAACAAAACGTACCAGAAATAATAGGTGAAAAAATCACCATATTTATTTGACAAAAACAAAGCCTAAAAGAAATGGGTAAAATTGAATAGACATTGATGAACAATCCAGAAAAAAGCTGATTGTTGTTGAGGAAAGAGATAGAAATCACATTGTCGACGACAAGTTGAAGGAGAATCATAGCAACACTTAGGCAAGCGATGCCATAGCACCACCACACTAGCTGCCTTTGGTCACACCACCTTTGTTTAGGATCTTCAAGCCACTAAACTCCCACCGTCTATAAGAAGAAACGTCCATGTGCCCCCTTCGACCAACATTCTGCCAAGCCCACTGCACCTCGAGGTCGCAAGCTCCCATAATGGACTCTCTACCTGTGTCAAAATATGGCCTTCTCAGCCCTAAATTCTACACCCCATAGGCTCGAAACCCCAATACTTCAGCCACCTATTGGACATCGCGTCGCCGCCACCCATTAGACATTGCATTGCCGTCATCCATGTGTACCCATCCACTAGGGGCTAAAGTCCTAAGATCTACTCAAAGGCAACGCCAGACTCCAGCCCAAAAAGCCTCTTTGGAGAAGTGGCACTACAAATTAAAGGGGAGAGAAGGAGAAAACCCTAAGAGAAGATCGAGAGAAAACCCTAGGGTTGGATTTACGCATTACTATTAACTTTAAGAGAGAAGGACTTGTATCTAGTTACAATATTATTAAGAAACTATTCGAGCTATGAATTAGATCACAACACAAATGTATTTATTATTATTGTTAGAGTAAATTGCACTTTGTACCTTAAATTTTTCGCTTTTTGCATAACACCCTAAACTTTCAATTTTGGTAAAATAGATCTTAAATTTGAAAATCATTGACAAGCAAGGTTCAATAGCTAAAAGGTATTAAAGTTATGGATGGTTTGGGTAACAAGATTGGCAGGTGAGTTTTTCTTTTTTTTTCAAAGGTTAAGCTTATCATGGTACAAAAAAAAATTAAAGCTCAACACGTAAAAAAAAAAAGTATAGAATAGGAGTTCAAAGTGGCTATTACACCTTAATTGTTAATAATTTCAAAATTCAATGTATATTTGGTTAAAATTAAGAGTTCAAAATGCATTATATATAAAGCAAATATTTCAGAATGCAATAGTGTAATTTACTCTTATTGTTATTATTATTTTGGTAGAACACTAATTTACTTTCAGCTTCATTTTGGATTTAATATATAGATTAATGTATTAACTTTAATATAAAGTATATTATTTTGGTAAAACACTACTTTACTTTCAGCTCCATTTTGGATTTGATATATGATTAATATATTAACTTTAATATCAAGTATACGTTTGATGAAATTAACAAGTGAATGTATAATTTTCAATGAACCTAAAACAAAACATATAAAAAGGAAATAACCTTATTTAGAAATGTATATATTTATATATATATAATTTATAGAACACTAATTTACTTTTACTGGCAAAATATGTTGCGAGGTTGACTGAAACGGAGAACCCCACCGTGCTTTTTTTTTTTTGGCAGAGCCTTTGCTAGGTAGGTTACTTGTAGGGGTAAGCCTTAGTGCCCTACTGAGTTTGGGTCATGATTAAAAGGCTTAAAAATGCGCAATTTACTTGTTGTCTCTGATGTTTTGCATGGTGGTCTCAAACTGAATGACCAAGAGCGTGGGACTGTTGAACTGAGAGGCCTTTTGCCCCTTGAGAGGTGATTACTTTCTTGAACGCTCGTTGACATGCAATGCATGCTTTCATCTGTTGCCAGGTTATATTGAATAGAGCTTTCCTTATTACTAATGGTTTTTCTAATGGAATTTATCTTCATGAGATCTTTTAAACGCAAATGTGTCAATCAAATTAAAAGAAAAGTGTCTTTACTACGGATGTTAAAATGATTTCAAGACAATTCTACACTTTAGTCTATAAAAATAAAAAGAAAATAAATTCTAAAAAATTATTTTCTTTTAAGTTTTATTATCGTTTGATACCATGTAAAAATTATTAAATTAGTATTCTTTATTTGAAAAATATCAAAAGGATATTTTAATATTTTTAAAAGTATCATTCTGATACATTAGACCATTTTTTGGGATGTGAATATCCTTTTATTGATTGTTTAATTTTAATTTGCTTCAAATTTTTTTTGAATGACCATTTTTAAAACTAGTATATAAACAAATTAAAGATTTTTTAGAGTTAAACGTTTTTCTGAGAAAAAATGAAACAAACTAAAATCAAACTAAATCAATAAAAGAAAACATTACATAACCAATACAATACTTTATCAAAATATAAGATGCCAAAACGACAATAAGCTAAGAAATAAAAATAAACTAAGAAATTGAAAGCAAAACAATTTTAGATCCTCGTTCAAGATAAAGGAAAAAAACACATAGGTTTGTTTAGGGGTGAAAATTAGTAGGCTGGGTAGATTTTAAGGATTTTTAATTCACCTAATCAAAGTTTGAATGGTTGTTTATAAATCTCATTCACCTAATGAATCCAAACTTTAAAAGCAGCCCACCCAATTAGATCAAAGGGATTAAGTGTTTGATCAAATTGAGCATTATAAATAAGAAAAAAAATTCAAACTAACAATTTACAAAAATAATAAAAGGAATGCTATAATAAGGCCGTTTAAAAGGTCTTATCAAGAAGAACTTTTTTATTTATTAGGTCAACATCTAAAGATTAAAAACAAATGAGCTCACCAATATTTTAATAAGTTCAAGCATGCTAGATTACTTTTTTAAAAAAAACCAAAAAACTGAAAAAATAACCTCTGATTCGATCTGATAAAGAAATAAAAGGGCCACCGGCAATCCCATCTTGGTGGGTGGGGATTGCCTCAACGACGCCAGATGTCGATGATTAGGTAAAATCTCTTAGCAGTCAGGTGGTCGCGAGTCGGGAGGGAGGGAGCTTGTGATCGGAGATCTTGGGTCATGTGATTCTGCAAGACCTTATCGTGATTCTGTCACCACCTTTGTGGGATTCAATCCCCTACTTCCTTTGGCCATCTACCCACGCCGCCCTAACAGAGGTGGGAAGAATCGCCTCTTCCTTCTTCACAACCCGCTTGGAAGAACACACTATCGTGGCCTTGACAATTTTTTTGTGATTTCGGACTGAGATAGGATAAACTCCAAGAAAAATTGGTGCCTTTGTTGCTCAGTTTGAGTTTGTCTCTCTATCGGGAAGGTCCTTTGCTCTGCGTTGGGTCATAAGGTCACGAGGTCTCGATTGCGATCGAGATTGTGGGTTGTGAAACATGGCAACTTAGATGAAGGCATTGGATTACTGTCAATTCGAAGCCGTTAAGACCCTCACCCTATCCAGTCCACCCGCCACCCCCAATCGTTGAGCTGGCGTCATGAGTCGACAGTCGTTCCACCCTTCTCCACCAACCACCCCCTTCGTTGAAACCTAGAAGATTGCCAGACTTAGAGAAGGTCCATTTTGTTTTTGCTTTTGTTTCATTTTTTTAGGTTTTTATTTGATTATTTTTTGTTTATGAAAGTTATATGGTTGTGTCTATTTTAATTTATGCAGGATAGCAATTTTAGACCATAGATCTCATCTAAGGGCTCATTAAAAAAAAGAAAAGGGTCTTATTAATAAGACCTTTTAGGAGGCCTTAATTATAATTATTCCATAATAATAAATATATAAAGGAAAAAAGCTAAAATTTATCACATATTGGATGTTTAACAAAACTCAAATACATAAGTCATACCTAACAAACAAAACATAGTAGAAACTAAGAAAACAAATATCTTTTTAGCCAACAAACATCAACTACAACCAAAATGTTGCACAATTGTCAATCTTCAACTCCAAGCGTCTCCACTCAAACATTCTCTATATACGTAGCAAGATCCATCACCTAGCATAAAGCATAATAATTTTTCAAACAATTAATGTAAATTATATATCTTACACCTCATTCATGTGTTTTCTAAGCTCTATAAGCTCCTCTTCCTCAGACATCAACCAATTCTTTGAACAAATCAAAGCCTCATCCATCAAAGTCTTTTTTAATTTTTTATTTTAAAGGATTGTGTAGTGTGGTGTGCAATTTGTATTCAAAAGTAAAAAGTAAAAAATTAGAAGTCTAGAACCAAATAGAAAAAATACTTTATAAACCCTGTTACTATAAAGAAAGGTTTTTTTAAATATAAGGTTTATTAAAATTACAATATATAAAAATATTTTATATATATATATTACATTGGATGGGTTTAGATGATCTCTAATTATGAAAAACTCAACTCAAACTCATCCAATGAAAAATCAGATTGAGAGGATTAATAGAAATTATAATTTGGATACGCCATATTCGGATACATCAGATTATCAGATTTTTCGTTCACCCCTAGTTTTGATAAAGAGTTAGCTTCATTTGACAACGTCGTTTCAATTACTTAGTTCTAACTACTACAGTATAAAGTTCTCTTATGCTATTGTATAAAGCAAAAATAGGCTACTGTATAAACTCTCACATACTACAGTAAAATCGTTCAAATTTTTAGTTTTAACTGAGTTGTCAAACACACTTTAAAAAATCGACTTTGACTTTTTGTCTCAAAAAAATGCATCATTATGTTTTTATAATAACAGGGTACTTGAATTAAAGTTCTTTCTTTGTCTCCCCTTCTATTAAAAATCTTTAATAGGAAAAAACATAAATAAGTCTTTCTTAATTTATTCCATTAGAATTTATGTAGAAAACAAACGAAAAAAAAACCACATAACTTCGCTTGCCCTTTTCTTTTCCATCTGTTTTAATAGAAATTCTAACATAAGGGAAAAAAGTGGACAAATTCAAAATTTAAGGCATAAAGTGGGGGATTTTTTAAACTTTGTGGTGTAAAGTGTGAATGATCCTAAAATTGAGGCCAAGGACACTAACAAGAATAATCCAAAAAATTAATAGTAAAATATTCTACTGATAATATTTATAGTTTCTCCTTTTTAATTTTAAACCTCAACATCAGATTACTAGGTTGGCTCTAGCATTAGTTAAAACTGTAAATAGTGTAAAGCACTCACATGCTATTGTTTTCAAATTAAAACTGTTGGTTCCAGATATTTTTTCAAATGGCCTAATAAGAATATGGTATGACCACTTAAAAATATGGATTTACTCCTATATAACCATTATTAATAATAAATATTGGGCATTTTAATTTAATTTAAATGAAATTAGACATGTTAAAAACATTTCTGAAAAAAGGTCAGATAGTTATTAGTATCATTTATTAGTATAAATAAAAATGGAGCACGTATATATGATATTGTGTTTCTACTTGTAATGCAGGAAATAGACGTAAATGGTGTAAGCGACATTACGATGTATGGTGTGAAGATTTATTTTGAAAAATTAAACCTCAAACATGAGTCACGGAGCCGCCATTTTTTTTTTTTTTTTTTTGAGAGAGAGCAATATAGGAAAAATTGGAGATAATTTTTCTCTAATACATATATGATATAATTATTTCATGCAGACACAATTACAATTTTTAATATACTTGATAACACAGTTAATATTTTATAAGAATTTTAGAGTTAAAAATCAATTCTAAACATTTAAATGGGGTACGTGCCTTCACTCGAATGGCTGTCGTTCCGCCATAGAAATAGTAAATATTGAAGGAACAAAATTTATTTCGGTCATGGCTGCAAGAAATGTAATATACTAAAATGGAGTTCCCCAACACATGCAATGACATTGACGATTAGTAGCTATGAACAGAATAAACAACTGAGGCCTCTTTCATACTGTAATGACCGAGAAAACGTCATTAATAAAACTTAATATTTAATTAGGTTTAATTAATAAATTTATTTTTAAAAATATAAAATTTTATAAAAATTATAATTTTTGTGAAAATTATAATAAAATATAAATGAACGGCATTAATTGTAAATTTTATGGCATATATAATGCAATGGTGGATATTGTAAATACAAATTTTATGAGTTTGATGACTTAGAGATTTGTACATAATATCCATAAATTTAATTTCATGTCACAATTAATTGTGAAATTGTGATATAAACGAATGAATGATTAGAATGTAAATAGGACATAGAGGTTGTCCTAACCCTAACCGGGGTAGAAAGGAGGCCAGAGCAGTATAAGAATACTGCTAAATGAAAACGCAGATACGAAAAATGTCACGATTAGCCTCCAAAAGTAAACGAAAAGTAAGTTAAATATTTTTATACAGTCTAAGGATAGAAAGTACACTGAATTGACCACGACAGTATAGGAAAAATACTGTGTGATGAAAAATTACACAGTATAAATTTTTAACTCCACAAAGTGGACACTCCTTGATTTTCTATTGGGCCACATGTCAAGAAAAGTGGCCCAATCACCTTGTGACACCTAGTGGTATACTCATGGGTTACCATGAGTCACCAAATGTGATAAGGATGCATTTATGGCAAGTTTATCACAAAAATTTATTTCTTTCCTTTCCTTCCAAGATCCGGCAGCCATGTCCAAGAGCTCTAAAAAAATTTCTCAGCCCCCAAACTTTGCAAAAATGACCCCAAACAAGTTTTACAAGCAAGTACAAGGATTTCCCACAAGTTTTAAGGTAAAATCCTAAACTTTTTCATGAGTTTTCAAGGGATTTTTCATGGGTAAAGGGCAAAAATTAATCCATGGTATTTTTGCATGAAAAGGAAGTCCAAGAAAAAGTTCAAGAAGCCTTTGAAGGCTAGAAATCAAAAAAAGAGTTATTTGGGTAAGTTTTAAAGTTCAAAGTTTTGAATTTTGTTTTGATTTTTATTCTTTCAAACCCATGAGGGGTTTTGAGCATGTATTTGATGGAATTTCATGTATATGTGATGATTGGCAAGTTTGAGTTGTGAAACTTTGGTTTATAGTGCAAAATGACAATTTTTGCAAAAAGTATTATTTTTGTAATTTTGATGTTTGACTTTGCAAAAGTGATGTTTGAGCATGAGAATGTGTTGATTAAGGCATGGAATGGTTTCTGCAGGGGTAGAATTGCAAGTTTGAAATGGATTTTTGTAAAAATGCCAAAGGGACTAAATTGAAAGAAAAAGTTCCTTCTCGGTGATTTGAAAAATAGTCAAAAACGCCCCTGTACAGTGAGATTTTGGGAAAAGTTAAAACACGAAAGTTGTAGATCTCGATGAAACTGTTAGGTCATGCGGACGGTTTGTCTAAAAACTCAATCATTTGTGAGTTTTTGATTTTTCAAGAATATGTTAAAAGTGAAAAAAGTGTTAAATGGCAAAAATATTATTTTTGCAAAATGATTTAAGGCATGGTACCTTAAGTAAAAATGATCCTTGAGAAAAATAGGAAATTTTGATGCAAAGAAGTAAATTTTAGTCCCGGGGGTAAAATCGTCAAAATTTTCAGTTGAGGGACTAAACCGCAAAGTTTTATGAAAACGGGGCATAATTGAGAAATAAAGAGATTTGACCCACTAGGGTGTTATTTTGAAATTAGTATGTGGTTATTTTCGTAAGAATAACGAAATCGAGCTCGGGTAGGTTAGTGGACCCACGAAGGGCAAAATCGTCAGTTTTGTCCAAATAACCCGAACCATTTTGAAATGTTTCCAATGGAATAAGAAAATGACTAGAAAGGGTTCCCGCCCTTCGTTAGAAACGATAGGGTAAAGTTAGACAAAAATAAGAAAAACCAGTGGTTTTTAGAGTTGTACATAGTAATGCAACTCAATTTATTAACTAACGGATGTTTCGTATCGAAACATAGTGGAATTTGGCTAATGGCTTTGTAATTGGCCAACAGGATCCTAGGAGTCTAGGAGAAGGAAAATCGAGGTTAAATTGCCCGACATTCACATCAAGTAAGTACCATTCCCACCTACAGTATGAAATGTAGGTTTAGAAAGAAATGTATGTATATGTATACCTGTGCGTATAATTAAGTATAAATTTGTATGTTTGCCATGATATGAATACCTAGGAGTATAGTCATGTATGAATAATTGTGAGCGTATTAATGTGTACTAGTGTGTACAAGCTGTTATGTACCTGTGTATACAATAATGAAAATGAGCATGTGTACCATGATTTTATACCTGTGTGTATAATATGTTATGTACCTGTGTGTACAATAATGAAAGTGAGCATGTGTATCATGATTTCGTACCTGTGTGTACAATGATAAATACTTGAGTATGTATAAAGTAGGTATCTGTGTATAATTTTATGTTAAGTACCTGTGAGTATATTATGCTATATACATGTGCGTATATTAATGTGTACCAGTGTGTATAGAAAGTAAGTACCTGTGTGTACTATGCTATGCAAGAGAATTTATGTTCCATGGATAATATGTGATTATCACTTCATGCATGGTATGTCAACCATAATAAAGGGACTGATAAATGTATCACCAGAAATTAAGAAAAGTGTCGTATCGACTCCTAACTCAAGGGGAGTTTAAAGGATATGTTACAGTCACGGTGTTACGTAGACCTAAATGAAATTGCGCAATGGTACGAACACTTGGGCCCTAATAAAGATAAGAAATGATGAGGATAAAGAAGGTTTATAAGAAAGCATAATTGATTCATGCATTCATATGAATATCCATGTGGGATTTATGGGACTTACTGGGCGTTAGCTCATTAAATATTTCATGTTGTAGGTATTCCAACGAGAATGTCAAAATAAGTTCAAATGGTGAGCTGACGGAGGGGTGGATGATGTGCAGATTGGGTATAGAGTTCGTTGCTGTAATGTTTTCCGCTACGTATGTTTAAAGTTATTTTGATATGAAATGTTTAAAAGAAAGATGTTATGAAAGTAAAAGTATTAATTATGTAAATACAAATATGTGAAAGTATTTTGAGAATTATCAAAATTAATGTAAGTAAATTATTTATTCCCGAAAAAAAAAATTCCTAAATTTTTGTCCTAAAGTAAGTAAGAAAGAGTTTTATCACAGCCCGAAAAGGCGGGTTGTGACACATACTATGAAATAAAATCCCACTTTTCTATTTTTTTACTAAATTAAAGAAAAAAAGGGCTTCAGTAATAAGGTATAAAAAAATATTTTATTGATGAATGTCAATTTTATAAATTGTTAGATGTTGATTTAATGTTGCTAAATTCACATTTTGCACCTCCACTGTAAAAATTCATACTTCACTGCTTCTATAAGTGCTACCATGATATCTGATGCGTATAAAGTATATGTGTATTATTTGATATTTTTACGTCTATGTAGAATATTAAGTAGCTCAACAAAAGATATAAACGCATGTGTAATTGATAGATATGAGACAACAAAAATCGTAAAACACCTAACCTTTGATTTCATCCCTTGCATAAACGTATGAATATATTACAAGTCATATTCTAGAATCAGAAATTAGTCACAAGAGCATTCTATATATATATATATATATATATATATATATATATAAAGTCATAAGAACACCTCACTAGTCATCTTGGAGTCTAGTGAGCAAAATTAACACCATTTTAGGCTTCAAAAGGAGTTTATGAATAAGAATCGTTACCCAAAATGACAACTTTTTTTTATATATTCTTTTTCAAATGACTTAATAGGTAAAATACAGCGTTGCAAAGAATCTTACAATAGATTTAGTTTATTAATGAAATCTTTATTCTTTTTAGCAAAATAAGTTATTTAGAGTTTTTTTTTTAAGACATGGAACTATATATGGAAGCATAAATGAAGCAACTATCTTAATTCCACATTTTGTAAGGTTTATGGATTACAAGAGGAACATCATCATATATTCCTTAAAATAGAAAACATTGGATTAAGCATCAATATACACTGTAGGAAAGTCCACAACTACTTAGGTTTAACAATTTATTAAGGAAGCATCTAATCGCTATGACTGATAAAGAAAATATAAACAGGGAAAGACACTTTATTTATTTATTATTATTATTATTTCGTTTCTTTATGGAATTTACTTCTTTTGGAAACTCTCTTTCTAAGAAGATGAAAAAAGGGCTGTAACTCACTTTTCCCAAGAAAAATTCCATCTCGTTGTCATGCATGGGCCAGTTTCATCCACCCAAATAAAGTCATGTAATCAAGTTAGTACCTAAAAAAACTAAAAAGAAAAATTCTAGTGCGGAATCCTATCCTCTAAAGTTCACCATGAAGAGTTGCAAGTATAGTTTTCCCTTCTCTGGAATCAGCATTATTGTGCTTTTGCTTCGGGAATGCCACAATGTCTTCTTGATGATAACCTTCATAATTTTCTTTGGATACTTTATTTGTTGGAGCTTTCTTTTATACCTTAGCTAGTGGTAATGCATATGTTTAACCTTGCGTTTGGTAAAAGCTCAAATAGCATAAGTTTATAGTATAAAGCTCTTACATACAATACAATAGTATTTAGGTTCAAATTTATAAGTTTTAGCTCATTTGTCAAACACCGATCAAAAGCATGTAAAAAAAATAAATGTATAAATGCAAAACAAGTAATTTATGATAAAGATTTAATGTGTGTATCCTACTGAGAAAGTATTACTTGCTGCAGAATTTTCATTATTTTTTTTCCTTTGTATCTACTGCTTGTCCACAAAAATTCACTACATGGGTATGTTTGTCCCTCGTGAAAAATCCCACTTTATCTACATCTATTAAAGTGAAAAGGACCTCTCTAGTCTCTGCCATGGTAGTGGATAAGTTGGAACAAAGATTGTCACCAACCACCATATGGAGCACCTGTATGATTGAATTTGATGTCTTTACGAGATATTCTTGCAATAAATTCCGCTGTCTTTTTCACTTTGACTTGAGGTCAAATTCCAGTAATAGTAAAAAGGGAGAAAAAAACCAAGAGAGGGAGAGAAAGCTCTATCACAAATTCACAATAGAAGAGAATAATATGGATGCATTTCATGTGGTTCCTATCTAAGGTCGTAGTTTTTGGCCAAAGAAAACTAGAAAAACCATTAGAGAGTAGCAGTCATGCAATAATTTGTTAGTGCAGGCCTTAAAGAATATCATTTTGCTACAAAACTCTTGCAAAACCAGGTTACAATAGCAAGGAACCCAAGGGCTCATAAATCCACTAATTATCTAATAATTGTTCAATGTAAGTCTTTTGGTATTTGAGATTCAACCACGCTCTATAGCCGTTGTCTATGGTGGCCCATTTTCCTAGTTACTGACACTTCACTTGACTATCAGTAATCAATGTGCCTTCTTTTAGGTAGCAGCCTTCCCTAGCTCGCTTCACTATAGAATCGCAGCCCATACTATGTCCAATCCTTAAAATCTACCATTCTTGTCCAAATCTTTGGCGATCCACACTATCAATACTGACTCAGTGGTAGCCCTTTCCTCTTTGGTAGTTTCACTCAATTATCAGCATTCAATGGTTTGACAGGCTTCATCGATGCATCTTAATCTAGCCTATAATTGTAACACCCAAAAGATTTGATTAGGCATAATTGGTGATAAGATGGTGGATTAGTATGCTTTAATGTAAACTTGAACTTAATTTAAGTATTTTGTAATGTTTTAAATTTATTCCATTTTAATTATTTCTATGTGTTATTTTTAATTTTGAAACAAAACAATTTGTCAAATTGTTGATGTGTCCCAATTGCAAAACCATGTGCTGAAGACACGGTTTTGTTTCCCTCGTCCCTCTATTTATTCCCTTCACTCTCACTTACTCTCTCTCAGCCTTTCTCTCTCTCTTCTCTCCCTCTTTCCCACGATGCCTTCTCTCTCCTCTCCTTCTCTTGATTTTGATTTCAAGATT
The DNA here is from genome assembly GCA_025403435.1 of Artocarpus heterophyllus. Lineage (NCBI taxonomy): Eukaryota > Viridiplantae > Streptophyta > Magnoliopsida > Rosales > Moraceae > Artocarpus > Artocarpus heterophyllus. Next base: position 15,994,459 of record CM046331.1, on the reverse strand, counting down.
TTGAGTTTGGGCTTGAGTCTCAGCTGGATTGGGAAGGAAGGAACACAATTTGGACTCCACAAACGTGATTTTTGAGCTTTGATTTGAGGTTTGTTTCCTTAAATTTCAAACTTTTAAATTTGGTCCCAAATCTTTCAATCCCTTTCAAATGTTGTGATTTGAGTTTCTTGAGCTTAGGAAACCTCCAACCTAAGTTGGTAGGACTGAAATCATTCAAAATCTAGGCTCGATTTTTTGCAATTTGGATTGAATCAAGTTTTTCTCTTTTTCTCCATTTTTGGATTTTCTTGAAAATTCCTATGGAAATCTTGTTTGAATGAGTTTAAATGTGTCCTACAATGTTTGTTTATCATCTATGATCATTATATATGCTCTGAGACTTGAAAAAACAGGTTTTGATATGATTTTGGGCTTGACGAGGCCGAGAATCCAAGCCTCGGACCTCCCATGATTTTCTAGTTCGACAGGCCGAACTCAATGTTCAGCAGGCCAGATTCATAGGTTCGGCAGGCCAAATTCATCTGGTCGGCAGGCCGAATCTAGGAAAAGTTTGACAGGCCAGCGCTAGTTGGTTGGCAGGCTGAACCAAGGGTTCCAATAGGCCGGACCAGGGGTTCCAGCAAGCCAACCAAACCTTGAGAAAAATGACCTCTTTCGTCTGTTTTTCACTGTTTCAAACCTAGATCAAGATTCTGACCTTATAAAATGATTTTGTGAGCACAAAAAGCATACTAAAATACCATGAGATAGCTTAGGAATGTAGAATACCTTAAACAAGAAATTGATGAACATAGTTTCTATTTAAGGTTGTTCGTGGTTCCATGGAGCTAGCGTTTAGCGAGTCAGGACTGCGGTGTCGAACATTAGTACGGATATTGAGGTAGGACTTCTATCCTTTCTCCTTGGTAGCCACGTTTTGAAAAGGGGTTTGGCCATAAAGCCTTTATATGTTTTCAAGAAATGAAGTTTATCACTTATTTTCATTATTGGCTAAATGATGAATGATAAGAATGAATGTAGTGAGAACATTCAGTAAAAGAAGCATGATAATGATGTGACACCGGACGTGTCGGTTAGTACCGTCTGGAATGATAAAATAGAGCATGATGCCATGTACAGAGATCGGGTCGTGGGAAGCGCGACCTTAGAAGCAGGTCCTGAAACCCAGCTGGGCCACTTTGGTGGTGATTCATATGGCTTTGCCTACAATATGATAATGAAACTGTCTATGGATAAATAAAGGATTAATTAGGTAAATTAACTTGTTGAGTTTCAATTTGTTACTTGTTATTTATTTATTCCATGTTGTAGCTTTTGCTTAACATGAAGTATATATATTTATGTTTAAATTCAATATTTTAAAGGCTTAGTCCTACTGAGCCCTTCGCTCACATTTTCTTGTTTTAAACTTCCCCCCTCTAGGTGGGATTCAGCTTAAGGAGACTGAAGAATCGTGAAGGAAACTGCAGGATTAGAACATTATCTTCTAGGGTATTTATATCAAGGCATGTAATGTTTCAATTTATTTATATTTTCTTGGACTGTGGTTATGTACCTTATGTTGCTAGTACCAAGTGTGCACATCAAAGTGGGTTCGGTGGGGCCCAATGAGATTTGTTTATTTAATGCTTTCTTTTCAAATTGTTTGCTTCCATGTATTTAACAATTTCACATTCTTATAATCACTTCTTAATATCTTTTATGATGGCGATTCTTACAAAATCTAATTTATTTAATTTAATTGATCCGCCACGTCACCTCTCGGATTTCAGAGCATGACAATAATGCCACTGCTTTGACTTGAACCTGAGACGTGTGGTGGACTGACTCTGATACTAGGTGTTATAAACCCATTTGAGTAGAACTCACCCTTGCAAAACCGGCTTGCAAGGAGAGAGAACCTAAGAGTTTGTAAACTTACTAATTATCTTATAATTGTTTAATGTGGGACTTTTGGTATCTGACACATTTCTCCTAACAAGGTACCCTTATATTATTCCACTACAAATGAAATAGCATATATTGTTCCTTATTCTTGTAGCAAATAAAACCAAGACATCTTCCACTTCTACAATAATATAAAAGAAAAAAGTAACTCCAAAAATTTGAGCAATACAACAAATGTAGCAAATTTTCCGGCCACTTCAAAAGGTTAACACAAAGTATTATCTTCACAATTGACTTTTGAATTATACTTGAAGGAAAAATAATACAAAGTACATGTGTAGAAGCGTCCTTATAACTTCTAGATCCTGTCTACGATTTACAACACTTTAGAAGTCCTTGAGGATAGCTTCACTATACTCCATGGCCATGATTATAGTCACGTTTACTCAAGACGAATGGTTATTCAAGAGCAAAACTCGAAAAACCGCAAAAATTTCACAACTCAAGAACTCTAAAGTAAGACTAGGAGAGAGAGAGTCTTTCTAGTGATTTCCTGTAATATCAGTTAGTCTCGTTGTCCGGATATTAGGAAAGTTTAAAATATGACCCTGATTGTTGGTTGAGAGTGAGTTTCCAGATTCATTTAATAAATCGAATATTTGGATATATCCCCTCATATTCCAAATTGATTTTTTTTTCCCTTTTTAGATTTCATTCCTATTAATAAAACCTAATATTCCAACTATTGGGACATGCACCACTATAAGGTATAAGTGACTCATAAACCCCAACAATACTCCTTGTTCTACTTTAACCACTAAATTTAATTTTTACATATTAAGCTATAAAAAAAGGATCTTAACATTACTCTTTGCGTGTGTTTGTTTTACATAAAATAGAAAGTAAAGAATGGTTCCTTTTCCCGTTTAATAATATATTTATTTATAATATTAGTAATAAGAGTTTTATAGTTCAAAAAGTGAATATTAATCTGTGCATTCCTCTTGATATTGATTTCTTATCACAGGTAATGAATGTTAATTTACTTAAATACCCAAATTCATATGTTATAGTTTATAATTATTCAATTATGTAAAAGGATGTTTTTGTAACTACATTAATAGGATTACTATTTTTAAGTTTAGTGAGTATTAAAAAAATTGAATTGTTTCTCGTTACGTTATCAAATTTATAAATCAACGCTATAAAGGAAATGAATTAATGTTATTCTTTTTATTTTATGTTACTTTCCTTTCTATTACCTTTTTTTTAGTACATTCCTTTGCAAGATGAGAAACGCGCTCCTTTTATTCCTTAGGTATTGAATGACTTCACTAAAAGGACACAAAAGCCAACAAGAAAAAGAAACAAGAACCTCTAAAGGGAGCTTTAGACCATATCTTAAATGCAAATGACAACGTTAATGTTATATTTATTGTCAAAAAGTATGAAAATAATATATTTAATGTTATTTAATTTTGTACTACAATACATAATGCTATTTGAATGTCATATTTGTCTTGTATTATAATTATTAAACCTTGAAACTTATAAAAGTAAATATTAATTATTTTAAATGTGAGAATGTTGTAATTATTAAAGCAAAAAAGTTAATTTATTAACCAATAGGAATCAAATGTTGCCATCAAGTTTAACATATAACAAATGTAACATTAAAAATGACATTGCATTTAAGAGTGTGAAAATAACGTATGCTACTATTCATTTATCAATTTAGTATTGCATTAGAGATGCTCTTACAACAAGAGAAGAATTGTACCTCTAAATTTTTTAGAGCCCACTTTTTTAACAATTCATATATTGTATTTTGATGATTATTTAATTATGTAAATGGATGTTTTTATAATTACATTTATATGATTACCAATTTTAAGTTTTTCAAATACTAGGAAGAGAAATGAATTGCTTTCCTATTACTATATAAAGGAAATGATTATTCTTATTCTTATAATTTTACTTTTTAATTCTATTACCTCTTTTTAATACACTCCTTTACACTACAGGAAACAAGGCCCATATTTTGTAGGTATTGAAAGACTTCACTATAAGGGAGCTTTATAATAAGGACAGTTTTCATAAATGTCATCTTTTGATATTTGCTTTTTATACATGTCAAAAATATTTAAATGTGAAAAAACTTAAATAAATATTCAATGGTGATGTGGCACATTTTTTTTTAAATATAACATAAATGAGCATAGCTTTTAAAAACTTATACATAACATGTAATTTATATTTGCAACAAGAGAGGAGTTGTTCCTCCCAATTTTCTAGAGCCCGCTTTGCCAACCATGCAGATTTCACTCTTCCGTTGGATATCCATTAAAAATTGGATGATAAATGGTCACGTGATTATTCAAGTGTTAAGTGATGTGGTAGTCGTCTAGAAACAAGGATGTGCATACAATTTTTTATTTCTACCCGGCAATACGGATGTGCATCCTTAAAGTGTTTTCAACGCAATCTAAAAGTTAAAATAAATTTATTATAGCATAGAAAAGTTTTACACTATATTTTCCGTTTATATTATAACAGTTGAAACAATATAGTTAGAAAATGTTGTCAAATGCTCTTAGTCTTTTCATTTCTTTCTTTCTTTTGTTTCATAAGCTGCATAATATAAGTTTGTTTGGATGCTAATAACAGCAAAGTACATCACTATGCCCAATAAGACCACCTTCATCCCAAAGGACTAAAAAAAGATTATAATAAATATAAAAGCAAAGTAGTTCAAGTTTCCCAACCAAAAAAGCCTCTTGAATCCAATAGGGGTGGGAAGAGATGACGCTGGTGTAGAAGTTAATAATTATGGGAAACCCCACCTCACCATTCTAAAATCTTCCTTGGAGTGAGCGTTTTATTCTTTTATGCAGTTTTGAATTGATGCCTCCATGGTGAACACTTTTTTTTAACTTTCTAAAAACAAAAACTTAAACAAAGAAAACAAAAACAAAAAACAGTAGGCAAAAGGAAAGCCTGTATTAGAGAATTTTATCAGATTAGATTAACAATTTCTAAACAATATTTTTTTTAATTTATTTAAAATTTTCTTTTTTCTTTTTTGAGTCTCTTTTGAGAAATGGGAAAAAGCAAAAGGCATTGTACCCGTGTCTTGCCCTTTCCTCAGCTTTAGGGTGCCTACGAAATGTGGTGGGACATACACTAATACTATATTACCACCTCTTAAGGGCATGGATTGTCTGTATCTGATTGTACGCAAACTATGTCACTCCTTTTGAGCCCAAATGAATAGAAAATTTAAAGAGTACTTTTGAGTTAAATTTTACATTTGTCTCTATGTTTTTGATAATCCAGAAAGTATACCTCATGTTTCTAAACTATTCTAAAAATATCTTCCAAGTTTTTCAAAAAGAAGTGAAATATTATTTTTAATTGGTTAAGTTGATTGACATGACTTAAATGTCCTTAAAGATCAATAGTTAAACATTATTTGGAGAACTTAAATTTAGAGGGAAAATTGAACAAATTCTATCAAATATACTATTTTTATTAAAAATCCAAAACTTAGCAGGTCATATTGGTCTAGCACCACGGAAAATCTATGCCCTTGTGGTGTCTACACATGACTAGTAGTATTTGGACTTATTGGACTAGCCAAGCCCTACATTGTCCGATGTCGTCTGAACATGCTAGCTTTTTTTTTTTGTTACTTTTAAATCTTCTTATCTTCCAAAAAAATTGAAATAATTGATGACTAAAGTAAAAATTAAATAGTAATTATTGAGGTTATTTTGGAATTTCAAAAATTATGACCACTTGAAGTGTTTTTTTATTTTAACTTTTTTAAAAAATATATGGGATAATTTTTGAATGATTAAAGAAATAAAAAATACTTTTTGAATTATCAAAGTTACAAGGGGTAAATGTTAAATTTATCTAAAACTCAGAGCTTGTTTGGGATTTTCTACCAAATAAATGCTCTATTTCAATGTAAATCATCGTATGGGTATCTTATTGTTTATATTAAAATAGTATTTTAAGATTTTGGATAAAGAGTGTAACTACAATTGTTTAAACAGGACATTGTAACATGTGAGAACTTTGTAATATAACATATTTTTGCTTTACACTAGTATAGCATGCGATAGCTTTAAACAGTATCCCAAAATTTTTTGTAGTACAAATTTATACCATATTTTTTAATCTTTGTTGGTCTATTTGTATGGGACAAATATTAAGTTTCACAATCTGTAAGAAATTTAAAGGCGAAATCTTTTTGTAGCTTTTATTTTTTCACCTTTAAGAAAATGTAATCTTAACTCACATCTTTAGTTTTGTAGCATTGTCTCATAATTTTTATAATCTTGAGTAGGGGTGGCAATTTGGATTTGATACGAGAGCATGACTCGAAATCGACCTAATTATTTGATAATACGATTGACACATAATCCATTCGAATTGGCGCAATTCATTAATTTTTTATTAGAAATATAAAAAAATATATAGACAAATAAACTTTGAAATAATAAATTTAACAAAGTTATTTCAAATAAAATAAAATATTTATGACATAAATTCACAAAGTAAACGATAGAGAATAAATAAGTAAAGTAACACTTATATTGCTTATATTAGTCGTAACAATATGAAAATGCATAATCCTTTCACTAAATAGGTGACACGTGTGTTGACTTAAACTTGACATGAAAACATAGGTTGACACAAACACGACCCAAACTACAACCCCTAAATTCTTGAGTTACCATACAAAAAGAATAAAAAGGTCAAAAATCTTTTAAGTGTGTCGCTTAAAAATGTGGCAAAAAATAAAAAAGAGCTGCAACTATAACATTAATCTTTGCAATTATAAGTAGTATTATTCAGAAATTAAGAATAGTAAACTAAAAACACATTTATAAAAACTTTCAATAGTTGAGATCCTTTGGTGCATTTCCTTTTACTTGAAAAGCTACGCATCGTAAGGTTTAGATCGTGACCATGCAGAGGGAAAAAGTAGTCTTTTGTCACCGCCATTTGTTCGTGTGAATAATTCTTTATTCCCATACAAATATTCTAAAGCAATTTGCAAACAAAATATTCACCAGCATCGTTGTATAAATATAAAATTGTAGAAGGGCATATTTATATAATTACCACATTTTTTGGTGAACTACATATTTAAACCCTTTGTTCTATTGTTATTAAATTACTAATCCATTCTAAAAGTTTAAAGGGTTAGGAGCTAAGTTAACAACAGTACTATATTTTAATATATATTACTTAAAAATTATCGTCTTTAAACTTAATACTATTTTTTAAGGGAGATATAATTATATTCCAAATCAAAAAATAACTTACTGATGCATATTCTAATTACATCAGCATACAATAAAATATAAACCTGACCATAAACTAATTTTATGAGTAAATTCTAGTAAAACATATATTCAAGAGGATCAAATATGCATCATATTTCAACAGTGGAATAACGATAAGGTGCACCAATAATTGAGCATTCATTTGACTCTATCAACAATACTTCTCTACTATGGATGGAAAACTTCAATCGAGACTAAAAGACTCAAATCACAAATGTCACACCCAATGCTGCAGAAAAATAACTTTTGTGGATGGGGATACAAACTAAACCAGAAAGTGGAGAAATCGTTAACGTTATTATAAAACTAAACGTGTAGTAAAACAACACAATAAACAAATAAACAAACAAACAAACAAATAAATAATACAAAATAAAACGGAAACATCAACACCCTTATTAAAAACAACCAGAAACTGCAGAGATGGCGAGAGGCAACAGCCACAGGGAAAGACCTTCCGGCAACAAGCCAGCCACTGTGCCACGGCGGCCAGAGCACACAGATTTTAATGATATTCAAACTTTCACCGAAGTGAGAACATATCTAAAATCTTTCTAATTGTTGCGTTACGCAAAAAAATATTGAACTAAAAATACATACGCTTTTCACTGATCACATAACTCCCCCGAAATTATAGCAACAATGCAAACGTCCGTCAGAAAGAGAAAACAAACTTATTGCAATGCATGCATAAAGATGAGCAATATTATGCCCTGCTCCTCGTACATATCATAATTTATATCGTGCAACGAATGCAATCATTGTTTTAACGATAAAGATATTGTTAATTGATTTACCATACTAAGCAAAAATTATAGATCATATATAGGTAAAACACTATAACCAACAATTATTGTTTTCTATACGCCATAACTTAAAAGAAAAAAAAATCATAGTAGTGGATAACTTCTAATAAATGCTATCATTTTGTGACTCATGGCATTTGATCTTCTTTTTCATGGTCATGTGCTTTCATCTTTTTATATGTTCCATTACTTGATTCAACGTCCAAAATAAGGGTGGAGTGGGGACTAGGGTAGGAAAGAAAAAGATAACTTGGTTTTGTCAAGTATGTCTCCTAATTAATGTGTATGTGTGTATATATATATATGTATATGTATATGTATATATGACTAGTACACAGATATGTAGTATATGGTTTTTTTATATAAATGCATATCTATAAGAATTATGTAATGCTTTTTTGTGGTAACTTATTATTGGCTATTGCGTTTTCAAAAAGAATAATGACCCACAATTTAATGTTTATCTCAATTCTTTACACAATACTATACGGGCAAATTTAATGAAGTTTTCAGATGGTAAAGGTTGTTAAAAATCTATTCATAAAATAACAATAAAAATGATAATGTTTCTGCCCAGTTAAATGTACACAACTAATTTCTTGTTTGCAAACAAGAGCTGATACGACACTTGTATTGGTCTACCAAATCGATTAAAACTTTTACAATTTAAACATTTAAAATATAAAAATATACTGTTTAAATACGCGGATTATCTGTCCTATTTCCTTTGAAATTAGCAAGCTATTGTAATTTATACAACTTCAACCTCTGAAGTTCACAAATTCCAACTAACCATAAAAGTATCTTTAACACGAGATTTTGAGTCATTAATCCATTTCCATTTGCACCTGTTACATGATGATGTAGAGCTTGACTGCCATAATAAGAAGCTTTCCATATTTTTGATTGGCAAAAGTTGGAATATTTTTGGTCCTTACTTTCTAAACAAGTAAACATGAACAAACTGAAATATAGTGTGTTGTGACCACTTGACAATATTCAAGATAAAAGAATTGCAATCTTCTTTTGATCATGTCACAAAACATAACGTATATAGCAACCAAGTTTGAAGGAATTAATACCTTTTTAGGGCCTCTGTATAGAATCGTCATTTATGTGAGCGTTTGGAAGCTTGTGATAAAAGGGGCATTTGAATCAAAATATCATGTGGTTTTTTGTCATGTTGGGTTTTGATTCCCATTGTTCAATTCCAAAAGGTCAAAAGTGAAAGGTTGTTTTCATATATCACACATTAATGGAGGTTTTGTAGCCTTCTCTAATTGTATTGTAAAGGTACAGGAATATGATGCCAATTGTCTACTTGCTCAAACTTTTATTTTTGAACGTTTAGAGCATAGCATTGAATGGCACCTTAGATACCAAATCCAATTATGTCCAAATCATATGCTAATTGTGGTTCTCATTTGCTTTCATTTTTATTTTACTTCCAAATGAATATGAAAAAAAAAAAAAGGAACCACTAACAGTACTCCATTATTTGATTTCCACTTTATGCATATCGCATAATTGACAATGAGGTTCTTAAAAAATGCTTTTTCCCCTTTTAGCAAAACTATTAATCCAAATGATGAGAATCATCAAATGAGTTTAGTTTAATCATATACTCCTACACAATAAAAAAATTAGACTTTTTTAGCAAAACTTTTAGTTACAATATTTGTTGTGACTAATGTTCAATTGGTCACAATTTTTATTTTAATTTTTGTTGTGACAAATTTAAAACCCCTGTAATTGTAAAACATTTCATAACTAAAAACTCTGTGGCTAAAAGTTTATGTCACAACAAAAATTAAACTAAAACTTGTGATTAATTGTAAAATTTTGCTAAAAACTGTTGTGACTTAAAGTCTAGTTTTTTTTTTTTTTAGTGATTAGTAATGCTAACATATCACTGCATCATATAATGTGTTATGGATAGTAAATTGATGTGTGTGTTATTCCGTTTAGCAACATGTTTAATTTTTTTATGGAAAAAAAACTTTGTTAATAAATTTGTTAAAGCATATTCTAACAAAAGAGGCTTTGTCAAAGCGTTTGCAATCAAGGCCAGCAAAATCATCTTAATCAGTTATATCTTAAACAAATCACTTCCGAGTGAATTTGGAAACTCATTATTCAATCCTAATAACCATATCCAAATGATCGTTATGGATCTCACCATTATTGAGACACTCTCTTCTTTTCCTCTTTTTCTCTAGCCTTTCCACTATATTAAGAGCGAATTAGATAAATAACACTTTCAGAGAATTGCCTTTCAAATTTGTTAAAAAGAGAAATATTCTTTTTTTTAGAAAAAAAATTGATATTCAAATACTATATCTTGTCCTTAAAAAAAAACCAATATTTTGTATAAAATTCGACTAATTTATATGAGTGAACAACTAGAACTTCAATAGTGATATCGAGCCTAATTTACGCCTATACAATGAAAATCAACCTTTTATATCTGATTCTACACGTCTGGCTGAAATGATGCTGCATTGGAATCTAACTATCCCATTTAAAGATAGATTCCAAGGATTGAGGCATAATTACCATTTTCCGATATAAGAAGGATAGCAATTCGAATACGTGATTGAAGCATCAAATTGACCACTAATGCCAATCGTGGTGGTGAATTTATGGGAATAGTGGTGCTTCCTGTTGTAAAATCTTATCAATAAGACATCCATCAACCTCAATTTATTCTTGCATATGTGATTTTTTTAAAACTAAAACTCTCTCTCTCTCTCTGTGTCTGCTGGAAATGCAAGAAAATCCATTTTTCACGCTCATCTCTAATGCAGCAATTGGGATATAATCCAACTTAGTTTGAATTTCATGCCAACATTGTAGATAAAATTTAGATAAGGAAACGTAGAAGTTCCCACTTGTTATTCGAAATCACCCTTATTCTTGGTTTTTACTTTTTTATTCCTAATCTGCGAATTTATTTATGTGATGCTCGAAGTGAAAATAGCCTACAATAGGATCCAATACAACATCTCCTCTAGTCATCGAATTTTCCTGGTTGTTGACTATTGGTAGGCTGTTGAGTTACCGGTGCTGTGAACACTAATGCCAGCGCCGACGGCTGGCAACACTAGAAGGTTGAGAGAATAGAATTAGAGAAGGGCAGGAATCTCAAGATAAAAATACGTGGAAAAAAAGGTGAAAATTATATTGAATAGTACAGTTTCAATTCTTTCTTTAAACAAAAAGCATACTCTTAAAAAATATTTAAATACATAATATTTTTAAAATCGCGTATTCTTTTTAAACACTTGAATTTTTAATTTTACATCCTCTTTTCTTCTTCTCGTTCTTTTTGTTTTTGCTTTTTATTAATTACCTCACTTCTGCTTCATGTTTCTCTTTATACAAGAATGAAAATATCAATATTTATGGAAATACAGGTACTTAAATTCTATAGAAATATCAATATCGGTGGAAAATGACATAAGATACAAAAAGTCATCTTAAAGCACTTTATTTTTTAAGTGAGAATTTAAGAAACTCTCAAATTATTAATAACACATAATTTAAATAAAACTCTCAACTAAAAATATTAAGTATGTGATAAATATAAATCGTAAAAACTAATCATAAAATGATAAATGATAAGCATACGATCTCAAATTGAGCAAAATAGCTAAAAGTCAATCTAATTTAAGTACTTTACATGCATAGTTTTACTCAAAATAAAAAAACATTAATACCATAGAGAACTTCTACGAGGCTCAAAGGTATTTGAAATACCGTCTTAATTTAAACAATATTGATACCAAGATACGGAGTTTGAATAGTGACATGGAGTTTGAATAGTTTCTTTATATAATTCTGAACATGTCATGCATGTCTCTTGATCGCTACCCATTGCTTCTCCATGTATAGCAAATTTTGAGTTAACCTATTGCTAAGAAGTAAGAAACAATACCAAGTTTTTCATTTCTCCAGTTCTTCTTTAAGTTTAGTACCTCATAAATTTGACCATCCCATTAAATAAAGTTTGTCATGATTCAAAAGACTACAACTACACATAGAAAGTATATAAAAAATGAATTTTAAATATTGAAAAGTAAATTTATGAAAAACAACATTAAAAAAGTAAATAAAAATGACATGAATTTTATGACAAAAGTATATTAAAAAAATAAGTGTAAAGCACATATATTTTATTGATATTTTCACCAAAATTTCGATTAAATTTTCTAATATTTTGTCATTTATCACTACCAATTTTTATAGAAATCGATATTTCTATCAAAATATTGATATCTGTAGACATTTTCAAGAAAATTTCTAAATATTTTGCAAAAAAGATACAATACCTCTCTTTCCATACTAGTACTTCGAAAATACGAAAATTTTCGCAAAAAAATCAATGGAAATGTCGATTTTTTGATCCTTGTCTCTACGTCCTTCTATAAACAAAGTATATTTTGTTTTAATCTAAATGAGTTATTTACTAAACACTGCTACATTTTTGCTTATTTACTTTTATTCTCAATTTATGATGTCCTAATTCCATCTTTCTGCCGAAAAAATGGTTAAATACAATAAAACAATATGGTTATTTCCCTGAAATAAATTAGGTCAAGCCCCAGTATTTCCATCATAGGAATCCATTTAAACCCCTATCATTAGATCTATTGGCCTCACTTTATTATCATTTGCCATTTATTCTAATGCTTCATTACCTTGGATCAACGCAATAATGTATAAAAGAGACGGCCTAAATTGCCATTTGTCAAGTATGATTAGCAAGTATTTCGAAATTCCCACCGTTACATTCTCTTTGTCAATGTACTGCATGAACAAAAAGGAAAAAAATGGCTAATATTGATAGTTAAAACTTGTCAAACAAAGATCTCTCAAATTCCTCTTCGATTAATCACTTACAAATGAGGTAAATGAATAAGTAAAAGCAAATACACACAAATTTAGAGTGGTTCACTTTAATTAAAGGCTACATCTACTGTGGGTTTCTCGGATTGTGGGTTTCACGATTGAAAAATATGAATACAAATTGTCCATGTCAAGAATTGGGCTTAGCTTGCTTTATAGAGCTAACCCCTATTTATAGTTCTCGGGTGTAGGTTATAGCCTTACTTTTTAATGACTATTTGAATTTTAATTATATGATAAGCTCTTCTCCTATTGGCTAAGTTTTGTCATTGTGATTTTTTATAGGATCTATCCCGTCTAAGTATCTTGGATTTGGTAGATCATAATCACCTTGGGTGTTTATCACTACCCCGATAATCTCTTGATTCAAATATATTAGTAAAGTGATTGTTTTACCCTTCTTGGGTATCATTTGATAACCAAGCTTGTAGAGTACACCGAGACTATATGGGCCGAGGTCCTCATCAAGCATTTATGGGCCTAATACCTGACTCGATCCCAACTCGGTGACTTGACAATATTTGCCCCTAGCATAGGCACTTCTTTGGGTAGTAACCGAAGTACTTCGAGGTCAGCAAAAGGTCAATTGTTCAATATCTTCCTGGAGAAGGCTTTGAGCTTTTGATAGTTACAATGATCATGGAACTGAGAAGTCGCCTCGCTTGTTGGACAAAAATGACTAAAGGCAAACATAGTGGCCGAGAAGCTAGCGATGCAGTAGCAATACGTTTCGACACATCTAACCCTGCATTCACTTCTAGGAGACCTTCGATCCTTGACATCAAGAAGAACATCGCTAAGGAGGCACTACTCAAGGCCAATCATAGGCTATGCCTTTGGAAAATAGCTCGGGCTCCAATAGAGCCTAAGGGAATTATGAAGTATATCGATGATTATCCAAAGGAGGCCGACCCAGTTAATAATAGTAGTTCTAAAAGTACAGACTTTGATATGCCCCGAGGGAACCTCCATAAGGGCTTTCTTCTTAGTACCTAAGATAAGATGCCAATCCCCCACATCGACCTTGGGGAGGAAGACCAACACCCACTTAACTCAGGAGCTGAATTCTTCGAAGATCCTATTACGGCTAGGTTTTAATAGAAGGCACGTCACAGAGTTGTCAACAGGAAGTTCCAAGTATTTTTTCTTCTTCCAAGCTTGGCTATATTATGTTAGGTCTTCAAGACAGAGCAAGAAATCCACAAATGGGACAATCACTATTTATAACAACGCTTTCACGTATGGGGTATTTCTTCCTTACCCTCTTTTTCACAAGAAGGTCTTTAATGAATTCGAGATAGCTCTACCTCAACTCAATCCTAACAGCTGAAGACTTTTTCCTAGGGTGTACAGTCTCTAGAAAGTCCACCTAAAGGTTGAGCTGATTGTTCGGGAGTTTCTTTGTATGTACACAATTAAGTCAAAGCCTAATCAACCCAGTTTCTTTTATTTTTGCACTTATCCTAAGATTAGGGCACTCATCATAGATCATCCGAGCTCGACGCATGATTAGAAAAAAATCTTTTATTTTTTTGAAGGGTTCTTTTGACACACTTTACCGAGATAGGACCTCCCATCCTAGTCATGTCACGCCCCGAAGTACGGGAGGTGACGTGGCGGAATATTTAGATTAATTAAAAGAGAATTTAATTGAAATTAAGGGTTTAAAAATCCAATTATGCAAGAAATTAAGAAGATTTTCCACCACATTTGATAAACGAATTTATAAATATTTAGCAAATAACAATAATTGAATAAAAACCGCTAATATGGGTTCCACAACCCACAACTTGTGCTCACACATGGTTCTAACAATATCATAAATACAATTACAGTCCAAGTACAAATAAAGTTAAGTCTTACATGCCTTGATTAATAAATACAGAATGTAAATAAATTCTCCTATTGCTCCTGAGTTCGGTCCGAAGAATCTTCTCCAAACCTAAATGGGAAACCACCTAGAGGGGGGAATTTAAAACAAATGAAACGTGAGCGAAAGGCTCAGTAGGACTAAGTTTTTATAAAATAATTTAATGCAAAGAAACATAACATTATCAGGAGTTATACAGAAAGGAAACTTGAATAAATAAATAAATAAATTGAGTAGAACCATTCTGACACAGAACAGTTTACTCGTCAAATCAAAACACCAGTTTACTTTTACCTAGGCAAACCATGAAATCACCACCGTAGTGGCCCAGCTGGGTTTCGGGACCTGCCCCCAAGGTCGATCACGACCCGATCTCTGATATGGCATCATGCCCATGTGTTTACTATCATTATCATTCAAAACCCAATTACCGAGTGTTGTCAATTACATTCATTATGAAATTCATTTCATGTCACGGTATATAAAAATATAACCGATAAAATCATTTTCAAACAACCGTTGAAAACATTTTGATAGAAATCCTTTTCAAAGCCAAATTATTTCAAAACCAGGCTACCAAAGAAATAGGATAGAAGTCCTACCTCAGTACTCGTGCCGGTACCCCACACCGTAATCCCGATCCGCTATACGTTAGCTCCACGGAACCATGAACAATCCTAGATACCAACTAAATCAATCAATATCTAGTTCGAAACATCCTATGTTACTAAATCATTTCATGATGTCCTAGTGTGCCATTTGTATCATTAAAATCATCCTATAAGGTTGGGATTTAAATCAGGGTTCAAAATAGTGAAAACGGGTAAAAATCACAAAATTTTCCATGCCTCGGTCGGCCTGCCGGACGCCCTGCTTCGGCCTGCCGAATTGCACAGTTCGGCCTGCTGGAAACAAGGTTCGGCCTGCCGAACATTTCCCCAGATTCGGCCTGCCGGTCGGAAGAACACCGGCCTGCCGATCATCACTCCGGCCTGCCGAACATGAACTTCGGCCTGCCGAACTGGGAAGATCCAGAAATCTCAGCCACGGGTTTCTCGATCCCCAAAATCCAAATCTGGATTCCACCCTGTTTTTCTCAAATCCCAGGCATGAAAAACAACTATAATTGATAGAAAAACATTCTAGATCATGTTTGGAATCATTTAAACAAGATTTAAACTCAAAATCCTCAAAAATCCGAAAATGAGAAAGTGAGGAAAAAATGAAAAATCTTGAATTCAATCCGTTTTTCTTCAATCTAAGCTTAGATTCTAGTTGTTCTAAGTTCATTTAACACAAATCCAAGGTTTTCTAAGCTTAAACAAACTTAGATTTCAAAAACACACAAAATTGGAAATTTTGTAAAAAGTTTAGAAATTTCGAATCTAACCTCGAATCGAAGCTTCAATCCGCGTTCTCGGTTGCCGAATCACGTCCCCGAGCTTCCTCCTTGCTGACCCGAAGCTTGGATTCGAATGTGGTTTCAAATTTGTGAAAGAGATTGAGAGAGAGGGAGTGCTGCCGAGAGACCAAGAGAGAGGAGAGAGAGAGAGCTCGTGAGAGTGAGGAGAGAGAGAGGGAAAAAGGAAATAAATAGAGAAAATCGGTGGGCGGTTTTACTGTGCGAAAACCATATGCCGCCCACGGTTTTGCAAAACGGAGTATTTTTAACATTTTACAAATTGTTGTGTTTTAAAACTCAAAACATCATTTTAAATCAATAAGAAATCTTTTGAACACATCAATTTAACAAAACAACCAAAAACTAAAAATCCAACCAAATAATCTAATTAAAGTTAAAACTTTAATTATGGCACACTAATTCATCATTTACATTACATTAATATTAAATAAATTTCGGGACGTTACAGCTCTCCACCCCTAAAAGAAATTTCGTCCTCGAAATTTACAACTCATCTCAAAAACAAAACAAATGCGGATATAACTCCCGCATACCCGACTCTAGTTCCCAAGTGGCTTCATCAACCCCGTGATGCTGCCACACGACCTTTACCAACGGTATCTCACGACGACGCAAGCTAATCACTTTCCGGTCGATGATCTGAATCGGCACTTCTTCGTACGTCGTATCCTCCTGAACCTGCACATCGCGAAACGATACTATCTTACCCTGCTCAGGTGGACACTTCCTAAGCATAGACACATGAAACACATCGTGCACATGAGAAAGTTCGGGTGGAAGATCAAGCCGATAAGCGACCACACCAACACGCTGAGTGATCTCGAATGGCCCAATATACCTCGGCGCGAGCTTCCCACTCACTCCGAACCGCATAGTTCCCTTACGAGGTGACACCCTCAAGAGAACAAAATCTCCAACCGTGAATTCTAAAGGTCTACGTCTCCTATCCGCGTAGCTCTTCTGCCGACTCTGAGCTGCTCTCAACCGATCCCGAATCACCGCGACTCTCTCATTGCTGTCACGAATCTCATCCGGCCCAAGAATAACTCTATCTTTCGGCTCGGCCCAACACACAGGTGACCGACACGGTCGCCCATACAATGCCTCAAATGATGCCATACCGATACTCGCCTGATAACTGTTGTTGTACGCGAACTCTGCCAAATGCAAATATTGCTTCCAATTCCCGCCGAAGTCCAACGCACAAGCACGCAACATATCCTCGAGAACCTGAATAACCCGCTCAGACTGCCCATCAGTCTGAGGATGAAACGCCGTACTGAAGTTCAAATCCGTACCCAAAGCCTCCTGAAAACTCCTCCAGTACCTAGCATTAAACCTGGTATCTCGATCAGAGGTGATGGACAAAGGAACTCCATGCAACCTCACAATGTTCTGCATATACAACTCCCCAAGAATCTTCCTCGAACACGTCGACCTAAACGGAATGAAATGCGCCGATTTCGTCAACCTGTCGACCACAACCCAAACTGCATCATGCCGCTGCTCCGTCCTCGGCAAACCTGTGAGGAAATCCATCGTCACATGCTCCCATTTCCACCCTGGAATAGGAAGCGGTTGAAGCTGACCTGCAGGCTTCTGATGCTCGGCTTTCACCTGAAGACACGTCGAACACTTGGCCACGTACTCGCGAACATCTTTCTTCATGCCTCTCCACCAATAGTGCCTCTTCAAATCACGATACATTTTGGTGCTCCCCGGATGAATAGCAAACTGAGACCTATGAGCTTCATCTAGAACGGCTTTCGTCACCTCGGCGATAACTGGAACTGCAAGACGCTCCCGGAAGTACAACGATCCATCTGCATGCACGCTCCATTCCTCGAACTGCTCCCCGTTCTGAATCCGCGACCAAATCCCCTGCAAATGTCGATCCTGCCACTGACCTTGCTTCACCATCCGAACAAGAGCTGGAGTCGCTTCCACGTGATACAACAAAACTCGATCACCGTCTTCATGATACTGTAGCCGATACTCACTCACTGTCGCATCCCTGCTCCAGTCCTCAAAAATCAAACAAGCGAGAATCCCTAAAGACTTCCTGCTAAGCGCGTCCGCTACCACATTAGCTTTCCCGGGATGATACTGCAACGCGAAATCATAATCCTCCATGTACTCCACCCATATGCGCTGCCTTAAGTTGAGATCCCTTTGAGTGAACAAATACCTCAAACTCTTGTGATCGGAGAAGACCTGAAACGATGCTCCATACAAATAACATCTCCAAATCTTCAGCGCGTAGATCACTGCCGCAAGCTCTGAATCGTGAGTAGGATAATTCCGCTCGTGAGGTCGTAGCTGTCTCGATCCGTACGCAACCACACGCCCGTGCTGCATCAACACGCATCCAAGTCCGCGCCCTGAAGCATCAGCATAAACTTCATACGGCTCGTCACTGCTAGGAATAACTAACACTGGAGCTGAAGTCAACCGGTCCTTCAATTCCTGAAAAGCAGACTCACAATCTTCATTCCACTCAAACTTGACATTCTTCTTGATCAATCTCGTCAACGGAGCTACAATCTTTGAAAAATCCTTCACAAATTTCCTGTAATATCCAGCAAGACCTAAGAAGCTGCGAATCTCCGCTACATTCCTTGGTCGTTCCCACTCCAATATAGCTTCAATCTTGGATGGATCCACTGAAATACCATGCTCCGAAATGACATGACCCAGAAATTTGACCTCAGTCAACCAGAATTCACACTTTTCCCTCTTAGCATACAACTGGTGCTCCCGCAGAGTCTGAAGCACGATCCGAAGATGCTGCTCATGCTCCTCCCAAGTCTTAGAATACACAAGAATGTCGTCGATGAACACGATCACAAACTGATCCAAATACGGCCTAAATACCCTGTTCATCAGATCCATAAAAGCTGCCGGAGCATTCGTCAACCCGAAAGACATAACCAGAAACTCGAAGTGCCCATACCGAGTCCTAAAAGCTGTCTTGGGAATATCCTCTTCTTTGATTCTGAGCTGATGATAACCTGACCGCAAATCAATCTTTGAGAAGTATCGCGAACCTCCCAACTGATCAAATAGCTCATCAATCCTAGGCAAAGGATACTTGTTCTTCACCGTAACACGATTCAGCTGCCGATAATCCACACATAACCTGAGAGTCCCATCGTGCTTCTTAGCGAACAAAACTGGTGCTCCCCACGGAGATGTGCTATTCCGAATATATCCTCTATCAGCAAGCTCCTGAAGTTGCTTCCTCAATTCCTTCATTTCTGCCGGCGCCATCCGATAAGGTGCCATAGAAATCGGTGATGTCCCTGGAAACAACTCGATACCAAACTCAATCTCCCGATGCGGTGGTAACCCTGATAACTCATCGGGGAAGACATCCTCGAACTCACCAACCACCGGAATCGCTACACCACTACTTGAAACATAGGGCTCGCAATCTAGATTGGCAAGAAAAGCAAAACAATCTAGATTCCTTCGCCCTCCTAGACATGACTTCATGAGACGCTCACTCATTAGCCAATCACCACCACCCTGGTAAGTGATTACCGTCCCCCTATCAGACACTAGGGTCACTTTTCTAAGTTGGCAGTCCACAACTACACTATACCTGGACAACCAGTCCATCCCTAAAATCACATCATAGGAACTCATGGGGAGTACAATCAAATCACTTTTCAAAATCTCATCCCCAATCTTTATTTTACAGGATTTACACATACAATTTACACACACCCGCCCCAAGGGAGAAGTTATAACTAGGGGTTCATTAAACTCTTCTACTTCTAATCCCAAGGCATGTACAAAGGAACTCGAAATGAGAGAATGAGAGGCACCGGTATCAAATAAAACGCGAGCTAGAGATCTAGAAACCAAAACCATACCATCGACAACCGCGTTACCAGTCTGAGAATCTGACCCTCCAGATGCCATTGCATGAACCTGCACTGGCGCCTTCCTTTTTCCTCTACCGACATTGCTGGGTCCTGCATTACTCGGCCGATACTGCTGAGATGGAGACGAATGCACACTACCTGTACTCGGAGCTCTATACTGAGGAACACTGCGCTGAAAATACTGCGGCTGCTGTCCTCGTGCCGGATATGAGAATTGCTGAGGAGAAAACTGCGGATACTGCAACTGCGGGTACTGCGGAGGCGGAGGTAGGGTCTGAGGCTGAGGCTGAGACTGACGACTGGCATCCTCCCCGGTCTGCGATCCAAGACGAGCACTCCTGATCGGGCAATTCCTCTTGATGTGTCCGGGCTGTTGACAGAAATGACAATGGAAGCTGTAGGGATTGCTGCGCCCGCTGCCAGACGAACTGCTACTGCCACTGGTCGCACCGCCTTGCTTGCCTTTCCCCGGAGCTGGACGACTACTGATGCTCTTCCTGCCACTCCTCTGCGGTCCTCCTGAAGCCTTGGCTCGATCCTCACAATACTGCATGTAATCATTCTCCACGGAGATCGCCGACGACACAAGCTCTCCGAAACCCCTAAGCCGTAGAGCAACCAACTGCCGTCGAATAGGAGCCTTGAGTCCTTCCTGGAACTTGATGCATTTCTCGCGCTCCGATGCCACAGCTGATGGAGCAAACCTAGCCAACTCGCTAAACTTTGCCTCATACTCCCGGACTGAAAGATCACCCTGCTGCAATCTATAAAACTCAGCTGCCTTCTGATCTCTATATCCCTGCGGAAAATACCGATCATAGAACAGATCCTCGAACTTGTTCCAACCAATATCGCCACCGCGCTCCAGATGCTTAGTCTGCTTCCACCAAGTGTTAGCGCCACCCTCGAGCTTATACGCCGCGAATTCCACTCGATACTCCTCAGGCACACCAAGGGTATCTAGATGCTTTAAGATTGAATCTAACCAATATTCAGCTAATTGCGGATCCCCATTGCCATCAAAATTCAGAATAGACGCCCGCTGAAATTCCTTAAAGAAAGCATGCGGACTACCAACACTGGAGTCTTCCGGTCTAGTCCTGGCTGCCATCTGCCGGAAAGCCGCAAACATAGACCTCATCATGCTCTCGTCATTTCCGAACTCGGCGTCAGCAGTCGAACGACGTCTAGGTGCCATTCTCTCACTTCTGAAAACAAAATTTGGACTGTCAGAGGTATTTCATTGTCAAACCTATGTGTGCACAATTCCCAAGGTTCATAACCTTGAGCTCTGATACCATTCTGTCACGCCCCGGAGTACGGGAGGTGACGTGGCGGAATATTTAGATTAATTAAAAGAGAATTTAATTGAAATTAAGGGTTTAAAAATCCAATTATGCAAGAAATTAAGAAGATTTTCCACCACATTTGATAAACGAATTTATAAATATTTAGCAAATAACAATAATTGAATAAAAACCGCGAATATGGGTTCCACAACCCACAACTTGTGCTCACACATGGTTCTAACAATATCATAAATACAATTACAGTCCAAGTACAAATAAAGTTAAGTCTTACATGCCTTGATTAATAAATACAGAATGTAAATAAATTCTCCTATTGCTCCTGAGTTCGGTCCGAAGAATCTTCTCCAAACCTAAATGGGAAACCACCTAGAGGGGGGAATTTAAAACAAATGAAACGTGAGCGAAAGGCTCAGTAGGACTAAGTTTTTATAAAATAATTTAATGCAAAGAAACATAACATTATCAGGAGTTATACAGAAAGGAAACTTGAATAAATAAATAAATAAATTGAGTAGAACCATTCTGACACAGAACAGTTTACTCGTCAAATCAAAACACCAGTTTACTTTTACCTAGGCAAACCATGAAATCACCACCGTAGTGGCCCAGCTGGGTTTCGGGACCTGCCCCCAAGGTCGATCACGACCCGATCTCTGATATGGCATCATGCCCATGTGTTTACTATCATTATCATTCAAAACCCAATTACCGAGTGTTGTCAATTACATTCATTATGAAATTCATTTCATGTCACGGTATATAAAAATATAACCGATAAAATCATTTTCAAACAACCGTTGAAAACATTTTGATAGAAATCCTTTTCAAAGCCAAATTATTTCAAAACCAGGCTACCAAAGAAATAGGATAGAAGTCCTACCTCAGTACTCGTGCCGGTACCCCACACCGTAATCCCGATCCGCTATACGTTAGCTCCACGGAACCACGAACAATCCTAGATACCAACTAAATCAATCAATATCTAGTTCGAAACATCCTATGTTACTAAATCATTTCATGATGTCCTAGTGTGCCATTTGTATCATTAAAATCATCCTATAAGGTTGGGATTTAAATCAGGGTTCAAAATAGTGAAAACGGGTAAAAATCACAAAATTTTCCATGCCTCGGTCGGCCTGCCGGACGCCCTGCTTCGGCCTGCCGAACTGCACAGTTCGGCCTGCCGGAAACAAGGTTCGGCCTGCCGAACATTTCCCCAGATTCGGCCTGCCGGTCGGAAGAACACCGGCCTGCCGATCATCACTCCGGCCTGCCGAACATGAACTTCGGCCTGCCGAACTGGGAAGATCCAGAAATCTCAGCCACGGGTTTCTCGATCCCCAAAATCCAAATCTGGATTCCACCCTGTTTTTCTCAAATCCCAGGCATGAAAAACAACTATAATTGATAGAAAAACATTCTAGATCATGTTTGGAATCATTTAAACAAGATTTAAACTCAAAATCCTCAAAAATCCGAAAATGAGAAAGTGAGGAAAAAATGAAAAATCTTGAATTCAATCCGTTTTTCTTCAATCTAAGCTTAGATTCTAGTTGTTCTAAGTTCATTTAACACAAATCCAAGGTTTTCTAAGCTTAAACAAACTTAGATTTCAAAAACACACAAAATTGGAAATTTTGTAAAAAGTTTAGAAATTTCGAATCTAACCTCGAATCGAAGCTTCAATCCGCGTTCTCGGTTGCCGAATCACGTCCCCGAGCTTCCTCCTTGCTGACCCGAAGCTTGGATTCGAATGTGGTTTCAAATTTGTGAAAGAGATTGAGAGAGAGGGAGTGCTGCCGAGAGACCAAGAGAGAGGAGAGAGAGAGAGCTCGTGAGAGTGAAGAGAGAGAGAGAGAAGAGAGAGTATTTTTAAAACAGAGTAAAACTCAAAACATGTGCCGCCCACGGTTTTGTAAAACAGAGTATTTTTAACATTTTACAAATTGTTGTGTTTTAAAACTCAAAACATCATTTTAAATCAATAAGAAATCTTTTGAACACATCAATTTAACAAAACAACCAAAAGCTAAAAATCCAACCAAATAATCTAATTAAAGTTAAAACTTTAATTATGGCACACTAATTCATCATTTACATTACATTAATATTAAATAAATTTCGGGACGTTATAAGTCAGCCGAAACTTCACATCACGACGCTTGTCACCATGCTATTTTGCTGTATTACCTTTTTTTGGTTTATGTCGGGTGCTGAGTATTTCCTATTTTTCTTGTAGATATTAACCCACTACGCCCTGAACTTAACAAAGACCAGCTCAGACATATTAAGGTAGCCTTTCAGGTTCTAGAAAAATTGATGTTGTATTCAGCTTTTGCTATAAGGTACAACATCTTTGGAGCCTTCCTCAATAGCCTAGCACTTCCTTTGGCTACAATTCCCAAAGTCGATGATCAAGACACTCCAATAGTTAACCTCAGTAGTGAAGAAGAAGAAAAAGGTATTAGCATTGTTCTTATTATAAACATTAGGTTTTTGCAAAAATTTCACAAAGCGTAAGTGACTGACGTGTCTCTCATCTGATTGCAGACATGGATTTGAAGTATTCTAGAGTCAAGAGATCGGATGCCACTTCGCAAGGCACCGAACTAAGCAAGAAGAGTAAGCATCAAACCTCGAGGACTAGCAGATCCCAAGCTGGTCAGTCTAGAAGCGCTGTTTTTTCTTAGACTCAAGTCATGCCCACCCCTCTGGTGCAATCTTCGGGGGCTGGCAAGACCTCAAAAGGAAAGCAAGCTCAAGCTGTCTCCATGGTCCTCTCTGACGAACTTGATGCTGCTATTTCTTGCTACCCGCCATGGATAAGCTCAATCATGGAGACCATCTGTGAAAACTTCATTGAGAAAGACTGGATTGATCTATAAGGGAAGACGGCCTTTGAGTAGCACAAGTATCCAGTCCAATGTAACATGCGGGTATGTGTCCACTTACATAGTGTTCACTTCTTCCCTTATTCTCCCCGTATATTAACACTTCTCTTTTCTATCTTTATTTGGTAGGCTTTTATCTCATCCCTTACCAGTTACGACCTTCACGCCACCATAGACATGGCAAAGGAAAAGCTAGAAGAGAGTTTAAAAGAAAAGAAAAGTGCCGAGGAGCTACTTGTAGTGCTAAGATACGGGTCAAGCACCTTGAGGAGATGTTAAATAAGAAAGAGGTAGAGTTTTAAGAAGAAATGGCCAAGGGCCTAGTTGAGGCTGTTAAAGAGTTTAAAGCTTCGGTTGCGATGGCTCAAATCAAGAACACCTCTTTTGATGAAGGGGTAAAGTCCTTGATTAATACTATCAAAGAAAAATTCCCTGATCTCAACTTTAGCTTCCTCGTAACTCCAACTGAAGGAAACCTCGAGGAGGCGACCTAGACCACTGTTGCTCAAGGAGGAAAGGACGCCTAAAGCTGTTTTTTTTGTCTTTTTTACTTATTTATTTATATATTATTTTGTAATGGCCATACAACCCAGACAATATACTTAGTGCCCGAACTTCTTGCAAAATAGAAACATGTTAGTTCAATTTTCAAGTGTGAGTGCCCGATCAGACTGATAACCGAGAACTAATTAAACCCACATATTACTCGGCTAGGTCTTAAAGTGTGAAAAACAGAGTAAGTTAACTTTATAACTAGGCTAACTTAATAACCAAGTTAATAGCTGATGAGACTGTAAAAGTGCACATTTTTTAAAGCTTAAATCATTTATTTATGCTTTTATTTATCATTAAATCCTCTAATTAATAACAATTTTGTGTTAATAAGTATTTTTGTGCCTTAGTGTGTAAATATGTTTAAAAATGTGTTTTTAGTGTGTTTTTATGTTTAATAGAATTGCCAGTAATTTTTAAAGTCATTTTGGTGTGTTAAATAAGTGTCTAGTATGTAAATAGTCAAAGTCGTAAAAATAATACAATTATTTTATTTTAAGTTTTAGAGTGTTTGATAGTGTGTTTTAAGTTTGTAAATATGTTTTACTATATTTTTAGTAATTTTTAAAATATTTTCAAGTCATAAAAATTATATATGTCTCAAACCGTAAGAGACTGGAAATTTTAGGATTTTTTATTTATTTTTGTGTGTTTTAATTTAAAATAAATATTTTTAATATTTTTGTAAATATTATGTTTGAAAAATAATTAATATTAGTGTGTTTGTGATTTTTAGATTTGAAATCTGGAGGAAAAACGGAGCAAAACGACACCAAAACGAATAAAATCGGTCATCAAATGCATCAAAATGATAAAAAAAATATGTTTGGATTCATCTAGAAGGGACACGTGGGGTCATGGGAGCCGTCGGATTCACTCCCAAATTAATCTTAGCCGTCCGAGGAAGAGACGCTTGTCAACGCATTATTTGGTGCGTCAGCAAAATCTCAGGTACTGTCCACGTGTCGAAGAACGATTAGCGCGTGTGATTCACGCACCGACAAGCTGCAGACGCGTCAGAGGGGAAACGCAGACAGCTTCGAATCTCGTGCGGTCATGACCACGTGCAGCCACTCTCTCAGCCATTCGATGCGAATACCAAGACTGATCTAACGGTCCTAAATCTCGGCCCCACTGGTCCCACCTCGGCCCATCCTTCGCACACTTGTCAGCTGTTAGATCACTCTTTGAACGGTTTAGATCGTGCATGTTCCGTGCTGGTCTGGTCTGCATCACGCTGGATTACAAACTCAAATTTGCATATCAAAGAGCGAATCTCAGCGTGAAAAAAAAGAGGAGAAAAAGGATCAAATGATCCAAAATTGTCAACTTTTAACAGGGAAAAATGATAATTACATATGGCAAATAGTAACTTTTCAAGGCCATAAATAGCCTTGCAATGCCCCTTAAAAAAATCATCCCCTTCGGGCCTTTGGCCCTCTTTTCCCCTTCTTTTCCTTACTGCTGAGTTAGATTCAATAGTATCTTCTTAGGTAAAAAAATAATAATAAAATAATACTTAAATTAGTGTCTGGTGAGGCAGAGAGATGATCTTGTATGCATAGTATTTTAGTATGGATTTAACTCTACATCTGTGTTGTAATGCTTATATTTTTGTGGAATAAATTATATCTTTATGTTTTTAATAATTATTGTTACTGTTGTTATGCTGTCAATTTTTACATAAATTCAGTCATGCTTTCATTATGTAATTTAATTATATTGCATAGTTAGTATTAATAATAATGAAATGATGCTTAATTTTATGGAATGTCTTTTACTGCAATATGACTTGTTATACTGTCGATTCTAGATACTTCATAAAATGAAGTGCTGCCGAAGTTAATTTATTCTGCTAAAATATATTAATTTTGATTTGTTATTATCTTTTCTATCCTATAATTATGTTAATTATAATTGAGTGATAGCTGTTATAATTTTCATAATTAGTGCACCAATAATTATTTTGCTAGTTTTTATAGGTAGACCCTTACTGTATTATGGCTTGTTATATTGTCGATTTAGGTTGACCTATATAATTAGTAAAATGTGCTTGCAATTAATGAGATAAGATATAATAAATCAAATGCTTTAGATAATTATTTATTAGAGTTAAAATTTCATATCAGTTGCAAAACATATAAGAGATTCTCAAAGCTTCATCATTTTAATTTTAAACTTTAAATTTTGAATTGAATAAAATAAAAACCACAAAAATATTCATCTCATTTTACACTTTGCTCTGAAAAAGTGCTCTCCTTTTTGAACGTTTATTTTTAACAATTTACCGAGGTATAAATTTTTACCTCCCTGTGGATACGACGATTTTTCTATAGTACAAACGTCCGTTGTTTTGAAAAGAGAAACACATTTTGGGCGTTACACCAAACATTTTAGCGCCGTTGTCGATGAGGTGCTGTTACTTTGTTAGATTGCTAAATTAAGCAGGAAACCAGGTAAGTACTTTGTCCTTATCTTGTAAATAGTGTAAATATTGTTGTTTTAGTTTGATTATTTAATTAAGTAGGTTACTATTCACGAATTACTATTCATGTCACTATTCACACACTGTTCACTATTCAAAAAAATTAAAAAAATAAAAAAATCATAAAAATTTTATTTTCTTTCCTTTTCTTTGTAAAATATTTACTTTGTTTAGGATTAGATTTAGGTTTTTGCCTTAGAAATAAAACATCATAAAATTTTTGAGTTAGGTTTTTCATAAAAAAATTGTGGTTTTGCGAAGAGTATCCTTTGAGGAAGTTCTGTTTGGATGCTGGTACTGGCTGGGATACCATTCCCATAGCCGGTTAATTTTGAAAACTTTTCCAACACCAATCATTCCGGGAACGTTGCTCAGACTAGGAGATTGGTTTTTAAGGAGCCTTAGCCCCACCAATCTTTCCTAGGAACATCCTTAAGGTATATAATTCTCAAAATCTACAAAATAACTTAGGCGAATGCTTTTCATTCACTACTTTATTCTCCCTGAATAAAGAAGAGCTTAGCATTTGTCTTTATCCTTTTTAAAAAAATAATAAAATAAAAAAAAGGGTAAAAAAAATCAAAAATAAAAATAATAATAAAAAAAACACTTAGGGTTAATGATTCAAACTTAGTCGATTTGTTAAGGCTTTAGACTTAAGAAACCCTAGTGAACAACTGTCAAACTCTTTTTTGCATTCTTCATCTTCGTCAACCACTCTTGCAAATTCGTTCGCAATGGAGAATCTTGGTGAAAATCCTCAAAGAATGTTGATGAAAGATTTCATGCATCCAACTCACACTTTAACTCCTTCATGTATTGTGTTCCCATCAAATCTTCCACAACAAGATTTTAAGCCTGGCATGATTCAACTCTTACCAACCTTCTTTGGATTAGAAAGCGAAAATCCTTATGTTCATATTCGTGAATTTGAAGAAGTTATTGCCACTTTTCATAGCTACCCTGATATCGCTAATTCCATCAAATTGAAAATTTTCCCTTTCTCACTGAAAGATAAAGCTAAAAGTTGGCTTTATTCTTTAGGACCTCGATCCATTCAATCATGGAATGACATGACATCTGCTTTTCTACAAATACTTTCCATATCAAAAGACCAACAATCTCAAGAAACAAATTCTGACTTTCTCCCAAAACGATCATGAAAATTTCTACAAAGCATGGGAAAGATTCAAAGATTTGTTGAGTCAATGTCCTCACCATGGTTATGAGAATTGGCGTCTTGTCAGCTTTTTCTACGAAGGACTCACAAGTCATGATCGCCAATATCTAGAAGTGATGTTCAATGGAAAATTTTTACACAAGGATCCTGAAGAGGCCAAGGAATTTCTTGATGAATTTGCTAAAAAAGTTCATTTGTGGGCTGAATTAGATGTTTCTCATAAGTCGCGATCAACTGAAGTTCATCAATTGAAGAAAGAGGATAGCTACAACCTTAGGGTTCAAGTTGAAAACCTCACAAGAGAATTAGAAATCCTCAAAGCAAAGAATGAGAAAGGAAGTCATGTAGTCACAAGAGCTGAACTACAAGGAACAAATTTTGTGAATGAAGAGTTTGACCAACAGTCACTGGACTGTCATGTTTATCAGGAAGTGACAGGAGAATATGAGGAACAATGTAATGCCTTAAAGGCAAACCATAAGCCTTGTAATCCCCATCCTGAAACTTTCAATCCTGATGGAAGAAACAACTTGAAATTCGACATGAGGAATTCAAATCAAGGGCAATCATTTGGAAATCAATGGAGAAATGAAGAAGAAATGTACTCAGGAGAAAAGGTTCCTCAACATGATTCACACTCGAGCAAATCTCTTGAAGAAACATTACAAGCATTCATTGAGATACAAAACAAATCATGTGAGAAAATTGAAGCTGCTTTAACACAAATGACAAAAGAAATTTCAAAATTGAATGAAAAATGTTCATCCCAAGCTTTGGTCATTTATGAAAGACAAAGCATGATACAAACTTCTAACACTGAAGAGAAGGATGAAGAGGTTAGTCATGTTACTACTCGCAGTGGTAAATAATTGGAAAAATCAAACACCACAGATGTGAGTAAGGAAGAAGATGTTCCTCAAAGAGAAGAAGAAGAAGTGAATAAGTTTCCAGTAGAAGTCCCTTTTCCTCAAGCTCTTCAAACTACTAGGAAAATGCCAAAAAATTATGAACACATCTTGGAACATTTGAAGCAAGTTCGAATCGATCTTCCTCTTTTGCAAATTCTCAAACAAGTGCCTGCTTATGCCAAAGTGATAAAAGATTTGTGTACTGTGAAAAGGAAACATCATGTCCCAAAGACTACATTCTTAACTGAGCAACTAAGTGCAGTTCTTGAGCAAAGAGCACCAGTCAAGTACAAAGATCCTGGATGTCCCACAATCACCTGTTACATAGGAACCCATGAAATCACTCAAGCCTTGTTAGACTTAGGAGCGAGCGTCAATCTCATGCCCTATTCGATTTACTCGCAACTAGGCCTTAGAGAGATTAAGCCAACATCTGTGGTCTTGCAATTCGCAGACCGATCCATAAAGAAACCACGAGGGATAGTTGAAGATGTTTTGTTACAAGTTGATAAGTTTTATTATCCCATAGATTTTCTCATTTTAGACACTCAAACTGAGGTGGATATAGAATCAAAAATTCCTATCATCCTTGGAAGACCTTTCTTAGCTACAGCTAATGCTCTCATTAATTGTCGAAATGGTCTCATGAAAATCTCTTTTGGAAATATGACTCTTGAAGTGAATGTTTTCCATATTGGGAAACAATTTCAAAGCGATAATGAGTGTTCTTACACTGAAATCATTGATGAAGCTGTTCATGAAGAATTTCAAAAGCGAACCGATGTGCTTGAAGAAATCTTCCAAAGTTTTGATTTTGAAAATCCCAATCCCATTTCTGATATTCCTAAACATTCACTTGACAAAGAAACAAAGTTTTGGCAACCACATTTTGAAAAGCTATTCCTAGAAGGAGAAAAGCCAAAACCCTCAACTGAAGAAATTCCCAAAATTAAGTTAGCCCAACTTCCTAAAGGACTAAAACATGCATTCTTAGGAGCTGATGAATCTTTTCTTGTTATCATTTCATCCAAACTCGATGAATCACAAGGGCGATGGTTAATTAATATGTTACGCAATCATAAAAATGCATTGGGTTGGACAATAGCTGATATCAAGGGTATTAGTCCCTTGATTTGCTCCCATCATATTCAATTGGAAGAAGGTGTTAATCCAAAAAGAGACCCCCAAAGGAGACTAAACCCAACAATGAAAGAAGTCGTGAGGAATGAAGTTTTGAAACTGTTAAATGCTGGTATCATTTACCCCATTGCGGACAGTAAATGGGTCAGTCCAACTCAAGTTGTTCCTAAGAAATCTGGTGTAACTGTGATAAAGAATGAAAAAGGAGATTTTGTCCCTACAAGAGTTGTCACTAGATGGCAAATGTGCATTGATTATCGAAAATTAAATGCCGCCACTCGAAAAGACTATTTTCCACTCCCATTCATCGATCAAATCTTAGAACGTGTAGCTGGTCATCCTTTCTATTGCTTTCTAGATGGATATTCAAGATATTATCAGATAGAGATAGCATTAGAAGATCAGGAAAAGACCACATTTACATGTCCTTTTGGTACTTTTGTTTTGCGACGAGTGTCATTCAGACTTTGTAACGCCCCAGCTATGTTTCAAAGATACATGATGAGCATTTTCAATGACATGGTTGAGAAGATTATGGAAGTTTTCATGGATGATTTGACTATTTTTGGTAATTCGTTTGATACTTGTCTGCGTAATTTGGAAGCTGTTTTGAAAAGATGTGAAGAAAAAGGCCTTGTGTTAAATTGAGAAAAATGCCATTTTATGGTTCCATTTGGCATAGTTCTTGGACACATTGTTTCTGAAAGAGGAATTGAAGTTGATCCAGCTAAGATTGAGCTTATTTCAAACATGGCCACTCCAAAGACTATTAGAGATGTTCGATCTTTTCTTGGACATGTTGGATTTTGCCATAGGTCCATTCAAAATTTTTCAGCCATATCAAGACCAATGTGTAATCTCTTATTGAAAGATGTAGTGTTCGAATGGATGAAAGAATGTGAAGAACTTTCCAAACACTGATATCTAAGTTAACTTCTGCACCTATCATGCAATCCCCTTATTGGAGTTTACCATTTGAAGTCATGTGTGATGTAAGTAATTACGCTGTAGGAGCTGTCTTAGGTCAACAAAGGGAAGGAAAACCTTTTGTAGTGTACTATGCAAGTAAAACCTTGAACAATGCTCAAATGAATTACTCAACCACTGAAAAGGAATTACTTGTTGTAGTATTTGTGCTTGATAAGTTTCGTTCATACCTAATCGGTTCACCCATCACTGTTTTCACTGATCATTCTGCCCTTAAGTATTTCTTTTCTAAAAAGGATGCTAAAGCCCGACTTATCAGGTGGATCCTTCTTCTGCAAGAGTTTGATTTGACTATCAAGGACAAGAAAGGAGTTGAGAACGTGGTAGCTGACCACTTATCTTGTTTAGAAGTCAACGATTCTATCGATAGTTCCCCAATTCATGATGAATTTCCTAATGAACATCTGTTCTCTATTACCATGTTACCTTGGCATGCACACATTGTCAATTATTTGGCAACTGGAGAAATTCCATCTACTTGGAATTTGCAAGACAAAAGAAAGTTTTTGATTGAAGTACGTAACTTTTACCGGGATGATCCGTACCTTTTCAAATACTGTCGTGATCAAATCATGAGACGTTGCATTCCTGAAAATGAAATGAATAGTGTCTTAAAATTTTGTCACACTGATGCATGTGGTGGTCATTTTTCTACCAAGAAAACTGCTGCAAAGATCCTCCAATGTGGTCTTTATTGGCCCACTTTGTTCAAAGACACTTATCATTATTGTTGTTCCTACGAAAATTGTCAAAAGTTAGGTACTCTGTCTCGTCGTCACATGATGCCTCTAAACCCGATTATAGCAATTGAAATATTTGATTGCTGGGGAATAGACTTTATGGGACCTTTTCCACCTTCTTCTGGGTACCTATACATCCTTCTTGCTGTGAAGTATGTTTCCAAAATGGGTTGATGTTGTAGCATGATGTACTAATGATAATACAACTGTTATAAAATTCTTGAAAGAAAACGTGTTATCTAGGTATGGTACGCCACGTACTATAATCAGTGATCAAGGCACACATTTTTGCAACCGTTCTTTTGAAACTTTGATGCGAAAGTACGGTGTGATTCATAAAGTTTCGACTGCCTATCATCCACAGACAAATGGACAAGCTGAGTTAGCAAATAGAGAGATCAAACAAATTTTGGAAAAAACAGTGAATCCTGATCGAAAAGATTGGTCCTCACGTCTTCAAGATGCACTCTGGGCATACCGCACAGCTTACAAAGCTCTTTTAGGAATGTCTCCCTATAGGCTCAGTCTTTGAAAAAGCCTGTCATCTACTTGTAGAACTTGAACATAAAGCTTTTTGGGCTGTTAAAGCTCTCAACTTTGATCTTCGTGCTGCAGGTATTGAACGGAAGCTTCAACTCTCTGAACTTAAGGAATTAAGGAATGATACTTACAACAGTTCACGGATTTACAAAGCAAAAATGAAAGCATTTCATGACAAATATATTCTGAGAAAAAACTTTGAGCCAAATCAACAGGTTCATCTTTATGAATCTCATCTTCACCTTCATCCTGGTAAGTTAAAATCACAATGGACAGGTCCATATATTGTGAAATAGGTTTTCCCAAATGGTGTTGTCGAAATTGAAGATCCATCCGATGAAAGGATACTCAAAGTAAATGGCCAGAGATTGAAAATCTACATAGAACGGATAATTGAACCTGAAGAAGTCACTCTTATGGCTCCAGTTTATCAATCCTGAGTAGTTTTCTGTTTATTCTCTTTAAATATTTATTTTTGTTGTCTGTTTCTTATTTTAAAAAAAAACTTTGAAAGTTGAAAATCAATCTCAAAATTAATTCTTGCAGAATAGCTAAGATTAAGGAGGTTATAATCAATTGTGATTAGTAAATACTTTATATTTGCGGCCTCTTGAGACGAATTTTGAAGAATTTGTGTAAAAATATGATTTTTGACTTTGAAAACAAAAAAAATAAAGTCTAAAGAATATGACTTTAAAAGACCCAACTTGTAATATATTATTGTGTATTTTGTTAGTTTTTGGTTTGTTAAGTTTACCACAGATCATCTCTACAGCTGTGCTGATTCAGGTAATATTTTTGCTGCTCTCACTATTCTTTTATACATTTAGGATAATGTACATTCTAGTTTGGGGGGAGAGGGTTGTGCTTAAAAATTGTGCTTCAATGTTGTGCTGTGCCAAAAATTTTTCAATTTTGCCCAAATTTTTTATTTTGCTCCAGATTTTTGTGCATTTTTCATTTTTGTGTGTTATTTTTGTGAGTCATAAAATTAAAAAAAATGTTTTGTAAATAATAGTTTCTTAGTAATTAATGTGTTATTATTTTGTTTTGATTTCTGAATTTCATATTAATGTAATATTATTTTTCTATTCTTTGAATTATTTAATTTTATACACTTTCAAAACTTTAGTTTTATTTAACATTTTTATGTGTTTATTTTTCAAAGTGTTTGTAAGCCATTCTTTTCACACACTCACTATAATGTTTAATTGTGGTGGTAAGTTAAAGCTATGAATATTTGAGTTTTGTTATTTTGTGAAGATGAACAATTGAAGGCAGCAATATTTTCAAAATAAAAAAAGAAAGAAAAATAAATAAATAAATAAAAATTATAAATAAATAAAGTGTGTAATTATGTAAATGAATAAAGTTGGATAAGTTTGGTTTTGTAGCCTCTTTAGCTCGAATAAGTAAGTTCTAAGGGGTTCTTCATGTAACACCCGCCTATTTTATATAACGGACCACGTTAAGTTAGTAACGCTATTAAGGAATGTTATTAATAAATAACGTTATATGATATGATATGTGATGTGCATGTTACTAACTTTTTATGTCTAGATTTATGACAGGTGACGACCGCATGGAATCGTTGTGCTATAGTGTTCATGTGAAATTATAAATATATGATTATTTATGATGCAATGATGTGTGAATGTTTTATGTTATGGCATTTAATGACAGATCGGCAGGCCGAAGAGGGAAAATCGGCAGGCCGAACAAGGCTGACAAACAGTCAGCAGAAATCTCTCCAGAGTTATGACTGAGTTAATTACGTTAATTGGGTGAATTAATGTGATTAATTGGCATAACAATGGAATGTTTTTATCAGTTAAGGAAATTAAAGGAATAGATTTGTATTATATTAAGAGGTTTCCTATTTTTAGAAGGTAAGTTAAGGTAAGATTGATGATGTTTGACCTTCCTTTTCTATTCTCCTCCTTTCCCACGCCAATCACCTTCTTCATAGTCAGAAATTTCTGACTTAATGAAGAGTAATGACTCTTTATTATACACATTATGTTAAAAAAAAATTTTACGCTCTTTCCTCAAATAATTTTTCTCGGTTCTGAGACATTCTCTCATTATTTTCTTTTCCTCCTCTCACGCCTCACGTCACGCCCCCAACAGTCAGAATTTTTCTGACTTAATGAAGGGAATTGAATTCCCATCAATGGTGTTTATTGCGTTAAAAATTTTAACGTTTCCTTTTTCATTATTTTCTCTCCTTCACACGTTTTGCCTCTAAAAAATTTCTGAGACATTCTTTCACTTCTCTTCCTCTTCCCTTCCTCACGAAATTTCTTTTTTCCACGGAAATTTTCTGAGCATATTGTAAAAAAAAAAAAAAGAAAAAAAGAGAGAAGTCTTGTTTCGTTGATCGAATTCAAGAATTTCGAGAAGAAACTTCAAGGTATGAAAAATGTAATGATTATTCAATAGGTAAAGAATGATGTTTTCGTGAAAAGTTGTTAATTATGCTTATGTATGAGTATGTAAGATGAATGTATTTTATGATTATGAAATGTTTTAATAAATGTTATTTCTGGATTTTTGATTATAAAATGTTATGTATGTTTAAAAGATTTTATGATAATAAAAATAATTTCATGCATGATAATATGATGCTTGTATGAAGTTTTGAATTACAATATAAATATATTAATTGTTCAAAAATGTTTTATTTAAAAGATAATTATGTTAAGATGTAGGGTTTTGAATAATATTTAAAATATGAGATGAGTGTATGGATATTTTATGATAAGTATTGATTTTTTTTATTGCATCTTAAAATGGATATATGGCATGGACACTTAAGGAAGCGAGCACAACGAGACCGCAGTGTCGTCACCAAGTGCAATATTAAGGTTAAGTAAGCTATCGATAAAGTAAGTACATTCTCACCTGCAACATGACACTTTTTCAAGGTTTAATGATATGTTTACAAGGATTTTCCTGATGATTTTATGATGATTTTTCTTAAAGGATTTCTTATGAAAAGTTTTTCATGATTTAAAGTTATGCATGTATGATGATTATGGTATGTTTCAAAGTATGAAAATTATGTATATATGTATCACCTAATAAGTGTTGCACACCCAATGTTATAAAATGATATGTTATGATGTCATGTTTGGTTTGGGATTAGCTACCCTTCTCCTCTCATGACGGCGCGCCAATGATGATGTTTATGGTGCAACACTTGGGCCCTTAAGAATAAAAATATATATATGGAATAAATTTTAAAATGGTCAATATTATGAAAGATATGTTTCTATGAAATTGTGCTTAAGGCACTTTTATGATACGATGATGATGATGATGATGATGATGTTTATGAAATGTTTTAAATTGTGAGAATTTTATGTACTTACTAAGCATTAGCTTATTCATGTTTTATATGTCATGTTGCAGATAAGGGTAAGAGAGTCATGGAATAAGTGGAGGACATGGAACGGCGTGTGAGCAACATGAACGATGAATTGTAACCGGAAGCACGCCAAGAAGAAATGAATTTATGATTTAATAAAATTATATATTTTGAACATATTTTATGTTGAGTTTTTTTTTTAAGAACACTTATATTATGGTTTTATAAGTTATTTTATCATTTTTTATGAATTATGAACTTCCGCTATATTTTACGTAAAGTTAGAACGTTTTAATTTTTTAAAGTAAATTTGGTCTCGGACGGCCTGCCGAACTCCGTGTCCGGCCTGCCGAAGACCAGAAGATCGGCCGACCGATCTATTTTTCGGCCTGCCGAACCTGGATGAATTTTTGGTCCGAATTACAAAGCTTCTGCCGGCCTGCCGGTGGAAGACGCTCCAGCTTGCCGATGTTGTTCGGCTTGCCGAAGTCCCAAGTTCGGCCTGCCGAACTGTGGGAATAAGTGGATTTCAAAGATGTGATGATCAAAGATATTTAATGTGAGATTTTAATAAGTCTTGATTTTACTATTTGATTATCAATTATTATTAAATAAGTTCATGAATAATTTAAGTATAAACGAATAAATTATGTTATGGAATAAAATTAAACTATGTTCTTCGAAACAACGTAAGTTTTAAAATAAAAAAAAATGTATGAATGGATCCTGGTAATGTAAGTTTAAGTACTTTTAAAATCTATAGTAACGATTGAGTTGATATTATCTATAAGTTTTATTGTTTAAGCATAAATGAATATAATTATGTAACGATATCTGTGACGTCCCAATTAAGGGGCGTTACACTTCAACACCTAGTACTTTAGACCAACTGGTCTAGGAGTTACTATTCCAATGCTTGTTAAATGGGTTATGGAGAAAGCTTAAAGGAACTAAGCATTGCACTATCCATAATTGTAAAGTCTATAAATATTTCTATTTTATGTTTCTGCTTTTTAATTGTTCCAAATCAATAATTTGAAATTTTGCTGCCTGCAGGAGTGAATTGAAGTAAAATATCAAAATAATTTTATTCTTAGTTTTGTAACTTCATAATTATTCATTATCCCTTTCTGCACTAAGCTGGTTTGTATACATTTTGTTAAATAACATTTAAATTGTTCAAATAAATTTTGGTTTTGTTAGTCTATCTAGTTAGATAAGTCAAATTATAGTTAAATAGTTTCCATTTTATGATTATTCAATATATCATTTCAAAATTATATCGCTTTAATTGCTAGGGACTAGCAATAAGCTGGTTGGGGGTGTGATGAAACTGTAAAAGTGTACATTTTCTAAGGCTTAAATCATTTATTTATGCTTTTATTTCTCATTAAATCCTCTAATTAATAGCATTTTGTGTTAATAAGTATTTTTGTGTCTTAGTGTGTAAATATGTTTAAAAATGTGTTTTTAGTGTGTTTTTATGTTTAATAGAATTGTTAGTAATTTTTAGAGTCATTTTGGTGTGTTAAATAAGTGTCTAGTCTGTAAATGTCAAAGCCGTAAAAATAATACGGTTATTTTATTTTGAGTTTTAGAGTGTTTGATAGTGTGTTTTAAGTTTGTAATTATGTTTTACTATATTTTTAGTAATTTTTAAAAATATTTCCAAGTCATAAAAATTATATATGTGTCAAACAGTAAGAGACTGAAAATTTTAGGATTTTTTATTTATTTTTGTGTGTTTTAGTATAAAATAAATATTTTTAATATTTTTGTAAATATTATGTTTGTAAAATAATTAATATTAGTGTGTTTGTGATTTTTAGATTTGAAATCTGGAGGAAAAACGAAGCAAAACGACACAAAAACGGATAAAATCGGACATCAAATGCATCAAAAAGATAAAAAAATATTCGGATTCATCTAGAAGGGACACGTGGAATCATGGGAGCCATCGGATTCACTACCAAATTAATCTCAGCCGTCTGAGGAACAGACGCGTGTCAACGCGTCATTCGGTATGTCAGCGAAATCTCAAGTACTGTCCACGTGTCGAAGAACGATTGGCGCGTGTGATTCACGCGCGGACAAGCTGCAGACGCGTCAGAGAAGAAACGCAAACAGCTTCGAATCTCATGCGGTCATGACCATCTGCAGCCACTCTCTCAGCCATTCGATGCGAATACCAAGACTGATCTAACGATCTTAAATCTCAGCCCCACTGGTCCCACTTGGGCCCATCCTTCGCGCACTTGTCGGCCGTTAGATCACACTTTGAACGGTTCAGATCATGGCTGTTCTGTGCTAGTCTGGTCTGTGTCACACTGAATTACAAACTCAAATTCACATATCAAAGAGCGAATCTTAGCGTGAAAAAAAAAAAAAGAGGAGAAAAAGGATCAAATGATTCGAAATTGTCAACTTTCAATAGGGAAAAATGATAATTACATATGGCAAACAATAACTTTTCAAGGCTATAAATAGCCTTGCAATGCCCCTTGAAAAAATCATCCCCTTCGGGCCTTTGGCCCTCTTTTTCCCTTCTTTTCCTTACTGCTAAGTTAGACTCAACAGTATCTTTTTAAGTAAAAAATAATAATAAAATAATGCTTAAATTAGAGTAGAGTGTCTGGTGAGACAAAGAGATGATCTTGTATGCATAGTATTTTAGTATGGATTTTAACTCTATATCTGTGTCGTAATGCTTATATTTTTATGAAATAAATTATATCTTTATGTTTTTAATAATTATTGTTACTATTGTTATGCTGCCAATTTTTACATAAATTTAGTCATGCTTTCTTTATGTAATTTAATTGTGTTGCATAGTTAATATTAATAATAATGAAATGATGCTTAATTTTATGGAATGTCTTTTACTGTAGTATGACTTGTTATATTGTCGATTCTAGATACTTCATAAAAAGAAGTGCTGCCGGAGTTAATTTATTCTACTAAAATATATTAATTTTGATTTGTTATTATCTTTTCTATCCTATAATTATGTTAATTATAATTAAGTGACAGCTATTATAATTTTCATAATTAGTGCACCAATAATTATTTTGCTAGTTTTCATAAGAAGACCCTTACTGCATTATGGCTTGCTATATTGTCGATTTAGGTTGACCTATATAATTAGTAAAATGTGCTTGCAATTAATGAGGAAAAATATAATAAATCAAATGCTTTAGATAATTATTTATTAGAGTTAAAATTTCATATCAATTGTAAAACATACAAGGGATTCTCAAAGCTTCATCATTTTAATTTTATGCTTTAAATTTTGAATTGAATAAAATAAAAACCACAAAAATATTCATCTCATTTTACACTTTGCTTTGAAAAAGTGCTCTCCTTTTTGAACGTTTATTTTTAACAATTTGTCGAGATACAAATTTTCACCTCCCTATGGATACGACAACTTTTTTATACTACAAACATATGCCGTTTTGAAAAGAGAAACACATTTTGGGCGTTACACCAAACAATAGGCTCTAGGCTCTGAGCTTACAATTTAATCTAGTTTAAACACATTTAAATAACCAGGCTAATCAACCAATGCTAATTATGGCCGAGTTGATCGCGTCTTAGGTTTTGATCTATCACAAGTATGAATAACTGAGGTTATCCTATAGCATATATTTATCAAGGCTTCCATTCTTTAATTATAGCTTTTATAATCAAGATAGATATGCAACTTAACTTTTAAAGCTTCATGGGTTGACCAAGCTAATACTGAGCTCTTATGGCCTTTACCATGTAGGGTGGCATTCTATGCACTGAGCCACCCCTCTGTCCTAGGCTAACAATTGTGCTCTAGTGTTGGACAAATTTTAATATAATTTGAAGAAATTAATAATAAAAAAAGAAATTCACTAAATATCTTCTAAATTTTTTTTAATCACTTATAATGGAAAAAGACTTTTGATATCTTTTTTGTATAGTTTTAAAAACAATAAATTTAGATAGGGATGCATACTAATGATACGGCTTAAGATGGGTTGTATTCCATGGATGATCCGTCACCCGATCTGACAAATACTAAAGATGGTATGCTTTAGGTCTTACAACAGATCAAACTCGATACAGTCCTTCCCATGGTCCTAAAGGTCCACATTTTTCTCTTTGGTAGTTTGGCTACCCGTCTTAAGACTAAGTCGCCCACCGAGAAGCTTCTTTCTTTGACCTATATATTGTAGTACTATGCTACTTTTTGTTGATATACTGCCTGCCTGATTTGTGCTTCCAAGTGTTTTTCTTCTAACAATTCCATCTCCCCTATTCATCAGTTCTTGGTTGATAACATCGTTATAACCAACAACTCGACTACTTGGAGTTGTTATTTCGGCTGGCAAGATAGCTTCTACTCATATGCCATTGAGAATGGAGTTTCCCTAGTTGTTGTCCTAAAATTTGTCCAATAATCCCACAATACTTTTGGCAACCTCTCGACCCATGCTCCTTTCAACTATTCGAGCTTTTTCTTGAGTTTATACTTTTGGACTTTGTTGATTGCTTTAACTTTGCCATTACTCTGTGGTATACTGGAACGGAGAAACTCTTGTTGATTCCTAGATGGTTACAAAACTCCCTTGTTTTCGTATTATCAAATTGCTTGACATTGTCAGACACCAAATAATTTGGAACACTATATTTGCAAACGATGTTGTTCCAAGTGAAGCTCATACATTTCGCTTTGGTGATTATAGTCATCGGTTTCACCTCTACCCACTTCATGTAGTAGTCCACAGCTATAATGGCATATTTATATCCTCTAGGAGCAATGTGTAATGGTCCAATAATGTCAATGCCCTACCTGGTGAAGGGCCATGGGCCAATTGCTGATGTGAGTGGCTCAATGGGCGATCTAGGAATTATAGCATACCTCTGACATTTTTCACGCTTCTATGCATACTCTATTGCTTCTTTTCTCAATGTCAGCCAGTAATATCCTTAACGTAGGACCTTATGTGTTAATGATTACTCTCCGGTATGATTCCCACAGACCCCTTCTTGGATTTCTTTCAATCCATGATGGGCTTTTTCCTTGCATAAGCACATGAGCAATGGTGTTAAAATTCCTTTACGGTAGAGAACATCATCAAATATTAGATACTGTTTTGACTTATACTTCAAGCTCCTAGCTTCATCTTAGTCCTCGGGCAAAGTTCCATGTTTTAGAAAGTTGTAAATTGGGGCCATCCAACTATTGGTCTATGTGATGGGGAGTACACAGTCCAACACTTGCATAAGAGCTCAAGTGGGATAACTTTGAGCAACTCAGAGTCCTTCATGATTATGAGTCTTGTCCATGCATCTACATTGATATTATCTACTCCGGTTATTTTAATGTACTCGTGGCATTCAAACCTTTTCAATTCATCCTTTATCTTATTCAGGTAAGAAGCCATTCATTCTCCTCTAGATTTGTAATCTCTGTTGGTCTGGCTTACAACA
This sequence comes from Artocarpus heterophyllus, assembly GCA_025403435.1. Classification (NCBI taxonomy): domain Eukaryota; kingdom Viridiplantae; phylum Streptophyta; class Magnoliopsida; order Rosales; family Moraceae; genus Artocarpus; species Artocarpus heterophyllus. The sequence goes on along the minus strand of CM046331.1, from coordinate 15,952,749 downwards.
ACCAGTGAATCACCGTAAATGGTGACTGAGTTAATTCCCATGTATCTTGAAAGCCATAATCCTAAAAGAATAGCTTCATATTGAGCTTCATTATTGGATGCCTTGAATTTGAACCAAATTGCCAAGATTATCTTGTATTCGTCGAGACTTATCAATATGATTCTTGCCTTGGCACCATGTTCATTAGATGAACCATCTATGTATCACTTCCATCTCAGGGCTCTGCTTTGATCTTTATAGTGTTTGGTCAGGCCGTGAATTTTACTACAAAATCAGCTAATGCCTGAGCTTTGATCCCCTTTTTCGGTACATTGCTAATATCAAATCCCCTTAGTTCTACGACCTACTTTAATAACCGACCCGATGTGTTTGGTTTCTACATAGCCTTTCTTAGTGGGTAGTTTGTAAGGACATCAATTGTGTGCCCCTGAAAGTAGTGGGGTAGTTTCCTTATTGTCACCATCAAGGCCAAAGTAATTTTTTCTATGTCAGAGTATCTAGTTTCGGCATCCAAGAGGCACTTGTTAGTGTAGTAAACTGGTAGCTGGACTTGATTTTCTTACTTGATGCTTTTTAATACTGCTAAATATAAATATAGTTTCTCCCTAGGTAAGACCTTAAAGACAATAATGCTTGTCGAGATGGATCTTTAGTTGCCAGAATGCTTCCTAGCATTCCTGACTCCACTCAAAAGTTTTCGCCCTTCGTAGGGTATTAAAGAAAGGAATGCACTTATCTATAGCTTGAGAAAAAAAAAACAATTTAGGGTTACTATACATCCAGTCAGCTTTTGGACGTCTTTTGGCTTCTTAGGAGATTCCATGTCAATTAATGCTTTAATTTTCTTAGAGTTTGCTTTAATACCATGCTTGTTCACTATAAAGCCAAGAAACTTTCCTGATGCTACTCTAAAAGCACACTTTTGAGGCTTTTGCTTCATGTTGTATTTCCTAAGAATCTAAAAAGCTTCCCTAAGATCAGCTGTCTATCGGTAAGCATTCTAAATTTTAACGAGCATATCATCAACAAAATCCTCTATGTTTCTCCCAATCTGACTCTTAAAACATTTTATTTACAAGTCTTTGAATTATGACTTTGGCATTTTTAAGACCAAAAGGCATCATCATATAACAATACAAACCTCGGTCAATAATAAACATGGTTTGTTCCTCGTTGGGGCCATACATAGGAATTTGGTTATATTCGGAGAATGCATCCATGAACCTCATCACCTCGTGGCCTGATGTTGCATCTACCAACTGACCTTTTCTTGGTAAGGGAAAGCTGTCCTTAGGACATGCTTTATTAAGGTCTATAAAATCTACACAAGTATGCCATTTCCCATTCGACTTCCTTACAAGAATAGGATTTGCAACCCCGGTCAGGTATTGAGCTTCTCTGATGGTCTTGTTCTGGATTAATTTATCCACCTCAACACGTAAAGCCTGATATCTCTCTCCATTTAATGGTTTCCTTTTCTGCCTTTTTGGTGGATAAGTTGGGTCGATGTTGAGTTGATGACACATGATTTGTGGAGACATTCCATCCATGTCGTCTTATGTCCAAGCAAAAATGTCAAGATTTTCCTTTAGAAATGCTATAATACCTACTCGGTACTTAGCATGAAGCTTGGTTCCAATCTTCAATATCTTGTTTGGGTTGGTCTCGTTTATTATTACTTCCTCCAAATCCTCCATTGGTTTTGCAGCTGTTATTTCATCATCCATTTTTGGATTCAGGTCTACTTCATTTGGTTGAGGTGCCCGATTAACCATCACCATCTTGTGCTCGGGGAACTCGTAGTCTTGGATTGAGTCAGAATATGTGGTTCTAGCCTCATATAGTCACCCCTCATCTTTCCTATCATGTTCTCAGTTGAAAATTTTACTAATTAAAGGTAAATTAAAGAAACAGCTTTTAGAGCATGTAAGGTAGGTCTACGTATCACGGCGTTATACTGTGTCCCTCTATTTACAATATTGTAATTTGACATTACAGTCGAAGTATTTGGTCAAAAACCAACAATAATGGTAAGGGTGATCATACATTCTAGGACAATGCTATCTTTAGTAAAATTATGCAGTGGCTATGAATAAGGCTTCAAATGAGTCCTTGGGATGTGCATTTGATATAATGTGCCTGTATAGAGAATATCCACTAAGCTCCCATTGTTGGTGAAGACCTTGTAAGCCTTATGATTACTAATCATAGTCGACACCGGCAATGTGTCGTTGTAAAGGAAGTGGACATTTCGAGCATCTTCTTTAGAAAAGGTGATTTCTATATTATCTTTTCTCGAAAACTTGCTTAGTCTCCCATCTACTTTCATGTAATTATGGAATAGTTGACCTTTTGCTTCTCATGCATAGTTCTTCTAAGCTCGCCTTGATGCCCTCCGAGATATGGTCATCCATGGATAATTAGAGTAACTCCAATGGGTTGATCGTTGTTTCTCTTTGAGGAGTTGGGTTAATCTAATCAACCTGTACCCCATTGAGATGGTTTTCTTTGATGTACTCTTACATGTAACCTCTTTTGACAAGATCCTATATCTTGTCCTTTAGGCTGGTGCACTAAACAGAGTTATAACCAACCTCCCCACGAAACCTACAGTGCTTCTTTTGATTCCTTTGTATGGGGTCCTTCCTTATCGAGATTGGTCTCCTCAATATGTTACAGTTTTGTATTTGGTTAGAAGTTTTCTCAATGTTTGTATTGAGTTCTATATATGTCTTGTATCTTTAGAATGGGCATCTCTATCTCTTATTGGCCGAGGCCAAGGCCTGTGCCGATTGAGCTACAGGCGCTGCTAGTAGTAAGGATAGTGCAAGTGGTGTCAGTGGATAATAATTGTTGGCGTTCTGATTATTATTATTCCAATTCCCATCGTTCTTATTTTTCCTCTTTCCAATGTTCTTTCCTCCATCCTAGTTTTGTGCCTGTTGCACTAGTTATTATGTTGTTGGTGCCGTGGGAGGATAATAAGGAGTGTCCATGACAGCTAATAACCAAGTTGCTTCTTCAGCATTGATGTACTTTTGGGCCCAAGCTAAAAATTTGCCTAAGGTTATAGGAGGATTCTTGTCTAACGAGAACTTAAAAGCTCCTTGTTGCCAAAAATTGAGAACTATAGACAAGGCTATGTCTTCTAAGCAATTCTATACCGATAACATCTCTCTTGTTAATCGATCAACAAACGACTTCAAGGACTCGATAGGTCTCTATTTTACAGCCTAAGACTTTCTTGGGGGTTTGTTAAAGCCGTCTTTCTATGAACTGAGTGATAAAGGCTTCATATAGTTCCTTCCAGCAGGTGATGCTACTTGGTCTCAAATTCCTTAACCAATCTCAAGTAGGTCCGCTCAATTTTGGCATCAAATGCTCGACACTTAATACCGTCTAAGGCCCTGTGGAGCTTCATATGAGAATTAAATAGCTAAGCGTGATCATCGGGGTCTCCCTTTCCATCATAAAGTGGGATTCTGCCTGTTATTGACCGAGCCTGATGGTACACCTTGTTTAGGGGCTAACAATGGTAATCCAGCTTGGTCTTGATTGGCTTGTGTAGCTCTTTCTTCTCAGGCTGCGTCTCTTCACTGGGCTCTTCACTACCGGCTTCCTTGCGAACCTAAAGCTCAAGCTTGCTGTGGGTGTACTTCATCCAAATCTCCAGTTCCTACTTGCAAATTTGTCCTATCTCCCAATGCTAGTAGAGGATTGTCGTTGTTGTTCGTTGGGCACACAAAATTATTTAGCATGATCTCCATATGCCAAAATAATTGCATCAATTGCTCATAATTTTGGGTTAGAGTTCCAATCTGGGTTTGCAAAGCTGCATTCGGATTCGGAGTGCATCTTTTAGTGGTGGCATCCGATTCTGGTCATCAACCAAAGTAGGTAGCGGTGGTGGATCCTACCTTTTATCTCAGCCAGCATCATTATTGCCATCATTCCAGCCATGATGGTTATTTCTGTTATCTTTATTTTGGTTGTTAACTTCAATACGTATTCTCGCCATTGAAACAACTTAGAGATTATCTTCTGGAAAGAGGGATAGAGAATTCCTAGGTCCTCCTTCTAGTGCCAATTGTTGACGGGTAAAACTCGTCGAACAAAGATCTCTCAAATTTCTCACCGAATTAATCACTTACGAATGAAGTAAATGAATAAGTTAAAGTAAAACCTCACGAATTTAAAGTGATTCACCTTAATTGAAAGCTACGTTTATAGGTTTCTCTGGTGGTCGGATTTCACTATTAAAAAATATGAATACACTGGATCCGTGTCATGAATTGGACTTAGCTTGCTTTATATAGCTAACCCCTACTTATAGTTCTTGTGGGTAGGCCATAGCCTTATCTCTTTAATGGCTATTTGAATTTTAAGTACATGATAAACTCTTCTCCTATTGGCTAAGTGACATCTTTGTGATCTCTTATAGGATCTATCCCTTTTGAATGCTTTGGATTTAGTAGATCATAATTGCCTCAAGTGTTTATCACTATTTCGAAGATCTCTTGATTCAAATATATTAGTTATTTGACTATTTTACCTTTTTTAGGTATCATTTGATAATGAAGCTTTTGGAATATACCAAGACTATGTAGGCCAAGGTCCTCATCGGGCCTTTCTAGGTCCAATACTCGCTCGATCCTAACTCGGTGTCCTGACAACTAATATGCTTAGTAAATTGGTAAGTCACACGTTGAACTATTGGTTTCCTTCTAGTCACTTGACTAAGGTCAGAGTTTTCATCGTTTTGTAACAGAATCTTTATGCCAACCTCGTACACACTATAGTTGCTGGCTTAATCTAGCCGTAAAACTCCCAAATGTTAAAAGTTTCAGCCAAGAGAAAAAAAACAAAATAAAAGAAAATCATTGCATAGTCTTTCTTATATGTAACTGAAAATTGAGGCACAATTCGACTCTAAAGCCTAATGAGAAGGTTGGCCCGAATCCTTGCCCGATGTCTGCTGGGCCCAACCACTACCAAATTAGATATAAAATGAGAATGGCAAACATCATCCCCGACCATAACCTCTAGGGAAACTCTTGGTAAGAAACCACGTTGTTGGCCTTTTTTACTCGCAATTAGTCACAGAACTATTAAGAGATTAGTGAGGGCCGTGCCCCACTGAAAAATATATTATTCTATTCTCACCCAATGTAATTAGTTTTCTTTCTTATGTGCCCCCACAAAAAATTATTTCTAGCTTACTTTATGCATTTCGTTATATATATATATATGTACTTATCTTTTTATTCTTCATCTTCTCTCCCATTAATTTGTTTATACTTCTTAAAACTATTTTCTCATTTCTATTACAATTTGTTTGGTTACCAAGTGTTATCGGCTTTAAAGGCCAATAAGTACTGAATTTTAGTTAATATGTAGATATGATTTTATTAGATGTTTTTAACAATAAAACATGATGCTAACTCTTTTAAATATAAAAATATTTGGAGGAAAATTGTTATTATTGCTGAATAGAAATTTATTATTAAACAAAATTTATAATTTATTTTTAATATTTTCTAAATAAGATCCTGGTTTCATCACTGTCTCAACCTTACCTTCAGCCACAACCGATCCTTTTCTTTGCATGTATGAACCTCGTTCTCCTATGTTGCTTCAGTACCAAAGATATCATCGACTAATCTGCATGATGTTTTTCTCTCGATTAATTTATGTTATCGGCTCACATTTTTTTGTTGTTGTCGTTGTTAATTTCAATGTTCATGTTGTTGTTTCCAAGTACAATTAGGAGGTGAATTGTTAGACAAGGAAGTGAAGACAGAAACTTCTATTTGGGAATCTTCCCCAGATGTAAACGATTTGTTATCACTAAATTTTAATAAATATATTAAAATAAATGAAACTTTTTTTTAACAAATAATGAATTTCTTTTATGTGATTAATTTTAAATATTGATAATAGTATGTCATAAAAGTCATTCACAGTTAAAAGTTAGGAGGCATCAGCAAATAGTTGATGGTAATAGAGTGACTCCGAGTGAATGATGACAACAACACTAGTGGAACCCATCAATTTCGACTATCGACTCCAATTGGATGATCGATGGTAATCTAGTGAGTGACTTTGGTGACCAATGACTAACGTCGTGGGAACTTTAGACTTATGCGACAAATAGGAAGCTTGGATTGAAATTTGCTACAACAAAAAACTATTTAAAAAATCGCTACACCGCCATATAAATTTTTTTAGTGTACCTCCCAACCTACTTTTTTTTCCTAAGACATAATTTCATTCTAGGCGTTACATAGTGAAATTGAAAACAAACCATAAACTAATTTGGGGTATTTTAGTCCACATAATCACTTTTTTTTTAACTATTGTAGCAGAAATTACAAGAGTTTTAAATTGTAGCATAATTCAATTTACACCAAAAATTAGTGACATTCCTCCTAATTATCTCGGTAAACTATTGATCACTCGTTGATTTTGGAATCCACTTTTTGATGGATGATTAGTGGTCATCAAGTGGGTGAGTTAGATGACAAGCGATGAGCATTGATCACTCATCAACTCCATTAGTTTAACTGATGGTCATCCAACGAGTGACTGTGATGACTGTTTTGGAACTCCCAATACCCTTCAAAGCGGAGAGTACCATAGTCAACACAAAAGTATAAAAAAAAAATAAGAAAAATATAAATTTTATAGTGTTTAATCTTTATGCTTCTTACTAGAGCGACGTTCCTCTAAATTGCTTGTAAGGGTAATTGGCTAAAATTGGGCTTCCACATCGAGGAATTCTAGGATGCTTTAAAACAACAATAAACTTTTTTTTTTGTTTTTTTTGGCTGCAAAGCCTCAAGAAATTTGAACAATTATTATTATTATTATTATTATTATTATTATTTGAGATTTAAATTTTGCACAATGCTAAAGTCAGCTAAAGTGTTTAACATAACACGTTAGTAAAAGGCAAATTATACTTCGTGAAACTCACAAGTAGAGTTCATTATCTATTAGCTGTGATGTTTAATAACACCCCAAATTTTTGTTTGTTTGTTTATTCTTTTTTTCCTAGAACATTTACTATACCGTTTGATACATAAATTCTAAACCATAAAGAAAGTTTTAAACTATAAAGACTGTTCAAACTGACATTTGGTGAAATAATAATTGAGGTACTTTTAAACTATGAAGACAGTTTTAAACCAACATAAGCACTTAAAATCTAAACTTTGCTTCATCTCAAGTTCAAGCAGTTTTAAATCATTTTCTATAATAACACTATTCTCATTTTTGTTTTCCTTCATAAATCATTGTTTTTCAAACATCATTTCTCGTTTTAAATTATTATTTTTATTTTAAACTTTTATATTTTAAATATCAATTTAAAATCACCGTTTAAACTACATAATTTAAAATCTAATAAAGTTTTAAACCTTCTAAACCAAACTATTTCAAACTTCCGCGCCAAACTAACCAACATCAATAGTGTAGTGTTCTGAGATTTGCATCAAAGGGACTGTTTTGACATATTTCATATGCGGCCATTAGGCTTTGACAATTGACTGGCATCAGCAGTTGTGGGTCAACTGACATGTCTGAACAGAAACCGACAGAAATAGATGGCAGTCTCAATGTATAGCCCAAATATGGCCCAAGTCGTCAGAAAACCTCTTCCCCCAATGGCACAGGTAAACTTGCATGCATGCTATATATACATTAAGAACCGTTTATTTCGATACTCAAATAACAGTTTAAATTATTTTATTATAGTATTTTCTCTTATAAAAATTTAAATCTTCATTCAAATACTCGAACCAAATAGACCTTAAAATAAAATATTTATTTAAGTCATACTTTTTAAGTTGTCCCACACTGTCACTCATATTATATATTTAACTTATAATATTTTTAAATATGTGATATTTATAAAAAGTAAGTTTTAAAAAATATTATCTATAAAAATTTTAATGATTGGATCTTGTCTATTTTCAACTTCCCAAAAAATGGGCTAATTTTGATTCTAATATTACCATCGTCCATTGCTGTTCAGATAGTTAAATCTTGTAGACAACAATAAACTTAAGAATCGGATTGGTTCAATAAGAAAACTTCCAATCCTTGCCCATGAACCCAAAGACAAATGTGAAAGAACAAGAGGGGAAAGTTAACCAAAAAAGGGCATTTGAATGTGCCATCCTGTGAAGGACATCTCTGACTGTTGCTCTCACGGACTTAGCCTGGGCTCAAGCCTTGGCAAGTCTCGGCCCCTAAATGCTACTTTAGCAAGAAAGGAAAGATAAAAGAAAGAAAGAAGACAATTGAGAATGTTGTTATGGAAAAAGCTGGAATCCTACTTTGCAATTCGAACTGGAGCCTCGTTTGTAAAGCAAAATTTGAATGTTTCCCATAACACCAAGACCATTCGAAAAAAGCATGACAATAGAAGCAAATATGGCATTCTGACAGAAGTCATGGGTAGGCTTTAGTGTGTGTGTATAATATTTTAAGAAATACTATTTATCTCCAGTCTTTTTCTTAACTAGTTTAGCATTAATGTGTAACACTTGTGTCAATATTCGTGGATCTTGAATTAATATACAATTTTGTGAATCGATTAAAAAGAGTATGATGATCACGTAGTATTGCTTTATAATCTTTGCCATAAGACATTTGATACGTCTAACCAAACCAAACGCAATTAGCATCACAAAGTTGTATTCTCAAAGTGTCTCTTTTGTGGTATCTTTTTAATTTTCTTTAATGAACATTCATTTTCCTTCTTTTTTTTAAAAAAAGAAAACTGCAAAATAGTGGTCGCAGTATACAACTAAAGATAATGTAATCTAATTAAAAAAAATTGAAAACTAGAGACATAGGATAAAAGACTTATCAGGTATTTAAGAAGTGAGTTGAAAGTAAGAATTAGAAGTAAAAGTACTGCAGCATGTGAAAGCTTTACATGATAATATGTAAAAATTTCACACTGTTTGAGTTGAAACTGAGTTTGTCAAATACTATAATAGTGTCCGTTTGGTACTTTGACATTTTAGTTTCAACTCATCAGTTTTAATAGTAAACAATATGAAGCCGTCGACAGCTACAGTAAAAAGCAAAAAGTTATTACTATATACAACGCTCACATACTATAGCTTTTAAACCTTAAACTTTGGTTACAAGTTGAGTGTCAAACAATCCAGTAGTTATGAAAGTGAACCCAAAATGAATTCCAATAATTCTATGGAAGAATAGGCAATACGTGGGGGAAGAATATCTCCGGAAGAGCCATATTTACATGGTCCCCACATATCAAGAGTCTATCAAAAAATACAAACAAAATACGAAGCTTGGGAAGAGCCAAGCTGGAGGATAATGTAATACCTTGTTCAGCTAATTCTTATTATTTTGTGGTGCTCCCATAAAAGCACTTTCCATATTCTGCAATAATTGTTGTATTATAACTTTTTTTAGTTTCTTCCCTCGTGCATTATTTCATGCTTTGCAGCTGGATATGAAAAGACATCTCAGGCCCACAACTTCATCTTTTAAGGACTAGGCTATGCCAAGTGGGGCACAGAACGATTTGGTATTATTTTTAAAATATATAAAAATATTTTTATTTAAAAAAATAAAAAATTATGTTAAAAGTGTTTTTTAAATTTTTTACATTAAAAAATATATGAAAATAGTTTTAAAAACTTTAAAAATGAAACCAAACGGGACCTTATTCTCTCGTTGATCGGAGAGTGCCCAATGTAAGCTGAAAGGCATGTGGCTTTAGTGGCTTTTAGAATTGTTAAATAGGAGTTTTGTCTGACCTGCAATTGACCTTCCATTTTCTGCCTCGTGTGCTTGTACCCTCTTTAATCAAGGTTTGCTCAAGCTTAGAAACCTCATCAGGGAAAAATTGCAAAACTTATAAAAAGAAATTGGAGGAAGAAAAAAAAAAGGGGGAAGGTTGATATCTAGCACTTTTTTCGAACATAATTCAAATCACTAGCTCAAATCTAAAACGTTGTAGTAATTTGAATTTTGTAAAAAAAAATAAAGTAAAAAAATCTGTTTAAATTAATATTTTTCTTATTCAAATTATGTTCCGAACAAGCTATTCATGCAATGCAAAACTTGTATTGAACAATATTAGCAATAGAAATTATTTTAAATATTAGATTATACTAGAACTCAACACATTTTTATAGAAAGATCAATACGTGATGATGCTTCTCGTTAAAAAAAAAAAAAAAAGTTCATCTAGATATATGAATTTTTCAAAATATTCAAGTTTTTGCTTATGGTTCTTTATTCAACTCTCTTAAAGATTTAAGAGCCTTTAAAGCAGAAATTTAGGAAGTCAATCTTGCCATTGATTGGAATTTATAAATTGGAGAAAGCTTTGGATGGTTTATCATGTTAGATCTTGTGGCTCTTGTGTTCTTGTGAGTTTCCTAAGTGGTTGGCTTGCCACAATAATTTCTTCTTTTTTTTTTCTTTTTTACCAAATGGATGTTTGAATCTCACATAATTTATTGAGAGTGGGCAACTAAGTCGCAAATAAACTTTTGCTTCCTTGGCTATCCATCTTCAAGATATTGCTTGGCAATACTCATCCTCTTTGCTTGCACTTATACACAAAGATACGTTTCCATGCCTCTTCTAGAAATTTTTGTCTCTATAAGGCCTTTTTGAAGGCCCCATGATCACACATTCTTTTTTTCTCCATTTTTTTCCCTAACAATATTTGTAACGAGGTGTCTTTTGCTTTTGTTGCTTTGCGAGCATAGTTTTTCTATGTTTTATTTGCCTCTTAGTGGGTTGCCTTTAGATTATCATTCGCAATTGTAATCAATTTTTTATTTTATGTTTCCATTAATAAATTTTAGATCTTGCTGGGATGCACTTAAAGAAACTATAAATGGGAAAACGTAAAAGGAAAAAAAAAAAATATATATATATATATATATATATATATATATATATATTAAGGGTTTTTAGACTCACGCATGTTGATTTTTTGGGATCTATCATGGATATTTTTATTTGTTATTTTTCGTGCAAATTTTGGTAATAATTATCTAGATATTTGTGTTCAATTTTCAAATGGTTTTATTTGGATTTGTATGTGACTTGGTGGTTAAGTTATCTTCTGGATTTATAAGTTGTTTGGGAGAGTGATTGGAACTAAAAATATTGATTTAAAAACTGTACCATTTAAGAGTTTTATGCTATAGTTACTGAGAGTTTTATACTGTTTTTTCGAGCTGTCAAACAACCCATTAATATTTAAATTATAAGTTTGTGTTAGTCTAGTTTTTTTTTTTGGTTGTGTGGCAAGTCTTTTTAATTTTTATTTTGGATTCTACAGACAGTTTTAAATATGAGAATATTACGGGTGTATCTGAATATTATTGGCGGGAGATCTTGTGGAATTTAAATTCAAATATGCGCCTAAGATTTCCAAATGTATCTTTTAATTCAAAACTAAATTTGAGTTAATCATGTGCTTAATTGAGTCTTGGTTTATTAATGATTAGCTTAATTTAATCTTTAAGTGTTTTGAAACTTTTTAGATGGATTTTTCGTGATAAGGTCAAACTCGGTTCAAATGTCAAAAGAAAAAACTAACAGATCACATTTTGCAGTTTAAATGATTTTGAATTGTAGTTTTTTGATAGAACATAGATACAACCGCAAAGACTATGCACTGTTCATATGGCCATAATAAAATTTTGGCTCAGCAAAGATCCTGTACATTTTCAACAACTAAATTCAGTTTTCACATTATCCGACCTTAGAATCTAATAGATGTATCTACACACATCTCATGTCTAGCCTTTGCTTATTTAAGAAAGACAACATATGACTTTTGGATTTATAACTTTCAAGTGAGAGAAAACTCGAATGAAACCTTAGCATTCTAGACTTCAAAATATAGCCCTTGACCCTGTATTTGCCGTTGTGTACCTTTCCAATCTAGAAAGTTCGAGGAGGAGTTGTTTGTGGATTGAATACTCAGACTACGTTAGTTGAACGAGAGGTGAGCGAAGGCGACTTGAAGTAAGGCGAGAAGTCCAAATGCTAGTTGCAGAAGAAGATGTCGTGAGTTCCTATTTTGGTGAAGATTCTAGGCTTTTATTGTAATCCTAATACTTATAACCATAATTCAGTTTTAAAAATCCTTTTATATCTCATGTGATTAATGCTCGTGGTGTTTTTCCTACAAGAGTTTTTGGCCATCCTATATAATCATATCAATGTGTTAATTTTGTTTTTTTTTCCCACTTTTATTTTATATAACAATTACTTTAAAGAATTTGAAAAAAGAGCCACCCAAAAATTTTAATCGAGGAAACGGCTTTTTTTTTTTTGTACAAAAATCAAGCTTCTTGGGTAGGAAAATTGGTCCTTTTTTTTTTTAAAGATTAAAAAAATACCCTGAGCAAGAAAAGAAACATCAACAAGATAAAAAAAATAAAAATTGGAGCAATTTTTTTGTCTAAAAAACTTGATTTTTGATGCCAAAAAAAGGAAGTTATTTGTCCAAAATTTTTTTTCCTTAAGGCCTTATGTCAAAAGAGCCCCTGAAGAATGCGTATAACAATTACTTTGATGCATGCACTTGCTATTATTCTTTCCAAAAGCGATTAAGAAGGCATATGAGAATGGTCACACCCTCGACTTGATTAATCTCTAAGCCGTAATCCAAGAAGGGAACACCAGCAGGGCATGCACATACCAGCCTTTCTAAAATCTATTTTTATCATTATACATGCACCCTACTTTTTCTTTTCTTTTTCTTTTTCTTTTTTTGTTATGCACCCACCATGTGTAAGAAAACCATATACATGGCTATAATAAGAAAAGAAAAGAAAAGAAAAGCATATATAGTAATTATCTGTAACGTACGCTTGATGGGATATTGTTGTAATAATCTTGTCATATACAGTAAATGTCCGCAACGCTTAATGGATCTGACCAGGCCATGATTCAAGTGGGAAGAATTTAAAAAAAAGGCAAAAAAAAAATTCTTAATTAAAAAAATGATTTCTTTTTTTTTTTACATAAAAAAATATTTTTTTATACAGGTAAATTATTTTAGTTTTTTTTTAAGAAAAACACTAAAATAATTGTAACGAGGATATGAACCTCAACAAAATGAAAAGAAAAAAAAACTAGAGCAATTTTCATGCCCAAAAAAATATATTTTTTTTGCGTCAAAAAACTACCAAAAAAAAGAGTCATTTGCCTAAAATGACTTCTTCTTAAAGTCATTTTTCAAAATGCCCCATTGAAGTGTGAGAGATTAAGGGCCGTTTGGTTCGAGTATTTGAGTAGAGTATTTGAATGAAGATTTAAATTTTTATAAGAAAAAATTTATAGCAAAATAATTTAAACTGTAATTTAAATATCCAACTAAACAGAAAGACACTTGGAATAAATTTCACGGAAATTTGCTTAATCTACATGCTAATGAACTACAGTGAAATGGAAAGACAAATATAATATCTACTATGCAATGTCAATTTTTATGCCAATCTTAAAATTTTGCAGTTGTGTAATACAATCATCCTCCAATACAATATTATAGCATGTGTCACATTTTGACATAGCTTGCGTTGACGTTTCAGCTTAAAAACTATTTCAACATTTTCATTTTCGGTAATTTTTAAAAATCTAAAAATTTTCTTTAATTATCAACTTCTCCTCTATTAAAAAGAGTATAAATTATATGATAATATCTTTTAATTTTAATTATTTTTTAATTTTTATTTCTTTAGAAACTATAAAGTACCTTTTGAATTTAACCTTTTTTTTTTTTTTTGCTTTCATCTGTCATGTATTTTGCAAATAAAAAATTAGATTAAACGACATAACTATTTTTAAATAATTTATGAAATATTATTTACACATTTGAAAACATAAAAAAGCCCTCAAACAGAATTTCATCAAATTTTGAGTTTTACGTTTTTTAAAATATTAATTTCTAAGTTTTTTGTAAGGAAAAAATAGACCTAAATTCTGTCTAATTTGGGTCTTTTCCCTTTTTTTCATAAAGTCTGTGATTTCTTAAAAGAAAAAAAGAGATAAATAAAGAAATAATTAAAAATAAATGGTACAATTATGCAATTAATCCTTAAAAAAAAAGGATTGAGTGATTTGAACACTGGACTTCATCAATTGAGACGGATGGTAATTTAATCCTAAGGCAAAGCATGGTATCTATGACAAAAAGTCATATATATATAGGATCTAAAATTAATAGCATTATGGATTAAAGTCAATATTATATTCGATATGTCTTTTTTATACTTTTTTATGTAAACTATAATATTGATGTTAACATTTGCATCGATAATGGTCTAAAACAATCGATAATCATAATAATCTTATCCTGAACCACTCCAGATTAAGAAAACCCCCAATAATTTTAAATATATATTATCCAAATATTTCTTTTGTCCTAGAATCTATTTATTGTTCTAAATACTATATTCTATTATTTTGACAAACTAGGCTTAGTGGGAACTGATAATGCACCCACGAGGATGGCATTTGAAGGATAGGAATGCGACCAATGAAGAATATAAATTATACATACTTTCCAAGCTTATCATTTCTTGCTCCAAAAGGTATGGATTTTCTTGGGGATATGACTAACAATTGACTAGACAGAGCTAGTGAAGAACAAATATAATTTAAAGTCACGCAAAATATCATGCAGTCGCTGAAATCTTATTTTATTCACATAAATTCAAAGACAATAAATAATAGAAAAAAGTTTTAAAAGATTGCCCTCAGAACTTCAGGGTTGGCCTCAACAAGCAGTGCAAACTTCTATTCAACGCTCAGGCGGGTCCTACCTTTGCGAAGGAACACGACTAAATTCAATCAGGTTGAATAAGATTTTTCAATTCAAACAGTTATAAAAATATTGTCCTTTATGTTCATTTCTAGTTAGTCTGTAAACTACAAACATTATGCCATTTTAGTGCTTGATTCAACTCTAAAAATTATGAGATTTTTAGAATATAATAGAGATTATCAAGTCCTCTTACATTTTAATTGAAAATTTTATAGAAATAGTAACATTAGCTGCAAGATGTTATAATTTTTAGAATTTTTAACAATAGTTTAGATAACATATTGCTTTTATTACGATGACTTTTTCTGTAAAATTTCAAGTTACATGCTATAGTATGTGTATATAATTCCCTCTATTAAAGTCTAAAAAAGATTATTTTTATAAATCCACTAAATTATGTACTTTATTTCACTCTGTCCTCTGATTTTGTAAAACCGATCAAAATGTCATCGGAACTAAAAAAAACAAGTCAAATTACCTCTTTTGTCTAATTCTCTTTATAAATCTAACAAATTTACTGACGAGGCAGGGGGTATTAGAGATTTTTCATTTAATAAATGAGTTTTAAAAACTAATAAAAAGTATATTTAAAGATAAATGATAATTATTGAAAACACTTCCAAAAACAAATTAATACAAAACCATACCAAAGAAATAAAAATTAACCCCTTTTCTCCCCCGATGGAACGCCCCCACCTACCCCCACCCACCCACCTGGTGACCCGCCATCTCCCCCAACGGCCAACCCACCATCTCCTCATCGTTCAACCCGAATCCCCCTTTCCCTTCCCTTTTGTTGCCACCACCCCACCACTGGAGAAATATCAACCTAGACCTCCCTCTCCCCTTCCCTTCTACCAACATCACACCCACTGAAGAGAAAATTTCTCGTACTTTGTCGAACACCTTTCCCGCACTCTCAAAATCCCCACAATTCCAATAAAATTACAACAAACTGATCCTAACTAAAACATTCGAACAAACCCAGTTTACAAACGCACTCATAAATCTCCAAGCCCTTGTGATATTCCAAAAAATCCTAACAAACCTTAAGAACGAAAGGGGAAGTGGTTGTCGATGAGAAATTCCAAGGAGGGGCTGTCACGACGGCTGGGGAATGGGCCGATAGGTGTTTGAACGTCTTATGTGGCAACTATCTAACTCTTGTTTTTTGTTTTTTGTTTTTTTGTTTTTTCCAAATAGATTTAAATGGATGCTTGAGATTTGTGTATTTAGATCAATGGTCCATAAAAATAGGGTGTTCCTTTTTTAATTATTAAATTTGCATAATATAAGGATTATGTTTTAATATATATTTTTAAACTTTAATGACATGTCACATCAGCATATCTGTAAGTGTTATTGACGAAATTGAATAGAAGGGCATTTTGAATGATTTTCTATAAATTACGAGTATTTTGAATGGTTTTGAAACATAAAAAAGTGCTTTGAATTAACGTACATATTTCAAGAGACAAGAGGGATTTATGAAAATATATCATTAATTTTATGATAAAAACCAAAATTGTCAAAAAAAAAAAAGAGTTTAGAATAAAAGTTCACAAAGCATATGTTTTCAATACTTGTAACGCCTCTCTATGGGGGTTAACAGTTTTTAATGAGATAAAATAAAAATAAATAATAAAAGTAAAACCTTAAAAATAAAATTTACCCGGGACTTAAATGAAAACTCTCAACTCAAAAATAAAAATATAAACGATAAATAAACCACAGTTTAATGTAGCACCTTAAATTTAATAGTATAAACTATTGTCATCATCATTTTAACCCTCAACACATTGTAATACAGTCACAGAAAGTAACAATTGATGCTTACATTATCATGAAGAACATTCTCAACAATTGAAGCAGTCCCAATGTAATATAGCTACATCACTTCCTCAACTATATTTCTCGTAGCCACCTCACACTTAGTGAGTCCTGAAAAGATAAAAACATAAGGGAATGAGCGACACTATGCTCAGTAGAGAAAGCCATTACTCACCTTTAGGTTTTTATCATTACCACATTAAAACTTGCATGGTTAGTAAGTTACATCATATTCCAGATTATGAGGTTTATTATGATCACATCTTATGGATACCGTAGTTAATCATTACCAAGTGTCATAATTACACATTTATACAAATATTACCAATCATCATTGTTCCTAGGTATCCATGTTAAATTGAGTATCACTCAACTCATCGAAACCCAAATGGGCGCACTTGATCACCCTATAAACATTCCAAGGGTGTTCCGGTGAGGGGACATCAAGCCCCGAGTCTTCACCAAGTCGATTTTTGTACAGTGTGTTCTGGGACTTTCAACCCAAGGAAGCGTCATCACCTTCCCCCTATTTTACCTTTTAGGGTATTCATGCCCAAGGACGTAATCGCCGCCCTCTTCATGTCTCACCATTTCTCTATATTAAATCATTATTAATAGAGTCAGTTTTCCTAACCATGCTTCTCAATTTATAACATGTGTCAATTCATTATGTTCCTCGCCATACAATACAAGACGAGTCCATGTCATTGTTTCATATGTGATATTCATATAATATCAGTTCAACATAGATATATATATATTGCGGCAAAACAATCAATTTTAATTCTATAAAAACCTCACAAAAGATGAGTAATAGAATCCCTACCTTTCAAGCTTATCAACAGTCTCTTAATCCTGGAATCAATTAACGTTAGCTCCATACTCCCTTGATCTTGAACTCCAAGCAAAACAGATCCAGTTGTATCTCGCTGTATCTACGAAGCATCATCTGTAGTGCTCCTCGAGCGACTATGAATGGCTAGGAATGCTTCCTGGAGATCATACATTCTTGAAAACGTCATTCTGGACTCTGATACTGCTATTTGAATCGCCTTGATCTGCGTGCAGTTGGTACCGGATGATTTTTATCGGAGTGGAATTTGCTCGAACGGAGGTCACCATTGCATCCAGAGCATCGAAACGAGTCAGGAGGAGGTCTCGGATAGTCGATCGGAGGTCCAGATCACAAAAATCCAAAGTCGCCGTTGACCGCCGTTGACCGAATTTGACCGTCATTGACCGGCGTCAATCGGGGTCCGTTGGCAGCTGGGCTCGGGCCTACCCCCCCTAAATCGACCCTTCTGAGTCCAATGGCGGGGTCAATTTCACCTAATTCTGCCTCTAACATAGCGGGTCGTGAAGTACAACGTCGGTAGAAATGGATGAGCTCCGATCTTGATTCTCCGACGATGGAAACCTGAAATTGGCTGAGGGTTTTTGCTACCCATCCTCCTATGAGCATTTCCCCTCATCCAATTTGAAGAAACGTGGCTGGGAAGAGCCAAAACGGAGGCTCCCGCGGCGGTTGACGGCGGCGTTGGCCGTTCTCCGGCGAAACTGGCTCCTTCCGTGCAATTGATCGAGGGGTTTTACTCCCCTTGATCCTCTGAACTCATTGGGAGGGGTGGTGTCAGTCACCTCCTTCGGCAAGGCGGAGTTCCATCATGGGGGCGGCGGCGCACTGCGGCAATAGGCGGGCGGAGCAATCCGGCGGTTGTTGAGCTGCCACCAAGGGTGGTTTTTGTTCCTCTCATCACGGTGGTCGTGTAGGAACAAGAATCACGTCGATCGGACGTCGGACGGCGAAGATATCTCGTCGGAAAGAAATGGGTTTCGCCGCCACTTTGGGCGGCGCGTGCGGTCTCCTCCGGCGGCATTTTGGGCGGCGCGGCACCTCGTTGGACTCAGCTCGTCGAGAGCTTTCCATTGGTGCGAGAGGTGTCGAAAACGGATGCCGGAATCTTGGACGATATTTGAGGGGAGAGAGAGAATTTTTAGAGAGAGAGAGTTTCGAATTATGAGAGATTTTTTGATTTTTTTTTTATATATATACTAAAAATTAATCTAATTACCTTAATTACTTTAATACCCTTAGAAGAATAACGAGTATCACAATACTCAATTTATACATTATTAGTGCTAATAATCTATATATATATATATATATTTTTTTTTTTTAAGTTGAAGTGGATATTCTGTGTAGGTGAATTTTCGTGATCTTTGTTGTGTTGTATAACAGTCAACTTTTTAGGATTGAAAATGTGACAGATGTTGTGATATGTTTGACAAACATCTAATATTGTCCTTTTGTTTGTATATAAATTAGTATTGGACTACTTTGAGAGCAATGACAACTCTCAACATGCATCGCAGCCTTTGTTGGCCCTTTTGTTGTCGTATTGATTTATTAAATATGTAAATTTTTGTCATCATCTTATGACTTATATGTTTTTTTTTTAATCTCATATTATGAACAACCAAATTATTTTAGGCTATCTTGTTTGTACATTCATATTTTGACTTTTTGCACCGTATTATTGTCATCTTCATGTTGTTGTGACTTACTTTGCAACATTTATAGCTTGTTAAAATCGTTGGTTGAAATTGAAATTTTGTGATAACAAAATATTATAATAAAATTAGTTTGAATTAGACTGAGTTGAATTAAATTGATGTTTCTAAATAGATTATTAATGCTTCTAAATATACTTCAGGTTATATATTTTTTATATGTAATATATTATTTTAGTTGATTGAGAATATTACTAAAATAAAGGAACTTTTGAAGAAAAGATCAAGATTTTTTTCAATTGGAGAGAAAATTATTGTTACAAGTGTGTGAAAATCAATTATCCCACTTTTTTGTGCTCAAAATGGTAAAAACATCATTTTAGAACTGCTTATAAATTGAAAATTTTTTCAATGCATGGACCAGTGTTTGTGGCAGTTAAACAAAATTAGCTGTCATACTTGGATCAACACGAGGAAGTGTCTCTAATTTCTTTGGAAAGTCGGGGGACGTTTACGTGTGTATGTGTTTTTCTTTTTTGGGGTTGTCAAAGGGGTATCTCTATTTTTTTCTTTTTTGGGGTCAAAATATAGAGAGTGCGAATGTTAAAAACGCAAATATTATAACATAACAAAATATTTTTTCTTTTGAAGGTGAAAAAAATCTTTTTGATCGGTTTAGTTAATTAAAAATATTTTCGTTATAGAGGCCGGAGAGCGTGCGTACACGGTACAAAAATAAAATATCTAACGGGGTGTTTGATAGTAGTAGGAACCACTCAGTTCCCACCACAATCTCAGTTATGAACAGTGTAAAACTCTCACATGTTACAATAACAATAAAAAAATATGCTACAGTGTAAAACTCTCACATGCTATAGTAAAAGTGATTCCCACCACTGGCTTTCACCACCTTTCCAAACACCCTATAAACTTTTCAATATATATATATATATATAAAGCATGTGCAAGTTATATAATCAAGTATGGATACATACATATTATACTATGTAGTACAGAATATAAATATTTATCTGATGTTTGAAAGAAGATTTGCAATTCTGTGTTTTCAATTCAATTACAGACCCCAGCATGAAGAGTTTACATATTTTAATAATTTTATAAGTTTTAAATTTTTAATAATTGTTTACTTTACATTATAACTGTTGGGTTTGGTGCCCTAAAAGCTGTGACATTGTACATGTTGTTAATAAATAAATAAAATGACATTTATTATTATTTTGGTTGATTATATGTATTATGAATACATTTATAAACATCAAGAAAATTCCATGATTATTTATGTGACTATAAATTTAGCATATAAGTGTTATTTGCTTGGGGATAAAATTTATAGATAATAATCTAAATAGTCCGTAATAATTAATTAAAGTTTGGGATCTTTAATTAAAAATTACAAGTATGGTCCAATCTCATCTAAAATGAAATAGTCATTATCCGGACTATTAATGTAGAGACATTAGGTTGGAGGTACTTTATATAATGAGATTATATAGGACTGGACCATATAAATTATGAATCTCTAATAATCATCCGTTACAAATAGAGTATTCAAATTTATCACTATGATGATCATATATTTGACAGTCTTAATCCCGAGTATTTATTAGACTCCCATTTATTACATTATGTTTTTTGACTTGCATAGTAAGATTTGTCTAAGCACAGATTATAACTTAGCATCTTCGAAACATAAAGTAATAAATGGCTGGGAATAATATTATACAGATATGGAATCCATTCCTTCCCTTTGGAAGTTAGAAAAATAGTTCTCTTGAGTGATAATTCAAGGTTTGAACAGTAGAGCGCTCGTTCATAATAAGATTATGAATTAATTGTTCATTAGAGAATTATTGGAACTCAAGGATAAAGATGTAATAAGAGAGGTGAACGGAAATTAAACCTAGCTCTTATTATGAACTATTTATGGAGGACTGACTTATATGTAATGATTATATCAATGGACTACTCGTTAATTTTCTTTGAGTAATTTCACTATAATCTCAAGAGTTCAGTTTCAGGTTTTTAGTGGAGTAACACTGAAACTAATAAATTTGGCACATTAATTAAAGAGTTTGATTAAATGTCAAATTTATTGGAGCTTGGGTTATAGGTCCATAGGTCCCCAATACCACCTCTGTAACACTATATTGGATTTTGCATAGAATGAATTATACATGTTTAATTTAGAATTTTTGGATTCTGAATTAATTTTTCACACTTGAATTATTAACGTGACATAGAAAAATGTTCTCTGTGACACATAATGTAATGTGATAAATGTTGTCACATTTAACTGAGCATTAGTTAATTAATTGATTATTGTTAAAATCTATTCTTAAATAAATGTGATTTATTTTTGAATTGAGATTTATATATATATATATATATGGTTTTGAACCAAATCTTTTTATATATATATATAAAAGATTTTATAATATATTAATATATATATATATATAATATTAAAAAAAAAAAAAAAGGGCGGTGGAGGCGTGAAACTTTCACGCTCCACTTATCTCATCATATATATATATATATATACAAGATTCGGTCAAAGTCAAAAGTAAAAAGAAAAAAAAATAAAAAAAAAAAGGAAAAAGGCAAGTTTCTTTCTTTCACGGTGACTTAGACTTATATAAACATATGTATGTGTGTGTGACCGAATCACACATAGTGAAACGGAAAAGAAAAGAAGAAAAAGGAAAGGAAAAGAAAAGGGGAAAGAAAAATTACTAATAGCTCAGTTATAAAAAGGGAGAGATAACAGTTATCTCAGTAATTTTTTCGCATAATTTTTAGAGAGAAAAACTGAGAGTTCTTCTCTAAAGAAAAAGGTCTGCTATCTCATGTGTTTTCAGAAAAGTGTGAGGATAATTCATTCTTGCAGTTTGACGCCCACTCGTCTTTCCATTGGTGTGGAGGCCTGGTTTGGAAGATCGTGGTGTCAAAGAGGAAAGCTAGGATACCCTGATAGTCTTCAAAAGGTTAGTAAAAATTCCTAAAGCTTTCTGTAATTAAAATTATATATCTATTCCCGATGAACAAAGTTTTCAGAAAATTTTTGTTTGTCAACGATCCGTTCCTTCCGCTGCGTTTCATGTTTTAATTCCAACAAATGGTATCAGAGCGGGTTATAGCATATATAATTTTAATTAAACATGATTTTATTTTGATGATATCATGTTTTTGATGCATGTTTGTGGGTACTTTGCATCTTTGTTAATTTTTATTCATGTGATGAATGGTTGTTTAATGAAAGGATTTTTGGTCGTTAATTATATGGTCCTTTTGGATTAATAATTTTATTTTCAGTTTGATTAGATCAATCTGTGTAAACCCATAAAGGGGTATAGGCTTTTTGTAATTTATTATTATTATTTTTTCTTCTCTCCTCTCTTTCACTTGCTACACGTGGAGCAATGAAGAAAAAGATGTCCATTGGATTTTTTGGCCCAGTTAAGAACTGTGGGCCTATCAGATTTCAAAGGCAATCCAGCAAATTGTTGCACAATAAACCATTTGATGAAGACTACAAAATTGGAGCAGGGAATTATGTATAAATTACAAGAAGACCCCTATAATTTTATTTTTTTTTATTTTTTATTCTTTGGGTTGTAATTTTAATTATCCAAAAGGACCCGGTCAAAAATTCATTGTTTATTTTCATTTTTAATTTCATGTGATGATTGTGATAACATGTTCATGCATGATAACATGTCATCTAGGAAAGTGCCCACTTATAGTTATTGTAACATGACATGCATACGCTTAGCATATTATTTTTTTTTATAAAGGAGTTTATAAAATGATTTAATATGTGTTAGCATTAATTTAATGAGATTAAATTAATTGGGTTGGTTTTATAGAAACTTAGTTTACCAAATAATGTGAATTTAGTTTTAACAGTTAAGACTTGGTAAAATTCACATTAATTCTAAGTTATCTAATTTTAAATTGTTTAATATTTGGTAACTTAGACAATTCATAATAAATTTAGATTTTTAGAAAATCTGGTAATTTATTTAAGTGTAAATAGAATGAGATTCTATTAACACATAATATAATCTGGTAATTAAAAATTGTTTTTAACTACTAGAATTATGAAACATATGATGTTTTATAAGATAAAACACATCTTCTAAAATAATGAGTGGGAGAAGGTAATATGACAATATAACCTGCGGTCTCCACTATTAGTACAACACCGTGAGATTTAGGTGGCGCCTCGCGACGCTTTGATTTCGTCCTCCCTACGGAAGGTGTCCATTTAAATCAATATCAAGGTTGGCTTCCTTGAGATAGGATTTTATAATGTATTTCAAAATTGACCTACCCTACGGCGGCAATTTTGAGTTAAGTTGTTAAAATCCAAAATAGTGGGTTACACTCATAAAGACATAATTAAATTGTTAATTATATCTTGACCAAAATAAATGGTTATTAATAAATATAGAAAATATGAGATATTTTGAATATATTTATTAATTGAGAATGTCTCAATTCAATTCATAAATAATTTGACCTACCCTACGGCGGCACTTTATTTATTAAAATTGAATAATCGTGGAATTAGTAAAATATTATTTTGTGTTTTTTCATATGCATCATGCATCACGTTTACTATTCCAAAACATATATTTATGATGTTTATGCAACCTTTTTAATTTATGCTATTTTATTTATTTATTACAGCAACAATGTCTAATCCAATCATCGCCATTCTCTCAACTGAAAAATTAACCGGAGATAATTTTGTCAAGTGGAAGAGTAATATGAACATTGTACTAATTTGTGAAAGTTACAAGTTTGTCCTAACGGAGGAATGTCCTCCAGAGCCTGCTGCCAATGCTCCTCGTAATGTACGGGAAGCATATGATCGTTGGATTCAGGCAAACAACAAGGCCCACTGCTTCCTTTTGACTGGCATGTCTAACATGCTTAAGATGAAGCATGAAAACATGGAGACTGCTTATGAGATAATGCAGTCTCTGCAAGACATGTTTGGTAGTCCTTTTGAAAAGACATGTCATGAAGTTGTAAAGGCTGTAATGAATGCCAGAATGAAGGAAGGGGCCTCAGTCAAGGAACACGTTCTAAGCATGATTAACTATCTCCATAAGGCCAAAGTAAATGAGACAATGATAGATGAAGCCACACAAGTGGTGATGATGTCAGAAACCCCTCCCTTGTGTTCCTTCAGTTTAAAAGCAACTACTTCATAAACAAGGTGAAATATAACATGAATGAGTTGTTTAATGAGTTACAAACCTTCGAGCCTATGTCGAAAGAAAAGGAAAAAGAAGGTGAGGCAAATGTTTCTAAAGCTAAACCTTCCTCTTTTGCTAAAAAGAATAAGAAGAGGAAGGGGACTGAAGGAAGTGGTAAGTCTAAGAATGGAAGGCAACCTAAGAAGAACAAAAGCAATAACAGCAAAAGGAGCTCCAACCAAAAGAAGCCTAAAGGAAAATGTTTCCACTGCGGCGTAGTTGGGCACTGGAAGAGAAACTGCAAGATGTATCTTCAGGAGCTCAAAGAAAAGAAGAACAATGGTAAATCAGATTTACTCGTTATAGAAGCCTGTTTAGTTGAAGATGATTCTTCACCTTGGATAATTGATTCAGGGGCAACTAACCATGTTTGTTCTTCTTTGTAGATGCTTAGTTCTTCAAGGGAGCTTGCCGACGGGGAACAAACGATGAGAGTGGGAACGAGAGAGGTTGTTTCGGCAAGAGCAGTGGGAGTTGTTAAACTTTATTTTAGAAATAAGTTTTTAATTTTAGACAATGTTTATTACATTCCTTGTTTTCGTAGAAATTTGATTTCTGTTTCCAGGTTGTTTGAACAAATGTTTAATGTTTCTTTTAATAATAATTATGTTAATATTTCTAGAAATGGTTTGGATATTTGTTCTGCGCATCTGGAAAATGGGCTTTACACCTTAAGGCCCAACGAAAAAGCACTGCTCAATATCGAAATGTTCAAAGTTGAACAACCTAAACCCAAGAAGCAAAAGATTTCTTCTAATAATGAAACATACCTATGGCACCTTAGATTAGGTCATGTCAACCTTGATAGAATTAACAGACTGGTAAAGGAAGGTCCTTTAAAAGAGCTAAGAGTTAGTTTTCTACCAGTTTGTGAATCTTGTCTTGAAGGTAAAATGACTAAGAGGCCTTTCTCTGCAAAAGGCGAAAGGGCCAAGGAACCACTTGAGCTAATACATTCAGACATTTGTGGTCCAATGAATATACAAGCCCGTGGTGGTTATGAATATTTCGTCACATTTTTTGATGATTATTCAAGGTATGGTTACATATACCTAATGCAAAGGAAATCTGAAACTTTCGGAAAGTTCAAAGAATTCCAAGCGGAAGCTGAAAAGCAATTAGGAAAGACGGTGAAGAGTCTTCGATCTGATCGAGGAGGAGAATACCTTGATACTGAATTCAAGGATTATGTGATAGAACATGGTATTCTATCACAACTCACCGCACCTGGAACACCACAACAAAATGGTGTTGCAGAGAGAAGAAATAGAAAGGTGCTTGATATGGTGAGATCCATGCTTAGCTACTCATCATTACCCACTTCATTTTGGGGATATGCACTACAAACTGCAGTATATCTTCTAAACATAGTTCCATCTAAGTCTATTTCAAAAACACCTCTAGAGTTATGGAATGGTCGCAAACCTAGTATGCGACATATCCGTATATGGGGATGTCCAGCACATGTGCTGAAAGGTAAGACTGGGAAGTTGGAACCACTTCTGAAGTATGCTTATTTGTGGGATACCCAAAGGGAACGAGAGGAGGTTTTTTTTATAGTCCACAGGATAAGAAAGTATTTGTATCGACAAATGCCACTTTTCTCGAGAATGATTATATGACAAACTATAAACCTCGTAGCAAAATTGTACTAGAAGAGTTACTTTCTGATCAGATCAGACCGCAACCGACAACTGTTGTCGAAGGACAAAATGAGGAGGCCACATCTTCCTATCAGAATGTCATACCACCTCGACGTAGTGGGAGGGTTGTGAGACCACCTGCTCGCTACAGGGAACTTGGAGAAGCAAATGTTGCTATCTCTGATAATGGTTAAGATGATCAATTGACATATCGTGATGCAATGGAAGGTTCTGAGAAGGAAAAATGGCTGGAGGCTATGAACCTTGAATGGAGTCCATGTACTCCAATTCAGTCTGGGATCTTGTAGACCTACCTGAAGGGATAAAACCCATAGGGTGCAAATGGATTTACAAGAAGAAAAGAGGAGTGGATGGGAAAGTTGAGACTTTCAAAGCTAGGCTTGTGGCAAAGGGTTAT
The DNA here is from genome assembly GCA_025403435.1 of Artocarpus heterophyllus. Taxonomy (NCBI): domain Eukaryota; kingdom Viridiplantae; phylum Streptophyta; class Magnoliopsida; order Rosales; family Moraceae; genus Artocarpus; species Artocarpus heterophyllus. The sequence continues at coordinate 15,926,217 of CM046331.1, read as the reverse complement.
ACCCAAAAGGAGGGAGTTGACTATGAAGAAACTTTCTCGCCTGTAGCTATGCTTAAATCCATTCGGATTCTTTTATCCATTGCTGCTTGTCTTGATTATGAGATATGGCAAATGGATGTCAAGACTGCCTTTTTGAATGGCTATCTTGAGGAAAGCATCTATATGGTGCAACCAGAAGGGTTTGTAGTTAAAGGTCAAGAGCAAAAGGTTTGCAAGTTGCAGAGGTCCATCTATGGACTCAAGCAAGCTTCAAGATCTTGGAACTTAAGATTTGATGAAGCGATCAAATCTTATGGTTTCGATCAAAATATTGATGAACCTTGTGTTTACAAGTACATCAAAGAAAAGAAGGTGGTCTTCTTGGTTCTTTATGTAGATGATATCCTACTCATTGGGAATGATGTAGCAGTATTATCTGATATAAAGAAATGGCTCGCCAGCAATTTCCAAATGAAAGATTTAGGAGAAGCAAGTTATGTTCTTGGAATCCAACTCATAAGAGATCGCAAGAACAAACTGTTGGCGCTGTCTCAGGCATCGTATATCGATAAGGTGCTTATCAGATTTTCGATGCAAAACTCCAAGAAAGGTAATTTGCCTACACGTCATGGAGTTTATCTTTCAAAAGAGCAGTGTCCCAAGACACCTCAAGAGGAAGAAAATATGAGACGGGTACCCTATGCATCTGCAGTAGGAAGTCTAATGTATGCCATGTTGTGTACAAGACCTGACATTTGCTATGCGGTGGGTATAGTCAGTCGGTATCAATCCAACCTAGGATTAGATCATTGGGTAGCGGTTAAACATATTCTCAAGTATCTTAGGAGAACGAGAAACTATATGCTAGTTTATTCTGGTGAGAATTTGATTCCCATTGGATACACTGATTCTGATTTTCAATCAGGCAAAGAGCTTTGAGGGACACTTGGAAGGCTTAGGTCTTAGAGACATGTTTCACCTGCTTTAGGACAAGTGGGAGATTGTTGGGTTTGGTGCCCTAAAAGCTGTGACATTGTACATGTTGTTAATAAATAAATAAAATGACATTTATTATTATTTTGGTTGATTATATGTATTATGAATACATTTATAAACATCAAGAAAATTCCATGATTATTTATGTGACTATAAATTTAGCATATAAGTGTTATTTGCTTTGGGATAAAATTTATAGATAATAATCTAAATAGTCCGTAATAATTAATTAAAGTTTGGGATCTTTAATTAAAAATTACAAGTATGGTCCAATCTCATCTAAAATAAAATAGTCATTATCCGGACTATTAATGTAGAGACATTGGGTTGGAGGTACTTTATATAATGAGATTATATAGGACTGGACCAGATAAATTATGAATCTCTAATAATCATCCGTTACAAATAGAGTATTCAAATTTATCACTATGATGATCATATATTTGACAGTCTTAATCCCGAGTATTTATTAGACTCCCATTTATTACATTATGTTTTTTGACTTGCATAGTAAGATTTGTCTAAGCACAGATTATAACTTAGCATCTTGGAAACATAAAGTAATAAATGGCTGGGAATAATATTATACAGATATGGAATCCATTCCTTCCCTTTGGAAGTTAGAAAAATAGTTCTCTTGAGTGATAATTCAAGGTTTGAACAGTAGAGCGCTCGTTCATAATAAGATTATGAATTAATTGTTCATTAGAGAATTATTGGAACTCAAGGATAAAGATGTAATAAGAGAGGTGAACGGAAATTGAACCTAGCTCTTATTATGAACTATTTATGGAGGACTGACTTATATGTAATGATTATATCAATGGACTGCTCGTTAATTTTCTTTGAGTAATTTCACTATAATCTCAAGAGTTCAGTTTCAGGTTTTTAGTGGAGTAACACTGAAACTAATAAATTTGGCACATTAATTAAAGAGTTTGATTAAATGTCAAATTTATTGGAGCTTGGGTTATAGGTCCATAGGTCCCTAATACCACCTCTGTAACACTATATTGGATTTTGCATAGAATGAATTATACATGTTTAATTTAGAATTTTTGGATTCTGAATTAATTTTTCACACTTGAATTATTAACGTGACATAGAAAAATGTTCTCTGTGACACATAATGTAATGTGATAAATGTTGTCACATTTAACTGAGCATTAGTTAATTAATTGATTATTGTTAAAATCTATTCTTAAATAAATGTGATTTATTTTTGAATTGAGATTTATATATATATATATATGGTTTTGAACCAAATCTTTTTATATATATATATAAAAGATTTTATAATATATTAATATATATATATATATATAATATTAAAAAAAAAAAAAAAAAGGGCGGTGGAGGCGTGAAACTTTCACGCTCCACTTATCTCATCATATATATATATATATATACAAGATTCGGTCAAAGTCAAAAGTAAAAAGAAAAAAAAAATAAAAAAAAAAGGAAAAAGGCAAGTTTCTTTCTTTCACGGTGACTTAGACTTATATAAACATATGTATGTGTGTGTGACCGAATCACACATAGTGAAACGGAAAAGAAAAGAAGAAAAAGGAAAGGAAAAGAAAAGGGGAAAGAAAAATTACTAATAGCTCAGTTATAAAAAGGGAGAGATAACAGTTATCTCAGTAATTTTTATTCACATAATTTTTAGAGAGAAAAACTGAGAGTTCTTCTCTAAAGAAAAATGTCTGCTATCTCATGTGTTGAGTACATAGCAGATTCAGAAAAGTGTGAGGATAATTCATTCTTGCAGTTTGACGCCCACTCGTCTTTCCATTGGTGTGGAGGCCTGGTTTGGAAGATCGTGGTGTCAAAGAGGAAAGCTAGGATACCCTGATAGTCTTCAAAAGGTTAGTAAAAATTCTTAAAGCTTTCTGTAATTAAAATTATATATCTATTCCCGATGAACAAAGTTTTCAGAAAATTTTTGTTTGTCAACGATCCATTCCTTCTGCTGCGTTTCATGTTTTAATTCCAACAATAACAATAAGAGCTTCTCCAACCTTAAACACCCTATTGATCTTTCACTTGGAGACATATCGATTACTTAATATACAAGGGGCGATGTCAGGGGTGGATTGAATTCAATCTGCCGCCAACATGCTTGACTGGCTGGATTGAATTCAATCACCCACTAGCTTGCTTGGCTTTTTTTTTTTTTTTTTGGGTTGCTTCAGTCTGTCTTTTTTTTTTTTTTCTTTTTTCTTTTTTTGTCTTCTTCGGTGATGATAGTGTATGTATATGTGGCTTGATGTTTTTTTTTTTTTTTTTCATTTGATGAAAGTGACGTGTGCTTTTTTTAAACACTTTTCTTGGGTCGATTTGAGAAATCACTTTTGTAGTATTGTTTTTTAATTTTTCAATTCTATGAAAAAGTTTGACATAAATTATTTTAATGAATATAAATATATTATTTTTCTCAAGTATTTTGAGTTAAGATAAGACAAATATATGTAATTTAAGAGTATTTTACCTTGTTTTAACTAAGAGATATTATATGGATTAAAGAGACGAAAAAAATAGTATAACACAATAGTGGTGGCTAAAAAGTGATATATCACCTAATTGGTTTAGTAAGGCGATTGGGCTTAAGGTAAAAAACTGGACCAATAGATTTTTTAGACTTGGGCAGCATTCATTGATTAATTTTTTTTTAATTTTAGAAATAATTGGCTTAGTGAGGATGAAAATGAAAAGAGAATATGAAATTGACACACAAGGAGAATAATTTATCAAGAGAGAGAGAAGAAAAAATAATAATAAAAGAAGCCGATAAAAAATTAACCACGACCTATTATTTGTTACACTTTAGTAAGTAGGTTATTTACGTTTTCAAAAGTTGGCCTATTAATTATAATTTTCCAAAAATAATATATATTAATCAATAGACTCATATTTTTGACCTTCAATTGGTCAGAGTATGGAAAAAAAATAAAAAAAATGATCACAATTTGAGAAAAATAATTATTGATTTATAGTTATCGAATATTATGGAAATATTGCAATATAATGGGAGAGAAAGTATAAAATACGACTGGACTTTGACTTTTGACCTTCAACTAATAAGGAATATGAAAGAGAGAAAATGATTAAAGAGAACATAAATAAAAAAAATATTTAAAGAAACATAATTTTGTTGCGAAACATTGAAGATTTTTTTTTTTTTTTGGTGTTGATATGTATGATATAACTAAATTTTCATCATAATTTAATGTTATATGTTTTAGAAAAAAAATTCATTTACTTCTGAAGCACGTGCCTAAGGCACTTGTAATTACTATATATTATCTGTGTGTAAACACTGTTTGAAGCCAGGCACGTGCAAATTATCTGTGTATGTAAACACTGTAAGGTTTGCACCCAGGCACGTGTAAATACTAGTACATATCTCTGTGTGTAATACTGTACGAGAAGGCCTGAAATTTCTTGTTGAATATTTTCAAATATTGAACGCAAAGGTTATGCAATATCGTGGCGCAAAACAATTGGTTATTGTTATATACCAATTAATGGAGATTATAATTTAGAAGTTTGTCTTGCTCGTAATGACGACAAGATCTCGAAACCATGAACTTTTGTTAGTGGGATATAATTATTTAAATAATAATAATAATAATAATAATAACAATAAAATTATAGGATAAAAATTTTAATATTTAGTGAGGGTTGTGTATTTTTTATATAATAAACTACATAATTATAAATGTCTTTAAAGGAAAAAATATAAGCTGAACAGGACTTGAGCTCCACTTGATATCATTTTGGTTCCGTGCATGAAAGGCGATAATTTTGTTTTTAAGAAAAATGATAGACTTTTTTTTTTTTGAGAAATAATGGTGGAGATAATTAGTTTTATTTTTTTGAGCCAATGAAAATGATGTAAGAGAAATTGTAATATATCTCTTGTGTGTTATAAGATTAAAGACACATAAGAAAAAAATAAAAATACACATTTTTAAGTGTATTTGGTGCCAGCATGTAGCGTCTTGGAGCTCAAAATGAAGGCCGCGGTGTTGCAGAAAACGATTAGCTTATTCGGGGTAGAGAGCCTAGTGTCTTGGCGTTGGATTGAGGTAACTCTGATGCTATGATGCCTGTTAGAATTTTGCACCAATTCTGGTGTAATGTACCCGATGTTGCAGAGCCCAAAAGCTAGGGCCGTGGTGCATACCCATGCTGATATGTTTTCAAATAACGTGTCTTTTGAGTTATTTTGAATAAGTGTCTTTATTGGTTGTATGCTTTCATGCAAACCTAAATATCTTTTGTCAACAAATATATCTAGTTGTAACATTACACGAAGAGATGCCTTTACAAGTGAAGAGGTTGCTCTAGGTGAAAAGTTGCATTGTTTAAACCGGTTATGTCCATTTATCAAATAAAACCCATGTCATTATTAAATCTCTAGAAGAATTTATAGATTTCCCTTTCATCTTTTGTTTACTTATTTTGGTATGTTGCTATATCATTTTGCATTTTCTTTTGTCATTTTGTGTGTGTGTGTGTATTTATCTTATACCTTAATTGATATTGTAATTTTGTTGCCTTTTTTTATTTTTGAGTTTTTTTTTTTTGCTTTCTATTTTTTATTTATATAAATTTTCCTTAGGTATGAAAAAATTCTTCACTACAACCGGAAAAAAAAAAAAAAAAACAGAGAGATAAAGGAATGATGATATTAAAATTAGGGTTGTTCATCGGTTGGTTTTTATTTGGTTTGTTACTAATCAATGGTGGTCAGTTTTGAAAATGTGAAACCAAAAACCAACCAAGTAATTAGACGGTCGATTGGTTTTGTGGTGTTTAGTTTAGGTCGGTTTTCAACTAGATAACTAGTCAAGATACTAAGAGTAATCGAACATATACTAATTCTAAGAGAAAATCAAGAAAAGTCTCAAATGAAATGGCCAGCTAATATATTTGCTTGTTCCCATAGCAAAACTCCAACCCAAAATAAACAACAAAATCAGCCCCTTCTAGTGCAAAAACATATTTGCTCGTTCCATAGCAAAACTCCAACCCGAAATAAACAAAAAAAAATCAGCCCCTTCTAGTGCAAAATTCCAAACCAATATATCTCTACAAAGGTCAGAGGACTGTATTCAACTAATATCTAGTGCAAAATAACCAAACAAACATCACAACAATAGAAAACATAAACTGCTTGCAGAATCAGCCCCTTTGTCTTGAACTAACCACCAATTTCATTGCCTGCAACTGATCTTCTTGGAATTTTTCCCTCCCTCGGTGTTGTTCTTCAATTACTTCCACTTGAGCCTCCGAATCATTAATTCGTTTAAGCAATCTACGAATGATATTTTTTGATCTTGCACATATGGATGGGTCTTTCCAACCAAAAAATCAACATGCCCCACACGCTGAGTAGAACAATATACTCAATCAGTAAAGAGAAAAAAAGACTCGTCGAAAAACAATGTAAACAACGAAAAAAATAAAAATTCGATAATTTGCTAAGCCTTGAAATTTGTTGAATTGAATTTCAGTATGGAGAGAGTCAAGCTATTGACACCATCAAGACAAGAACTCAGAGTCAAGCTATTTTCACTGGAACTCAGATTTGCTTATACAACTTCTTTTCTTTTATATATATATATATATCAACATCTGTAGCGTAAAAAATTGCTACCAACATTCATATATTCTTTAATGTAGCATAAAAACAAAAAAAGAAAAAAAGAAAATTGTAACGCCCCCTAATTTTAAAATAAGATTAGTTATGTTAAGTTTCATTATTAAGTGTACTAGTGTAAATTTTTGTTGTTAATTTTAGTCATTCGAAGATTTCATTTCACTTGTTAAATTTGAAATTTTGATTTTTAGTTTTTAAAATATCAAATGACATTTTTTACCCCATATTTTTCTCATATTTATGAAAATGCCCTTAGGGCTTTTCTTTTTCTTTTTCTTTTCCCTTTCCTTTTTCTTTTCATTTTTCACGCTCTCTCTGTCTCCCTTTCTTCCTCTCGTGCTTAGCCCTCTCTCTCTTTCTTTCTCTCAAAAATCTTAATTTTAAGCTTCATTCTCATGGATTTGAGCAAGGATTAAAGTTCAAATTTTCAAGTTTTTCATCCAAAAACATCATTAAAGGTTAGTTTTCTCTTTTCCTTAAAATTTCAAAGTTTTATTTTCAATTTTTCTAAATTTTCTTTGATTGTTGAATCTGAACTTCGATGAGCTTAGATGATGTTTAATCTAAGCTTATAGGACTAGTTTTATCATGGATTTAAGCTTTATTTGAACAAAAATTGATTTAATCAAGTTTTGATATTTTCTTTAATTTTCAAATCTATTGTGAAATTGAGTTTAAATTTGAGGAAAATGGTTTAAACTTGTTCTACTATGATTTTCTATGCTTTCTATATGATTTTCATGATCTGAGAATTAAAAAACAGGTTTTAAAATTTGATTTTGAGTTCGGTGACGTCGAAACTTGAAGTCTCGGGTCCCCATATTTTACAAGTTCGATAGGCCGAACTTGATCTACGGCATGCCGGATTCATTTGATCGGCAAACCAGACCTAGAAAAGTTCGGTAGGCCGGTCTGGATGTTCTGAAGGGCGAACCGTGCAGTTTTACAAGCCGATTGTGGACTTAAAACATTGTGTTTTTACTTCGGTTTTCAATGTTTAATGATTCCGAAATGTTTCAAAAAGGATTATGATTTTGTGTTAGGATTATTTTAAGTCAAGAGGCACACTGATAATTAAACTGATATAATGACATTTGTTAATGTGATTTCTGATTTTAAATACAGTTTTTAAGGTTTTGAACGTATATGGAGCGTACGATTGGATTTTATTTGGAGCTTACATTATTGGATTTTAAATGAGGTAGGATTTTTTTCACCCCTTCTTTTGGTAGCCCTTTTTAAATTTTCTTGGCCAAAGTTTATTTCTTAAATGTTTCTTTTTAAGAATGATTTCTGTCTTTGATTTTGAAGAATTGTATTTTTGATATTTTTTTTCAGATTTTTAAAACCCGTACGGTGATGTTTTATCAAAATTTATTCAAGTAAGTATTTATCAACCTTTATAAATAATTTTTGAGACTTCTTGTAGTAAATATGATTTGTGAATGATATTTTAAATAGCTTATTTTAAACTAATTATCATACTGAGCCTTCCGTTCACGTTTTTCTGTTTTTAAAATCCCCCTTCAAGGTTTGGAGAGGAAGGATGGACCTAGGATCGAAACTTGGCTCTTTGGATTGAGATGGTATTTTCTTTAGAATTGTGATATGATGCGCGTACTGTACGACTTGTCCCGGTGTTGATGTCATTTTCGTCTCTGTTAATTGTATATTTTTAATTTATCTTAGAGACGATGATTTTCAATATTTTTGTATTATTATCCTTGATATTGTATTTTATTTGCCAGCCCACCTTCGTGGTAAGCAGCCACGTGATGGTGAATGAGAATAAAGTCTCGGCCCTACCTTTGTGGCAGTCCCGTGATGGTGACGGCCGATGATATTATTTATTTTCGATGATATTTATTTATTTTTCACGTATATTTATTTAATTTTTCTTCAATTACCTCGTTTATTTCATCTTATTTACCTAAAACTCCCAGACCCCCTTTCTAGGATGTCACAAAAATATAAGAAAGAAACTGCAAGAACTCACGCCATAAAATTGACATTTGTAGAACCGACGACCAGAATTGTACTCAGCCTAAGAAGTGAAGATCTTCATCGGCATCCTACAAGTGCATAATGGGCCTTCTACTGTTTGCATTTTGCACCCCAAATCTCAAGAAAATTTCCCCAATTAAGAACCCTAGCTCTTATGAAGAAGAAGACCAAAGAAATATACGACCACAAAACCCCAAATTCATACCCTTGTGCAAAAATACGACAATGCTCTTAAAAAACCTCATCTGATGTACACGTGCGTTATGTCATTAGGGTTTCGTTAGTTTCTTACAGAAGTCTAAAAATTGCCAAAGGTTTAAGAGTTTGGGGATTATTTCATCAAATTTTTTTTAAAAAAAAAAAAGAGAGAGAGACCAAAGTGTCACTATTAAAGAGCTAGGGGAGTACGAGTACAAATTACTCAAATTAAAAAGGTGGAAAGTACCAAATAAATCCTCAGGTAGGAGTGTGATGAAAAAAAAGGTGTTTTTTTTTCCTTTTTACAAAATTTATGGTAGGATCCTACCATTAAGTTTTTTTTTTTTTAATTTTAATCATTAAATAACTTTTGCCTGAACTATGATAGGAAACAGTTTTGCGTCGCGCTCTATAAAGTTTTAACATGGACAGTCAAGAATCAGACTATTAAAAAATTAATCTAATGAATAAAATAATGGAACCTATAGATAGGACAAAATATATATCCTACCATAAGAGGTCACATAATTTCTATGATAGATATTGATATTTTTTCCTATTGATAGGTGGAGATGTATTAGTCGAATTAAATTTATATTTTCTCATTTGTTGCTCCAAAATTTTGTCCAAAAGCAATGCAACATTCTTAGAGAAACAATTATGATTAAACAAACAAACAAGCTAAGAAAATTAGATAAATCACTAAAAAAATATGAATAACCTTAAGAAAATGGTAAGAACAAAACAAAGAAATGATAGGATAAATGTATTCAGAGTTGCTCTTTCTCCTCTCAAATTGAGGAAATTTATAGTCCATAGAAAATAGAGGAGTTTAATTCTTCAATAAATTTAAGTTCTCTTTCTTGTTACGATATTAAATCATTTACTTCTTGAATGTTATAACTGAAATTACAATTCTTACAATTTAACTATTGGACATTATCAGCTTAGTTTAGCAAATAAGTTGACTTTATTACTGTGTAAAGTTCTCATATGCTATATTGTTTAAGTTTCACTTTATTCCAAACAATATCTTTAATTGCCCACCGTTTGCTTGCTTGATGACACTCAGTGACCTTTGATATTTTATTCCTACCCGATTACATGGTCGGGTGCTTGGTCACCATTGGACCTCATGTTAGGGATTCGAGCACGTCCTAGGGTGGATTTAAACCCTATTTTAGTTTTTTCAAAAGATTTGCTCAACATCAATTATAAATGAAAACAGTTCTATATTATACATGGAAAATTTTTTTATATAAAACAACTATACGATTAAAATAAGAATTCCATTGCGTATTAAAAATAAACTAAGATTATCATTACTATAGAAATATTAAAATGGTAACTTAATCGAAACTAATAAGCTAAAACTAAAATGTTATAGCATGTGAAAATTTTATATTATAACATATTTTTATTTTACATTATAATATATAAAACCTGCACCGAAACAGTGCTTTATCCTTAGATATTCAGTTAACTGTTACGCCTCAACGTATTTTGGGGAGAACCAGCTAGCTCTGGATTCGAGTGACATCTCACTCCTAACCACAACTCATCCGTTGATTCTTCAACATCAGTCGATTCAAACCTCTACTTAGTTTCACACAAGCTTTATCTTGGTCATGGATGGATTACTCAAGTTTAGGTTCATAAACAGTGACAATTGCCCTATGATGTCTCTAACAATGAGAATTAATAATCGAAACCACGTTCCTAAACACACGTAAAAAAAAAAAAAAATGATGAAAAGCTGTCTTAGCGGTGGACTGTAAAGAACACGTTGGCAAGCGAAAAATGCACTACGTGCCTACATTCTGGATCCGCCCACCGCCGCGTGTAACACTCTCCAACGTACAACTCCACAAATGAATAATTTTATTTTTGTTTTGTTTTTTTTTTTATATATTTTTTTATAAAGCCACTCACAAACGTTCTTCAAAGCGCACTTTCTACCTTCTACGAAGCTCATTTACCAAAGACCCCCCAACCTTTTTGGCTTTCGCTATAAATACTCTCTCTCCGCTCTCCATCCTCTCCCCACACAAAAGCCCAAACCAAGATACATTAACCAAACTCTCTCTTCATCAATTATCTGCGCCGCCTCTGCAGTCGTTTGCGCTAGAGAAAAAATAAATAAAGAAAAAAAGTCATTCTCATCGATTTGCTCTCCTATTCGAACAAGGAAGAGAAAGGTATCATTTCGATTTAGTAGATCAAGGTTTCTTTTGTATCATTTCTTTTGGTAATCGATTGGGAAATTAGGGTTTTTTTTTTTTGTTTTTCTGTTTGGTTACAGAGAAAAAGCGTGAATGTTGTAATGGAGACCAAAGGTGGGAAGAAGAAGTCTAGCAGTAGTAGTAGTAATAGTAATAAATTGCATCAATACGAAGCTCCTCTGGGTTACAGCATTGAAGATATTCGTCCGAACGGTGGAATCGAAAAGTTCAGATCTGCTGCTTACTCCAACGTAAGTATAATTTTCAGCCACTTTTCAAACGATGATTTCTTTCTGTTCTTCGCCATGTTTGCTCATTTCCTTTTGTTTCTTTTTCGCAGTGCGTCAGGAAGCCATCCTGAGACGACCTTCACAAATCATGTCTTCTTCTGTAGATTAGATTTTCCCTTTTCTCCGTTCAATTTGTTTCGGCTTTTTTTTTTTTCCTTCTATCTTCTAGAAAAAAAAAAAAGATAGTATTTCTTTTTGAATAGAGTAACAGAATTACAAAGCTCCAATCTCGCGGCGGCCATGGCTGCGCCAACTCCTTCCCCAATCGGATTCGAAGGCTTCGAGAAGCGCCTGGAAATCAAATTCTCCGAGCCGGCTTCGATCTTCTCGGACCCGAAAGGCCTGGGCCTCCGAGCCCTAACTCGGTCCCAAATCGACTCCATTCTCGAACCGGCCTGTTGCACGATCGTCTCTCAGCTCTCCAACTCGGACCTCGACTCTTACGTCCTCTCCGAGTCGAGCCTCTTCGTCTTCCCCTTCAAGATCATCATCAAGACGTGCGGGACCACCAAGCTCCTCTCCTCCATCCCGCCGATCCTCAAACTCGCCGACTCGATCTCCCTCTCCGTCGCCTCCGTCAAATACTCGCGCGGGACGTTCATCTTCCCCGACGCCCAGCCCTCCCCTCACCGGAGCTTCGCCGAGGAAGTCGCCGCTCTCAACGAGTTCTTCGCGGAGCTCAACCCTAGGGCTTACGTCATCGGCGACCCGGCCGTTCCCAATCGGAACTGGCACATCTACTTCTCTTCCGCGGCGGAGGCGGAGGGAGATCATCGGAGGGCAGAGATTAGTCTGGAGATGTGCATGACTGGATTGAGGAAGGAAAAAGCGGCGGTGTTTTTTAAAGAGACGAACAACTGCACGGCCGTTGAAATGACGAAAATGTCCGGGCTAAGCGACATAAATCCGGGTCACGTCATCTGCGACTTTGACTTTGACCCCTGCGGTTACTCGATGAACGGGATCGAGGGCGCAGCGTATTCTACCGTGCACGTGACCCCAGAGGATGGCTTCAGCTACGCCAGCTACGAGGCGGGCGGATTTGATCCCGAGGTGGTCCCTCTCCGCCGCATGATCCAGAAGGTGCTGACCTGTTTCGGCCCCACCGAGTTCTCCGTGGCCGTCACGTGCTGTGGTGGGGACGCAAGTAGGTGGGCCCACGGGAGGGATGACGTGGAGGGGTACGCCTGCCTCGACGTGGTGATGCAGGAACTGCCACGTGGGGCGTGCCTTGTGTACCGGACTTACTCTGCCAAACCTAAGGTGTGCGCATCGCGCAATTCCCCGACGAAGAGGGACCGGAGCTTGAAGGCGGTGGCGCGTGAGGAAGGGGATTTGGCTGCGCGTCCGTGTTTGTAAACTGGTTTACCCAATTGGGACTGGCTGTCGTCTGTTGCTCAGTCACAGCCTGTCTTGCTGTCTACTTAAGGGTGTTTGCACTGTCCATCTCTTGGGCTGGGTTGTTTTTTGTTTTTTTGGGGTCTGGATTCGGTCGAGAGTTTGGTAGTTTATTTAAGGGTGTTTTTGCAATAAAAAAATACGTCGGGGGTCGTGGTCGCTGGCGTTGTCGAAGCTGCGTTTTGTTATTTCTTTTGTTAATTCGAGAGATTCGAGATTTCTGTGGTGTTCTTGAGAATAAGAATTTTGATTGTGATGGTTGGTTTAGCTAATTAATTCGAGTGTATTCAATAATAATTGGGTCAATTATTAATCATGATGGTAATTATGATAATCCGGAATGTGGTCGTGTAAAAGGAAATGCATAGCGGTTGAGTTGTGCGTGCGGCATCTGTATTTAACCATGTTTAGTGGTGGGCGCTTCGAACAGAAACGTATATACAGTGGAACCCACGTGATTTTGTACGGAAACATCACAACCTCTAAAAATAAGTAACACTTGTATTTCCATAAATCTATATATCTATATATATATTTTTATTTTACTTTAAACAAATGTCAACCTCTCTTTTTTTTTTTCACCTTTTCTTATTCATTTGTTTAACTTGTACCTTTTCTTGTTTGCTTCTTTTTTACTTTTCTTTTGGGTTATTTTTTACTTGTCTTTTTGGTCTTTTGTGCTTTAGATGGTGTTTGAAAAAGTGACATAAACGGTTAATAAGAATTATTTTTTTATAATATATAAAAAATTTATCTTATATTAATTTTTTTATTATTATTGTTTCAAACTATTTATAACTGAGTTTATGGTAGAAAATATGGCTCGCACAACTCAACTAAACAATCGTTTAGTTAAGTTATTATAAATTTACTTCTTATTTTAATATAATTATTGTCTCATTTGTATCTCTCTATCAAACAATTGTTTTTTTTTTCTTTCATCATTTCAATTCACTAAATATAATGCTAGTGTTTAAATGTGTATTAACAACTAATAAATAAGAAAAAGTAATAAAATGGTAATTGAAACGCTAACACAAGATGAAACTTACCAAAATCAATCCTATGACATGGCACGTAATTACAGTAATGTAGTGTTTGGCAAACTCAATTCTAATTTATTAGTTTTATTTTAAATAGTGTAAAACTTTTACATGCTATAGTGTAAAATAAAAAATATAATACAATGTAAAGCTCTCACATGCTATAATATTTTTAGTTTTAACACTTAATTTTAACTTACTTTCTAAATATCTTATAAAAATAAATAATGATTACTGATGGTGGTCATTTGGTGACAAAAAAGGACTACTTGAAGACTTCATTTCTATCAGGTCATGGTTCGAACGTTGAGCACAATATCTCTACGTTATCAGCTGGTAGTATAATCCATGACTCTGACAAATACTTTTAAAGATAATAAACACTAGTAATGTAGTGTTTGGCAAACTCAATTTTAATTTATTAGTTTTATTTTAAATAGTATAAAACTTTTACATGCTATAATATAAAATAAAAAGTATGATACAATATAAAACTCTCATGTGCTGTAGTATTTTTAGTTTTAACTCTTAATTTTAACTTACTTTTTAAATATCTTATAAAATAAAAAATGACTACTGATGGTGGTCATTTGGTGACAAAAAAGGACTACTTGAAGACTTCATTTCTATCAGGTCATGGTTCGAACGTTGAGCACAATATCTCTATGTTTTCAGCTGGTAGTATAATCCATGACTCTGACAAATACTTTTAAAGATAATAAACACTAGTAATGTAGTGTTTGATAAACTCAATTTTAATTTATTAGTTTTATTTTAAATAGTGTAAAATTTTTATATGCTATAATGTAAAATAAAAAATATGATACAATATAAAGCTCTCATATGCTGTAGTATTTTTAGTTTTAACTCTTAATTTTAACTTACTTTTTAAATATCTTATAAAAATAAAAAATGACTACCGATGGTGGTCATTTGGTGACAAAAAAGGACTACTTGAAGACTTCATTTCTATCAGGTCATGGTTCGAACCTTGAGCACAATATCTCTACGTTATCAGCTGGTAGTATAATCCATGACTCTAACAAATACTTTTAAAGCTTATGGTCTGATAGATAATAAACGCCTAGTCAGGGTCTCCTTTTGTCATTTCATCGGCGGTCCAAAGTGTAACAGTGGGAGGGGCCTCTTAGTCACTCCATGCCTTGAGGCTGTGAGGACAATCACTACAGTTGAGGAATAAAAATAAAAAATTTTAAATAAAAAGAAAATGTGTCCATAAGTTGAGGAATCAGTTTCCGAAGCGCCGAAAGTGCTACCACAATTGTGCTACTACGTGAGCGTACGCCCGTGGTTTTTGCACTCAGAATGACCAATGCAAGCCCATAGGTTTGCTAGTTTCCCATAAGACAAAAATTCATTGGCGGATTTAACTCTCTTTATTGGTAAAATCACTTCACAGGAATAAGGACATCGTTACAAAATGAGTTCTGAGTGTAAAAAAAAAAAAAATGCTTAATTATACAAAAAGTAAAAATTTCATTTGGCACAAAATAATATTGCTCAAAAGTAAAACATTTACTCCGTATGTAGTAAATAAGTTTAAACTTTGAGTTTAAACTATGAATAATATAAACTTTTCATATATTGTAATGTAAAGTAAAATATGCTACAATGTTTGAGTTTAGACTCATGAGTTTGAACTTATTTTCTAATGAGTTATTATATTTTTATTAAAATATTAATTTTGCAATTGTTTTTGGAAATTATAAGAGTACACTCTGAATTTTTAAATAATTTGAAATAATAATATAGTAGTTATTGAATTAAATAGCAAATACATTAACCAAATCGTAGTTGAATGTTTAAACAGGCATTAGGGTAAACTTTGACACTGAGTACTCATTTAAGTCAAATATAAAACTATAAATAGCCTTGGGTCTTAACGCCCTATTTTTTCTTTTCATCAGGTTGTTTCACAAAGAGTTACCATGATAAGGAAGATCAGAGGATAATGATTTTTCTATTTATAATAGGTCAAATTGAGCATAAATTCAAAATGCGAATATAGTTCAAATTTGATGTTATGTTTTATTATTGTTTTAAACCTTTACATTTTAAATATCACTTTAAAATCACCATTTAAAACTATCAGTTGAACCCATAAAGTTCAAAACTACACCATTATGAACATGCATACCAAATAACTCCTTAGTGTTACACTTAAATACATAAGTATTACATGAATATACAAAAAATGTGATTATAACGAATGAAAAAAGTTATAAATACCTAAATATTGATCCCGCAGCCGTCTCCTGTAAATTAATAATTTAAAGATAAAACAATATGAAATATAATATTTATCTTTTTAGGTGGTTTATATGACATTGACGTACGCGACAAAGAAAATGATGTGGTAGACGGCTACATATGACAATGAGAGGCAATCTCTTCGTTTATGATTGATTGGTGGCATGCAAGGAAGCATAGCTTTTCCCTTATAATTAACAAATTACATCGGACCCCATCCGATCCGTAAATATGGTACACCCTATAAGATATGCTAAGTTTCTTTATAGGATATGGTGTTTCTTTGTTTCTTTCTTCCCTATTCATGATAAGGCATGATTAAATGCTTTATCATCGTATGTTTTGATGGAAAATGCTTTGTCATTTTTCGTTCATGTTAATGTTAAATTACAACAGATTAAAAAAGTTATGGTATTTGAAAGGAAATCCGATGGTTAAATTACATGGTGTTGATGAGTTTTCTTTTAAATCCAATTATAGAATTGTCCTTCATTTTTGTTACACTTATTTAGATATCTTCGTTGAGTTTTTACTTTCAACTATGGATCTGTTTTGCTTAGCTTGTTGGAAGTTATTTTTGGTTTCAAAAATTCAAGAAATACTTATAAAAGTGTTTGAGTAATTTGTCAGAAAAACTTTACCTTTCTATAAGAAGTTTCAATTAAAACACAAAATACGACTACTTAAAAAGCTCTTTTAAATAAATTTTAAAACTTGTATTAGAACTTAAATGAGACATTTTAGCATGATTAAAATCATTTTGATCCGTTAAGTTCTTTTAAAAATATAGTTTCAAACAATCGATAAAAAATTCATAACAACTTTTACCTTTCTTCTTTTAGGGATTATAAAACAAAAGCAAAAACAATAGGATAAAGCTCATCAGTCCAAAAAAACCCTATCACAGGTTGTGCTGTGCAAGTATCTTTCTTAATGTCTTCCAGTTCACGTACCGAATCTCTTTTTTAAAAACGCTCAATGATGATGCTTATATCAATCAAGCTTTGCCTTTTCCATCTCTCTAAGCTTTTTTCCCTTTCACGTTTCTTAGCACCAAAAGCAGGAAAGAAAAATTCAAAGCTTGTTTCGTCTTTTAAATGGGCCCATTACGTCATTCTCTTGGCAAAGAGCGATTCATCAAACAATCTGTTAACCTTTTTCTGCTCTTTTTTTATATGTAAAGAGTAAGGGTAATACATTTTAATGAAAGCTGAATAATTCGATATTGTTCAACAAATGGGCAATCGTGCAGTAGTGTGTGCGTATATATAGCCTACGAGTTATGAATCATCCTGAATTATTAAAATTGTACCAAGATCTAAGACAGATGTTGTGTTGTTTGATTCTGATACAATGATTTACATATACCCATTTAATTTATAAAGTTTGACTACTCAAGAGTTAACCTAATGAGAGTCAACTATATTGCATGAGCCATAATGTTCTTCGGACGAGTCTGTTTCTCCTGGTTTCGTTAGACACAGGAGAATGGAAATGTGTGACGATATCTCAATCGTCAATATTTAACAAAACAAGTGCGAAGAAATGGTCCGGTTCCAAATTTAATTACTATCTGAATGCATAAATATCCAATTTTATTGGAATAAGGCAAGATAAAGTTACACTAAAATAACTATGAGAATTTTGTGGCAGGTCACCCAAGAAGAAGAGGAAGAAGAAGACATACTCTGACCCTGTGTATAGTTATAGACCAACAAATAATATTATTCTTTTTTGACTATAAAGGTAATTTCATTCTAAATTAGGAAAATACAAATACTAATTTAGACACGAAAGACCACAACGTATTTAACGACTCAACTCTAACAATAAGCCGGAACCACTTACAGGTTAGATTGAAATGTTTAAGGAGGTAATACGTGTATCGGGGTTCAACATAGAGAAACTAAAGAGGCCCACTAAGTCGAGCAAAACGACTCTTTTGAATACACCACTATACATGATGGATAATCAGATCATACAAGATCAAGACACTAAAGACACCAAGGTTTGACACTATATCGCAAAGCACAAACACTTGTGAAAACTGTAAGGTGGGAAAACTGCCTCCGTTATCACAACAGAAACACCAAACAAAAAGAAACATACCTAGTGGAAACATCAACCCTATTATTTGACAACTATGAAAACTAAAAAACAAAAAAAGCAGAGATAAACCAACAAACAATGAAGAAAAATTCAGTGACAATCTGCATCTTGCCATTATTGAGAAAAGAGACCACGGCATCGTTTGAGGTCCAAAGAGAGGCTGGTGAAATGCCAAGCCAATGCCATAAAGAGAACACATGTCGTCGCTGCGCACCTCCATGAAACAAAAGTAGAACCATCCCAAAGACTAGAGGCCGAGATCTCTAAAAAGCCATAGCCTTCAAGCATTGCACAACCTTCAACCTATAAGAAGGCACTACTTTGATTTGCTTTCTCTGTAGCCATCAATGACCGTTCCGACTAGTCATAGGGAGTAAGAACTCACCCCCTAAACCCAACGAACCCCTTCCTGTCTTAGAAAGAAACCAACTGTCCACTGAAACAAACCCCCATTGTCGAGTAGGATCTCTTTTGTAGGGCCAAGAGTCTGGAGATCATTCTAGGGATGATGCCAAACTCCGACCGGTTGAGACCTCACATTGAGGTGGTGCAAGAGGATAATAGGATGAAACCCTAGCAGAATAGAAGAAAAGAGAGAGAGATTTTCATAGAAACTTCAAAAAATTATATTATAATCATACCAAAACAATATAATATATCATACTATATTAATTTAATAGAATATAATAAAATTTGATGGTATAAACATAAATACTACATAATATAAGGTAGTTTTTATGCTCTACCATGTATTTTCAAAAGAACCTAAAAATGAACACATTTGCACGTGTTGGGATTGGTGCGCTATAAGCATTAACATTGTATATATTGTTAATAAATAAATAAAATGACATTTATAATTATTTTGGTTGCTCATATGTATTATGAATACATTTATAAACATTAAGAAAATTCTATGATTATTTATGTAACTATAAATTTAGCATATTAAGTGTTATATACTTAGGGATAAAATTTATAGATAATAATCTAAATAGTCCATAATAATTAATTAAAGTTTGGGATCTTTAATTAAATATTACAAGTACCGTAGAATGAAATAGTCTTATCCGGGTTATTAATATAGAGACATTGAATTAGAGGTACTTTATATAACGAGATTATATAGGACTGGACCAGATAAATTATGAATTTCTAATTATCATCCGTTACAAATAGAGTATTCAAATTTATCACTATGATAATCATGTATTTGACAGTCTTAATCCTGAGTATTTATTAGACTCCTATTTATAACATTATATTTTTGACTTGCATGGTAAGATTTGTCTAAATACAGATCATAACTTAGCATCTTAGAAATACAATGTAATAAATGACTGAGAATAATATTATACAGATATGGAATCTATTCCTTTTTTATAGAAGTTAGAAAAATAGTTCTCTTGAGTGATGATTTAAAGTCTGAACAGTAGAGTGCTCGTTCATAATATGATTATGAATTAACTGTTCATTAGAGAATTATTGGAATTTAAGGGTAAAGATATAATAAGAGAGGTAAACGAAAATTGAACCTAGCTCTTATTATGAACTATTTATAAATGACTGATTTATATGTAATGATTATATCAATAGACTACTTGTTAATTTTCTTTGAGTAATTTTATTATAATCTCAAGAGTTCAGTTTTAGGTTTTTAGTGGAGTAACACTGAAACTAATAAATTTGGCACATTAATTAAAAAGTTTGATTAATTGTCAAATTTATTGAAGCTTGGGTTATAGGTTCATAGGTCCCCAATGCCGCCTCTATAACACTATATTGGATTTAATGCATAGAATGAATTATACATATTTAGTTTGAAATTATTAAATTCTGAATTAATTATTTCACACTTGAATTATCAATGTGACACATAATGTAATATGATAAATGTTGTCACAATTTAATTGAGCATTAGTTAATTGATTATATATAACTAATGAGATTAGTTAAATAAGGTTTCTAAATTAATTAATTAATAATATTTGAATAATAAGATTATTTGAATATAATTTTAATTTTGTGTATGACACATGTGTAGTTGGACCACCTTTTGTCTTTCCTATTTGGACACAAAATTAAATAATTAATTGATTAATTTAAAAATCTAATTTTAAATAAACATGATTTAGTTTTTGAATTTAGAGATATATATATATATATATATATGGTTTTGAACCAAATCTTATATATATATATATAATATTTTATTATATATTTATATATATATAATATATATTAATATGAACGTAAACATGCTTTACGTTTAAAAATAAATAAAAAAATGTAAACGTACGTTTACGTAAACGTGTGTATATATATATATATATATATTAATGAGAATCACAATGTCATTTGGATTTTAAAAAAAAAGAAGAAAAAGAAGATAGGGAATATGGAGTATATCCCTTTCCTATATAAGTGGTTGTTTCAAATTTAAAATTAATTAAAAATAACTAACTACTCAGATATAAAAAAGGTAGATATAACAGTTATCTCTATAGATCAATCTTTTTCACATATCTTTCATAAAGAAAAACTAAGAGTTCTTCTTTGAGACAAAAGTCTGTTATCTCATGTGTTGAGTATATAGCAGATTCAAAAAAGTACGAGGTTAATTTATTCTTGCAGTTTGACGCCTACTCGTCTTTCCATTGATGTGGAGGCCCTACTTGGAAGATCGTAGTGTTAAAAAGGAAAGCTAGGATACCCTGACAGTCTTTAAAAGTTCGTAAATATTCTCAAAGTTTTCTATTATTAATTAAAATTACACAGCTATTCTCGATAAATAAAGTTTTCAAAAAATTGTTGTTTATCAATGATCTGTTCCTTCTGCTACGTTTTCATATTTAATTCCAACAACACGTACGTGGGAGTTCCGAGCATTCAAGGATGACAAATCGAAGAAGGTAGGCTACGTTTGATTTTAGTCATGACGTATGTAAAAAAGCAATGTTATGAGATATCATGGTCGATGAAAAAATTTCCTGATTTGTTTTATATATTTAATCACAATCAAAATTTTTTGTCACGACGTCTTTTTCACAAAAAATTAAATTTCTGTTTAAACTTTCTGTCCATACCTATGAACCAGGCAAGAAAGAAGCATTTAATACATGACCGAATTTACCATATTATTAATTTAATAAAAAGTATAGACAATTTATTTATTTACCTTAAAGAATAGTTAACATAATGTTCAATAAAAAGGAATTATCTCATCCTCCTTTGTGGATAATTGATTGTTGATTTCTAAAGACTACAAAAATATAAATCCCATATTTACCCACATATAGGTAATTCATTCATTGGCCTAAAAGAATAACTTACCCTTCTTTTGGTTTACGTGTTTGTTCTAATGGTATAGGGAAGAAATTGGGGAGGGCTTTAGGTAGAGGTGTTGTAAGGTTTGATTGCATTTGTGGTTCGTGTGTTCGAACCGAAATTTTTTTCCTTTCTTAAACGGCGAATGCTTATAGTATCGAAAGGTTGTCGTATCCGCAGGAAGGTAGATTTTTAAAGATTGAAAATTTCCAGTTTAAAGTCGTAAAGGATTTTTCAAAACAAAATTTTAAAAGAAAAAAAATATTTTTGAGAATTTTTAAATTAAGATTTAAAACAAAAAATTAAAAAGGTGAAGCTTTGAGAACCCTTGTATTTTTCGCAATTGATATGAAATTTTAACTCTAAATAAATAATTATCTAAAGTATTTGATCTATTATATATTTTCTCGTTAATTACAAGTACTTTTACTATTTTTATAAGTTAACCGAGAGCGATAATATAGCAAGCCATAATATAGTAAGGGTTTTCCTATAAAAATTAGCAAAATAAGCATCTCTCACTAATGATTAGGTGCACTAATTATGAAAATTATAACTACTGTTACTATAATTATAATTAACATAATTTTAAGATAGAAAATATAATAACAAACCAAAATTAATATATTTTAATGGAATTAATTTTTATGGTAATTCCAACAGTACCTCATCTTACGAAATATCTAGAATCGACAATATAACAAATCATACTACAGTAAAAGACATTCCATAAAATTAAGCATTGTTTTATTATTATTATTATTAATTATGCAACACAATTAAATTACATAAAAAATGACTGAATTTATATAAAAATTGGTAGTATAACAAGATTAACAACAATTATTTTGAAAAATATAATTTATTCCGTAAAAATATAAGCATTACAACACAAATATAGAGTCAAAACCCATACCAGAGTACTATGTATACAAGATCATTTCTCTGCCTTACTAGACTCTTTACACTAATTTAGGCATTATTTTATTATTTTTAGTGAGGTGGGAGAAGTGCTCTAGTTGCATCTCCTCTTTAAAGGAGAGACTGCTGAGCAGAAGGCTCAACATCAAACAAAATAAAGAAAGGGAGATGGGTTGTGGAGTTTGGCCTTGATATTTATAAAGCCTCAAAAAACACTATTTAGATTTTTTTTTTTTATATTTTTTACTGTAGCAATTATTGATAAAAAGGGATCAAAATGATCCATTTTCGTCCTTTTTTTCAGCTCGAGATTCACTCTTGAGAGTTCAAATTTGTGTTCTAGATCTGTTGCTGCGCGGAGGTAAGACGCAAGGGAATGAGACGAGTAAGCGTCCATTACTCGATCCAGTGGACGATAAACATGGAGGAAGATGGACCCAAGTGGGCCCAAGTGGGATGAGCGTACAGACTGTTAGATCAATCTTGGTCAGTAGATCAAACAACTAAAGAAACAAGAGGACTTGAAACGCTTGTACAGGATCCGATGCGGTTTGAGATTCTGTCTGACTCAGCTTCCACTTGTTAGCGCATGAGCTACACACGTGAATCAGATTGTGACACGTGTACTCCACTAAGCAATATCAAGCTTCTTTTGGCATTTTAATGTATTTTTTGTTTGATTTTTTCCCATTTTGGTGTCGTTTTGCTCTATTTTTTCTCCAGATTTCAAATCTAATGATATAAAATTAAAACAAAATTAATTATTTTACAAACATAATATTTACAATAATATCAAAAATAATTATTCGATATTAAAACACACCAAATTAATTACAAACTTCAAAAATTTCTAGTCTCTTTTAGTTTGACATAAACATGATTTTTAATTCTTGAAAATATTTTTAGAAATTACTAAAAATATTATAGAACATATTTACAAACTTAAAATAAATTACCAAACACATTAAGACTCAAAATAAAATTACCACACATTATTTTTATGGTTTTGATTGTTTATAAACTAAACACTTATTTAACTCACCGAAATGACTCCAAAAATTACCAAAAATATTATTAAACATAAAAACATACTAAAAATACATTTTTAAATGCATTCACGCACTAGACACAAAAATACTTATCAACATAAAAATATTATTAATTAAAGAATTTAATGAGAAATAAAAGTGTAAATAAATGATTTACGCCTTAGAAAATATATACTTTTACAGTCTCATCAATTTGTAATCTCTTATTTCTTATTTACATCATGATATATGCTACAACATATATTTTGTTTTTTTTGGAAATGAAAAGGCCTACATTGCACTTATCGTTGTTTAGATTCCTATGAATTTAAAGATTTTACGTTTTGTCTCTATTATCGCCAATTAATATATTCTGAGAGTATATTTCAATACAATACTAAACTAGTGTATTGTTGTCAAATTTTGACATTTGAGTAGGAAAATCACCCTTTAACGCAATGCTATTAAAATTCTTGATGTTAAATTTGACATATTCTATAATTAGGAAAAACTTTGGCAATAAATATAGCATACGCCAAATTTTAGTATTTAATAACTATTGGTTGACACATTGACTATTTCAGATTTTAAAATTAAAAGATTATTTTTATAACTTTGACATCTTAATAATTATGAAAAAAAGTAATCATAGCATTTGAAGTAATATTATACATTAGAAATCTAAAGCATAAATCAAAATAACATATCAAACATCATTTACATATTTTTTTAGTGTCAAAAATAGCATTGTATTAGTATTTGTATTGAAGAATATGGGATAAACCTCTCAAGTGGTCTAGCTAGATTTTCTATCTTTCTTTTTTTTGGATGACTTAATTGTCACAACCCGCCTTTTTAGGCTGTGAGAAAACTTTCTTACTTACTTTAAGGCAAAAATTTAGGAATTTTTTTTTTAGAAACCGAAATAGATAATTTACTTTCATTAATTTCAGTAACTTTCAAAGTACTTTCACACACTTATATTTACATACTTATTTTTACTTTTACAATATTTTTCTTTCTACACAGTTCATTTCAAAACAACTTAAAATATACACAGCAGAAACATTCAGTAGCGGACTCCATACCCGATCTGCACACATCATCCATCCGCCAGCTCATCATTAAGATTTATTCTGACCTTCTCGTTGGAATACCCACAGCATAAAATACTTAAAGAGCTAACGTCTAGTAAGTCCCATAAATCCCACATGGACATTCAAATAATTGCATGAATCAATTATGCTTTTTTATAAACTTTCCGTATCCTCATCATTTCTTATCTTTACTAGGGCCCAAGTGTTTGTACCATTGTGCAATTTCATATAGGTCTACGTAATATCGTGACCAAACTATATCCTTTAAACTCCCCTTGATTTAGGAGTCGGTATGACACTTTTCTTAATTTTTGATGACATATTTACTAGTCTATTTATTATGGTTGACATACCATGCATGATGTGATAATCACATGTTATCCATGAGACATAAATTTGTTTGCATAGCATAATACACACAAGTACTTACTTTATATACACACAGGTATTCATCATTGTACACACAGGTACGTAACATTATATACACACAGGTATTCATCATTGTACACGCAGGTACGTAATATATTGTACATACTAATACATAACATGTTATACACTCAGGTATTTTAATTGTATATTCATAGGAATCCATACTATACCTCTAGGTATTCATTTTATAGCAAACTCACAAGTTTACACCTTAATATATACTCAAGTATACATGGACATACATTCTATACCTATATTTTCATACTGTAGGTGAGATTGGTACGTACTTGATTTCATGTATCGCATAAATCGACCTTGATTTTCCTTTGTCCTAGACTTCTAGGATCCTGTTGGCCAATTTCAAAGCCATTAGCTGATATTCTATTTTGTTTCAACATAAAACATTTGTTAATCAATATATTGAGTTGCATAATTGTATACAACTTCGAAAGTCACTGGTTTTCTTATTTCTATTTAACTCTACCCTATCGTTACTAACAAAGGGCGAAAATATTTCTAATCATTTTCTTTTCCCATTTGAAACATTTTTGAATGATTTGGGTTTTTCAGGCCATAATGACGATTTTGCCCTTCGTGGCCCCTACTGACCTATCCATGCTCGATTTCGTTTTCTTAACAAAAATAGCCACATATTAACTTTAAATCATGCCTTAGTGGCTCGTATCTCCTTATTTCATACCTAAGCCCATTTTTCTATAAAACTTTACGATTTAGTCCCTAAACTGAAAATTTTGACAATTTTACCCCTGGGGCTAAAATTGTCTTTTTTATTCCAAAATTTCTTATTTTTCTCGAGGATCATTTTTTTCAAAGTCCCATATCCAAAATCCTTTGGGAAATGACATTTTTGCCCTTTTTAAAATTTTTCACAATTTCATAAATTCTTTGAAAAATCAAAATCTCACAATCGGTCGAGATTTTTGACGAACTGTCCATTATGCCTGATAGTTTCGTTGAGATCTACAACTTTCGTGTTTAAATTTTGTGAAAATCTCATTGTGTAGGGGCTTTTTTTGCCATTTTTCAATTTTACCGAGAAAGAACTTTTTCTACCAATTTAGTCCCTAGGGCGTTTTTACAAAAATCTATTTCAAAATTGCAAATCTCCCCCTGCAGAAACAGTTCCATGCCTTATTCAAATCATCCGCATGCTCAAACATAATTTTTGCTAAGAATAACATCAAATTTATAAAAATAATACTTTTTACAAAAATTACCATTTTGCACCATAAACCAAAATTTCACTAGTTAAACATGCCATACATCACATATACATGAAATTTCATCAAATACATGCTCAAGAACCCACATGGGTTTAAAAGAATAAAAATCAAAATAAAATTCACAAATTTTCAAAACTTTGAAATCTAAAACTTACCCAAATAACACTCTTTTGTTTTCTAGCATTCCAAGGCTCCTTGAACTCCTTCCTAGGCTTCATTTTCATGTAAAAACATCATGAATTAATTTCCCCCTTAACCCATGAAAAATCCCTTGAAAACTTTCTATAAAGTTTGGGATTTTACCTTAAATCTTGTGAAAAATCCTTGGGCTTGCTTCTAAAACTTGTTTTGGGGTTGTTTTCGCAAAGTGTAAGGTTAAGAAATTTTTTTTGAAAGGTTCATCAATGGCTGCCGAGCATGGGAGGAAAGAAAGAAATGAAAAATTTGTGATAACTTTGCCATAAATGCTTCTTTATCCACTTGATGACTCATGGTAATCCATGAGTATCCCTTAGGTGTCATCATGCTATTGGGCCACATTTCCAAGCTTGGTGGCCCAATCAAATTTGGTTGAGTGTCCACTTTGCGGGGCCCAAAAATTTGTATAGTGTAATTTTTCATCACGTAGTAGTATTTTTCTTACACTACCTAGTTAAATCAGTGTACTTTCTATGCTTAGATTGTATAAAAATATTTGACTTACTTTTCATTCACTTTTAAAGGCCAATATATGACATTTTTTGTATCTGCGTTTTCACTTAGCAGTATTCTTATACTGGTCCAGCCTCCTTTCTACCACAGGTTAGGGTTTGGACAATTTCTATGTCCAATTTACATTCTAATCTCTCATTCGTTTATATCATAATTTTATAATTAATTGTGATATAAAATTCATTTTATGGATATTATTTACAAATTTTTGAGTAATTAAACTCATAAAATCTGTATTTTACCATATCCAACATTGCATCACATTTGCCATAAAATTTGCAATCAATGTCGTTTATTCATACTTTATCATAATTTTTACAAAAATTACAATTTAACAAAAATCACATTTTTTAAGGGTAAATTCATTAATTAGACCCAATTAAATATTAGGTTTTATTAATGAAAATTTCTTGGTCATTACAATTTTTCCCTCTTAAGAATTTTCGTCCTCGAAAATCAAAATAACTCGAGGTAGCTCTTCCTCATTTCATCCTCTCGTTCCCATGTTGCTTCTTCCACTTGTTGGTTGCGCCATAAAACTTTGACGAGAGGTATCTTTTTGTTCCTTAATTCCTTTTCTTCTCGTGCCAGGATTTGAACTGGTTTCTCTTCATAAGACAGGTTCTCCTGTACGTCAATTTGCTCTGGCTGTAGAACATGTGAAGGATCCGTTACGTACTTCTTTAGCATGGATACATGGAATACATTGTGTACCGATGCTAGATCAGAGGGTAAGGCCAACTTATATGCTACATTGCCTACCCGTTCTAAGATTTAAAATGGTCCAATGTATCTTAGGCCAAGTTTTCCTTTCTTTCCAAACCTGATTAGTCCTTTCATCGGTGTCACCTTCAATAAGACCAAATCCCCTACTTGGAATTCCAGGGGTCTTCGTCGCCGATTTGCGTAACTCTGTTGACGACTAAAGGCAGTTTCCATTAGTTGACAGATTAGTTTCACATCCTCCGTCGTCCTTTGCACAAAATCTGTAGTCGATAACATCTTTTCCCCTATTTCATACTAATGCAGTGGTTATCTACATCTTCTTCCATAAAGAGCTTCATAAGGAGCCATTCCTATGGAAGCTTGATAACTGTTATTATAAGCGAATTAGATCAACGGTAGCTTTTTGTCCCATCCTCCTTTGAAATCTAGCACACAGGCTCTCAACATATCTTTCAGGGTTTGAATGGTCTTGTCAAATTGACCATCCGTTTGAGGGTGAAAAGCTATAGTAAAAGTTAGCTTCGTTCCCATTGTTTGGTGAATGCTCCTCTAGAACTTAGAAGGAAACCGACCATCTCGATCATAAATGATAGATTTCGAAACTCCGTGGTATCTAACTATCTGGGCTACATATAGTTCAGCTAGTCTTTCCACAGAACTGTTGAGTTTAATGGGTAAGAAGTGAGCTGATTTCATCTATCTATCAAAGATTACCCATATAGCGTTGTGTCCACCAATAGTGCTCTTTCAAATCTTGGTACATTTTAGTAGCTCTTGGATGAGCCACGTATGGTGCTTCATGAGCTTCTTCTAATACTTGCTTCTTTAATCCTTTATCATTGGGGATGTAGATTTTGCCCTTATAATGGAGAATGCCATCTTCTAAGATGCTAAATTCTGTTTCTTTGTTCTCAAGAACCTCATTCCTAGCTTTAAGTAGCGACGGATCTGCTTCTTGTCGCTCCTTTAAGTTCTCCAAGATAGTTGGTCGAAAGGACAAATGGGCCAATCTTCTAGTGATTAGCTCTATTCCCGCTTCCATCAAGTCATTCTGAAGAGGTCTTGGCATTAATTGCATTATTGCAAGCGAAGACATTGTTGTATGACTAAGGGCATCGGCTACTCGGTTAGCTTTTCCTGAGTGATATAGAATTTCATAGTCGTAGTCTTTAACCAACTTTAGCCACCTTCGCTGTCTCATATTGAGCTCCTTCTGCGTAAAGATATACCTCAGACTCTGATGGTCCGTATAAATTTCGCACTTAGCTCCATACAGATAGTGACGCCATATCTTTAATGCAAATACAACCGCCACTAACTCTAAGTTAAGCGTCGGATAATTCCTTTCATGATCCTTTAATTGTTGGGATGTGTATGCAATCACCTTTCCATTTTGCATCAATACGGCTCCCAGTCCTGTTTTTGATGCATCGCTGTAGATCACAAAATTTCCTAGGTTTGGATCAGGTATTGTCAGCACTGATGCACTTGTAAGTCACCTCTTTAACTCTTTGAAACTTTCTTCATACTTCTTAGTCCATTCATACTTTGCCGTTTTCCGTGTAAGTGCAGTGAGTGGTGCTATAAATCGGGAAAATCCTTCTACAAAATGTCAATAGTAGCCTACTAAACTGAGGAAACTTCTGATTTTGATTACGCTTTTCGGTGTAGGCCACGTATTTACCGCTTCCACTTTGGTGGGATCAATGGATACTCCATCCCATATCACCACGTGTCCTAGGAAATGGACCTTCTCCAGCCAAAACTCACATTTTGAGAACTTGGCGTACAATTGATGCCTTCTTAATAGTTGTAGTGCGATCCTCAGGTGCTCTTCATGTTCCTTTGGCGTTCTTGAATATATGAGAATATCGTCGATAAAAACAATGACGAACTTATCGAGGTATTCCTTGAAAATCAGATTCATGAGATCCATGAAGGCTGTCGGGGCGTTGGTCAGTCCAAATGCCATGACGCAGAACTCGTAATGCCCATAATATGTTCGAAACATCGTCTTTGGTATATCTTCTTGTTTAACTCGAAGTTGATGATATCCCAAGCGCAGATCAATCTTTGATAATACTGACTCTCCTTTAAGTTGATCAAACAAATCATCAATCCTTGAAAGTGGATACTTATTCTTAATTGTGACTTTGTTCAATTCTCGGTAGTCAATACACATTCGTAACATTTCGTCCTTCTTCTTAACAAACAAAATAGGCGCTCCCCATGGGGAATGACTTAGTCAGATGAACCCCTTGTCCAACAATTCCTTTAATTACGCCTGAAGTTCCTTGAGTTCCCTTGGAGCCATTCGATATGGTGCCTTCGAAATCGATGCTGTGTTGGGCATCAATTCGATCTCAAATGAAATCTCCCGTTCCAGTGGCAAGCCTGGCAACTCGTCGGGAAACACATGAACAAATTCTTTTACAATGGGGACCTTCTCTGGTCCTAACTGAGCCTCTTTATCTTTTCTTATTAAGTTCACCAGATAACCGATGCATTCACTTTCCAACATCTTCCTTGTATTTACTGCTGAAATCATTGCCTTGGGAGCTTTGGGAATCTTTCCTGAATACACGAACTTTTCACTCCCGTGAGGTTAGAACGTAACCTTATGGTGTCAACAATTTATCTTAGCCGTGTATTTCCCTAGGAAATCCATTCCTAGAATGACATCGTAATCTTGTATATCGATTATTATCAAATCAATATACAATTCCCTTCCACAAATGATTATCGGTACATGACGTAACCAATAATCAGCACTCAATACCTTTCTAGAGAGTAGTTCAACTCTAAAGGTTTGCTCTATTCTATCTCCTTCACTTCCTATTCGTTTTGCAAACCTAAGTAATGCAAACGAATGTGTTGCTCCAAAATCAAACAAAACATATGCATCATGTTGGCAATAGAAAACTGACCTGTCACCACAGATGAGGTTCTCGCGTCCTCTTCCATCTTCATGTAGGCATAAATTTGCCCACGTGGTTCCAGAGCTTCTAGTCACCCTTGACTGACACCAGGGCCTTCAATTTGTGCCTGAACTTGAACCGCATGCAGTTGATTTCCCTGAGGCCTTTGCTGAGCCTGACTGCTCTGATTTTGGGGATTAGAAAAACAATTTCTGGCGTAATGCCTTTCTTTTCCACAAAATATAGCACTTGTTTGTGCCAGCCTTGCATTCCCCTACATGTCTCTTCCCACATTGACTGCAAAGGGGTTTGTTGTTACCTCCATCGTTATTCCTCTTCTGGGGTTGACCCTTTGGATTCTTTGAACTATTCACGTTCCATTTCCTCTTATTGTTAACATTACGAGTGCGTCTGATTGGAGGGTTCTGGGACTGCCCTTGGCTTGGAGCACTTTCTTGTCCTTTCACTTGAACAACTTGACTCTGCTTGGCTAAAGCTCTCTCCTCCTTCTATGCTTTGAAAATCGTTGTTCTTTCCTCCTTATCACGGGCAATTCTAAACTCAGCTTTAGTCACTCGTTCAATGCAATCCTCCACATCCTTGGGAGCTTGCCCTCCACTATCAACTACAAAGGCAATGTCGGTTTTGAACGTTCTCATTAATCGTCTTATTCGTTCCCGATCAGTGGGTACTAATTCTGGACAAAGCCGTGCTTGTTGGTTAAACCTCTTTACAACATCAGCTACCGACATGTTCCCTTGCTTGAAATTATTAAATTCTTCTTGCTGAGCTGCCATGGTTTCCACATTAAAGTAAGCCCTGCTGAATTCTTCCATGAAATCTGGCCACGACATTTTGTCAACGTTTCTTCTGCGTTCTATCGACTCCCACCACCTCTTGGCATCTTTAGTGAGAGAAAACGAAGTGCATAGGACTTTCTCATGGTCGCTAAGTCCCATGAATTTCAGAACTCTTTCTATGCCTGTAAGCCAGTCGTCGGCCTTTAAGGGGTTTGTAGAACCGTCAAATTCCAGGGCCTTCATCCTCCAGAATCTTTCATAAAATTTGGTAGTGGATGCTACTAGAGCAGCTGGGACTGCTAGTTCCACTTGTTGTGGCGGTGGTACTGGGGGTAGCGTGTCCATATGTACTGGTGGTGCGGGATTTTGGTTAGCTAACTGTTCTCGTAAACCTTGCATTTCCAGCTCTTGAGCTTGGAGCTTTTGTTGCAGTTCCATGATCATGGCCATTAAATCCATATTCATTGGTCCTCCGGGTGTATCCGCCATCGACATCAATTGTTATACACCCATCGTATATTTTCGTTACTATGTTAGCACATACTATTAACTTAATAGTATTTAATCCATAAGTTCATATATTTAAATAACATAAATTCATGTAAACATACACAATTACATGAACTCAATATCTTACTTCATACATTTCATGAACCTCTTTCATTTCCTTTTTACATTTTTTGTAACATTACATGCATAACTAATATACATACTTACTTTCCTTCTATACATAAACTATTCATATCATTTCCGGGAGCAGTTATCACTTCCGGCTACATATACCCTATTGCCGCGAAAGATACCACTTGCTGGACTTACATGCATATACAAAAGCCACAAGGCCCAAAACTGTACTAATCCCACATCTATGTACATTAGACTACACAACGGTTTTCATAAATTCTTTTTAGTTTGACTCGACTTCCGACATGTCACTGTGTTCGGAATCCTCCTCGGGGTCCTCTTCTTCCTCTATATCTGAATTAGTCGACTCGTCATCACCTGCGATTATAGGCTCAGGAGGCACAGGCTCTTCATCAATGTTATCACCATCATCATCATTCTCTTCCATATCCACTGGAGGATCTTCCAGGGGTGCGACCATATTTTGTTTTGCATGTAATACCACCATAAAAAAATCGTGAACACTAAGGTAATTCCTCGGATACTACATCTGTTGCTGGACTGCATCAGGAAGATCTCTCCAAACCTGTTCACAAATTTGTAGTAAAGGTATTTCGGGGGGAATCAATGGCATCATGGTTTGGCGAAACCTCATGATATAGTGATCTACCAGCTCCCCTACATATCTTTCCTAAACCGGTTCTACACATAAGTACAACCTGCGTCGTCAATCTGCCTACAACATCAGAATCATTTGGACGTGCATGGCATCTGCTGGGGGTAAGGGTGCAAATTTGGCTTCGATCTGCTCTCTGAAGCCTTGCCAATCCCTTGGTCGCTCATTAGATTCAATCCTCAGCCACCATACTAAGGCTTCCCTCAACAACAATCTTGAGGCCAATAAAACCTGAAGGCGTGGTGGCATATGACAAGCATCGAAGATCACCTCAACTGCGTGAAACCATTCAGTCAGCACCATAGGCTGCTGACTCCTATAGTATCGCGGTGGCATCGCATCTTGGAAAGCAATACTTGCTCTTTGATCAGCCTCCATGTTACGGTTATGATGCGGTTCCGCCATATACTATATTTATTATCGTAATTGACATAACAGTGCCATATAAAATAGAAATTAAACATTCTTATACTTAAAATCAACCTATCTTACTTGAGCTATGGCAACGGAGCAGACGACGATATGCAGTAGGATGGCAAGATTTTCGCTCTGATACCACCTGTCACAACCTGCCTTTTTGGGCTATGATAAAACTCTTTCTTACTTACTATAAAGCAAAAATTTAGGAATTTTTTTTTTTCAGAAATCGAAATAGATAATTTACTTTCATTAATTTCGGTAGTTTCTAAAGTACTTTCACATACTTATATTTACATACTTATTTTTACTTTTATAGCATTTTTTTTTCTAAACATTTCATTTCAAAATAACTTAAAATATATATAGCGGAAACATTCAGTAGCGGACTCCATAGCCAATCTATACACATCATCCGTTCGCCAGCTCATGATTTCGATTTATTCTAACCTTCTCGTTGGAATACCTATAGCATGAAATAATTAATGAGCTAACGCCTAGTAAGTCCCATAAATCCCACATGGATATTCAAATAAATGTATGAATCAATTATGTTTTCTTATAAACTTTCCTTATCCTCATCATTTCTTATCTTTACTAGAATCCAAGTGTTCGTACCATTGCGCAATTTCATATAGGTCTACATAACATCGTGACCATATTATATCCTTTAAACTCCCCTTGATTTAGGAGTCGGTATAACACTTTTCTTAATTTCTAGTGACATATTTACCAGTCCATTTTATTATGGTTGATATACCATGCATGATGTGATAATCACATGTTATCCATAACACAAAAATTTATTTGCATAGCATAGTACACACAAGTACTTACTTTATATACACACATGTATTCATCATTGTACACACAGGTACGAAACATTCTATACACACAAGTACGTTATATATTGTACATACTAATACATAACTTGTTACACACTCAGGCATTTTAATTATAAATTTACAGGTATCCATAATATACCTCTAGGTATTCGTTTTATAGCAAACTTACAAGTTTACACCTTAATATATACTCAGGTATACATATACATATATTCTATACCTACATTTTCATACTATAGGTGAGAAGGGTACTTACTTGATTTCGTGTATCGCGTAAATCGACATTGGTTTTCCTTTGTCCTAGACTTCTAGGATCCTATTGGCCAATTTCAAAGCCATTAGCCGATATTCTATTTTGGTTCAACGCAAAACATTCGTTAATCAATATATTGAGTTGCATAACTGTATATAACTTCGGAAGTCACTGGTTTTCTTATTTCTATCTAACTCTACCCTATAGTTACTAACGAAGGGCAGTAATCTTTCTAATCATTTTCTTTTCCCATTTGAAACATTTCTGAACGATTCAGGTTATTTGGGCTAAAATGACAATTTTGCCATTCGTGGCCCCTACTGACCTATCTGTACTCGATTTTGTTTTCTTAACAAAAATAGCCACTTATTAACTTTAAATCATGCCCTAGTGGCTCGTATCTCCTTATTTTATACCTAAGCCCCATTTTCTATAAAACTTTACAATTTAACCTCTAAATTGAAAATTTTAACAATTTTTCGCCCGGGGCTAAAATTGTCTTTTTTATTGTAAAATTTCCTATTTTTCTCAAGGATCATTTTTGCTCAAAGTACCATATCCAAAATCCTTTGGGAAATGACGTTTTTGCCCTTTTTAAAATTTTTCACAATTTTCTAAATTCTTTGAAAAATCAAAATCTCACCATCAGTCGAGATTTTTGACAAACTGTTTGCAATGCCTAACAGTTTCGTCGAGATCTACAACTTTCATGTTTTAACTCTTGTGAAAATCATACTGTATAGGGGCTTTTTTTTGCCATTTTTCAATTCTACCGAGAAAGAACTTTTTCTATCAATTTAGACCCTAGGGCGTTTTTATAAAAATCCATTTCAAAATTGCAAATCTCCCTCTGCAGAAACCGTTCCATGCCTTATTCAAATCATCCTCATGCTCAAACATAATTTTTGCTAAGAATAACATCAGATTTACAAAAATAATACTTTTTGCAAAAATTATAATTTTGCACCATAAACCAAAATTTCACAACTTAAACATGCCATACATCACATATACATGAAATTTCATCAAATACATGCTCAAGAACCCACATGGGTTTAAAAGAATAAAAATCAAAACAAAATTCACAAATTTTCAAAACTTTGAAATCTAAAACTTACCCAAATAGTACTATTTTGTTTTCTAACCTTCCAAGGCTCCTCGAACTCCTTCCTAGTCTTCATTTTCATGCAAAAACATCATGAATTAATTTCCCCCTTAACCCATGAAAAATCCCTTGAAAACTTTCTAAAAAGTTTGGGATTTTACCTTAAATCTTGTGAAAAATCCTTGAGCTTGCTTCTAAAACTTGTTTTGGGGCTGTTTTTGCAAAGTGTGAGGTTGAGAAATGTTTTTTGAAAGGTTCATCAATGGCTACCAAACATGGGAGGAAAGAAAGAAATGAAAAATTTGTGATAACTTTACCATAAATGCTTCTTTATCCACTTGATGACTCATGGTAATCTATGAGTATACCCTAGGTGTCATCATGCTATTGGGCCATATTTCCAAGCTTGGTGGCCCAATCAAATTTGGTTGGGTGTCCACTTTGTGGGGCCCAAAAATTTATACAGTGTAATTTTTTGTCACGTAGTATTTTTCTTACACTGTCGTGGTCAAATCAGTGTACTTTTTATGCTTAGACTGTATAAAAATATTTGACTTACTTTTGTTCACTTTTGAAGGCCAATTATGACATTTTTCGTATGTGTGTTTTCACTTAGCAGTATTCTTATACTGCTCCAGCCTCCTTTCTACCCCAGGTTAGGGTTTGGACAACCTCTATGTCCTATTTTCATTCTAATCTCTCATTCGTTTATATCACAATTTTACAATTAATCGTGATATAAAATTCATTTTATGGATATTATTTACAAATTTCTGAGTAATTAAACTCATAAAATCTGTATTTTACCATATCCAACATTGCATCACAATTGCCATAAAATTTGCAATCAATGCCGTTTATTCATACTTTATCGTAATTTTTATAAAAATTACAATTTTACAAAAATAACATTTTTTAAGGGTAAATTTATTAATTAAACACAATTAAATATTAGGTTTTATTATTGAAATTTTCTCGATCATTACATGAATAATCCAAACTATGTATATGTTGGGTTGTGGGCCTAGAAAACATGTAAAACATAGCGGAATAGAGTTTTAAAATTTTTTATTAAACTTTCAGGATCATTCACATGATGCTACATATGTATAATTGTATAAACATAAACTTACGGGTATGGCAATAGCTCTGGATGCTCAAGCGTTCCAAAACCTTCATATTCTCCTTGTTATTCTCCTCTTTTTGAATTAACTGGTATGTAGGCATCGGTGAGATTTCTTGAAAAATCTCTGCAATATCTCCTTCCAACCCTTTTCTCGGCAAAGATTCTATAAACTGTAAAGGGAAAAGCTAAAGAAACACTAGATGGAGGCCAAAGAGAAGTCTTCTGAAAATAGAACATCCAAGGCCTATTTTTAAATACACTAACCAGGTGGTTGGAATGAAATCTCTAATGAGATCCTATATCTCGGAGAACCATGCCCTCTACTAGTGTGGTTGGGCACGATTTGTCATCTCTTCAATAAGAGAATGGAACGTATCCTAACTACCTGATTTTGTGTGATTCTGTATCCGTCTAGTATTTGTTTGAGATCCGATTTTCATATAAATTGAGATATTATTTATTTTAACTTTTAAAATAGATATCTTCCATGATTTTTTTTAATTATTTAAATCATCTCATAATTCAAATAATTATCTATAGAATCTATTTTAACTCTTGAAAAAGATATTTATCTATATTAACATAACAATAGATTACATGACGATCATGCAAGACATTTGTCTCCTAAAACTATAGATGTGGTGCCACTTGGACTCCTAAAGTTCTAGTGTGTGGCGCCAAACATAGTCCTGTGGATTGTTGTGTGAAACTACAATTTTACCCCTTTTGACAAAATTAATCCAAGAAATTTCCATTGACCTATTTGAAAGAATGTTGTGGAGCTAGCAAGGGAACCTAATAGATATATATGATTTAAGCTCCAATAATAATTATTAACTTCGCTTTGCATCACTATTGGAAACTAAAGCCGCACTCTTAAATTATATATAAAATTATATGGAACCTTGAACATCAAATGTCAACAATAAATTTGTCCATTGACGTAATCATTTGCCATGTGATAACACCCTCTACAATAGTTTTGATAATTAGAGGTAGGTTCATAGTTTTGCGTACAACCTCTCTAATTACTTCTTTGTCCATGAGTTCCGTTAATTCTTTAATGGATGACTTTTTTATGAACAAATTGTCAATGAAGATTTTAGATAATATTTGATATCCCATATTAATAGATATCAAATAGTGAAATCTCTACATCCAAGTTCCTGAATTAATATTCATGGGAATATTATCTTAACATTGCATCTTATAGGAGTTGTGGATTCTATAGAGTAATGTTCCAAGCTACTTATATTTTAGTATGTCTCCAGTATACCGAGTCATTGATCATTGAAATTATAAATCTTACTTATTGGCAACTAAAAGACATAATAAATAGATGTGAGTCCACTAATCACCTCAGGATTAAGGTATGATCCATAAAATGATCAACGATGATAGAATTTTAATTTATCGTTACGGAATTACACAAGAAATTAAATTCTATATTGGTCTAGGTTTAATGTGTTCTAAGCACACTGATTTTTCTATCCAGTAATGACATTACTATAATTCGGATAAGATTATTCCACTAAGTTGGGAACAGATAACATTACAATCGTAAGCAAGATGAAGTTTCTAGCTTTATCTACTGATTGTAAATCAAAATTTATACTAAGTACCCATAATCATATCTTTTGTATTATGAATATTTCATCTACATGATTATGGACTTTGACATGTATTGGAACCTTTATGATAGTTGCATATATAACAACATATATATATCATAAAAACAACAAAGAATATTATCTATTAATAATATAATACTTTATTTCTTATAATGTCTAATTAGGATAAACTGACATGCTTTATAAGCATCAATCCCAACAATAGACATGAACATTAGAATTTACATTAATTAGACGTGTTTTTGGCATGTATGCTAGCATGAGGGACTTACCTCGGCATTTTTAGTTACGACTCTTGTAAGCATTTATTTTTATCTTTTTAGTATTATTTTTGAAAAAAAAATCAAATTATTAAGTATTTTAATAATATTCTAGTATAAAACTATATTTTTAATCATCGTTCTAAAATTAAATAGACAAGTAATATTTTAATTCAACTTATATTTGAGCAGAATTAGAACATTTATAGCATTTAAATTTCTATACAAAGAGATACAATTATGATTAAATATAAGAACTCAATTATTTTAAAATTTTAAAATAACATCATAAAAGTTTGCAATAATTGTATAAACATATTGGAAAGTAGTGAAATTTAATTAACATATATAAAATGATGGTTAAACAAAAATCAATAATTTTATGTTACAATAATGATGATTGAATAAAAGTTAATTAAGAAAATAAATGCATTTTCTCTTTGATGTATATTTAATGTATATATATTTTTTTTAAGAAAGAAGAAGTTTAGAAAGCATATATATATATATATATATTTATATGTAC
Source organism: Artocarpus heterophyllus (assembly GCA_025403435.1). NCBI lineage: Eukaryota > Viridiplantae > Streptophyta > Magnoliopsida > Rosales > Moraceae > Artocarpus > Artocarpus heterophyllus. The sequence goes on along the minus strand of CM046331.1, from coordinate 15,887,375 downwards.
ATGATCAAAATTACAAAATGTTTCCTGAAATATTTTCGTGCAGTGTACTAAAACGTTTTCTAAAATGGCTCGAAGCCAAATAAGTAGAAACACTTTTGGAACTCCAATTTAGTTTTTTCGTTTTTTTTTTGTTTTTGTTTTTGTTTTTTTCACCATCCATATGGGAATAAACAAGATCTCCAATAAACTTAATACAAACACAGATAAAAAATAATAAAGAAGGAAGCTAGGCAAAAGAGTATGGTAGGAGGACCAATCAGATAAGGAGTTTGTGTTATAAGCTAGTAGATCATATATATAATACTATAAAGTTTACATTTAAGTTTAAAATTTGGTGATCGGTCTGTTTACTTGAGAAAACATTGCTTCAGTTGAGGTTTCCCTATGCTTCGTTTGTTATCTGTTCTTCATAATGTCCAAATATGTAAGTTATGTACAAGTGGTCAAACTATATTTCGCCCATCCGACATTGAAATGACTGATCACTCATAGCAACCCTTGGATTTGCTTTCTCACCAAGATTAACGGTTGAGAGTTGATTATCGTTTGGCGGATAAGTCTTGCAATATGGAAATAAAAGTGGTTTTATGTTATGATAGACGTAAGGTTAGCATCCAAGTTTACTGATGTTAAAAGCATCATTACAAAAAAAAAAGAAAGGGGCCCTGCTGTTAGGCTCGGCTTTTTGGGCTTGACAACAACTCCATGTAGAAAAAGTTGGGACCCATCTCTAATATTTTACCCTAAATACTTTTCGTTGATCACAAAAACTTTTAACCTTACAAAAAAGGAAAACTTTTTTTTTTCCTACCGAGCTGTGGCCCGACCCTCTCAGTGAAATAGGCTCCACCCGGTAAATCCTACAGTAAGACCCATCGGGTGGGGCCCACCTCATTGAGAGGGTTGAGTCACAATCCGATCGAGATGTATAGCAATGACCTAAAAAAAACAATCTATCTTGTTTTCTGCAGAGGAAATTTTTACATGAATTAATTAAACATAATAATGAAGAGTTACAATTTTTGAATATCCTTATATGATAATGAGTAATCATTTTATATTGGTGGATTTTACTTTTCAGTATTAGTTGACGTGACAATATTTTAGGCAACTGACAATTATAAAAGGGATAACTGCAAAAAAGTTAGCATCAGTAATGTTACTCAGTTCTCACCGTACTCTCTGTCAACATATTTAAGATTAAATTGGACACTATAGTATCATTCTAATTATATTTTACTTTTCTATTTTGGCCCCGACAATATTTTATGTCATTACGTTGCACGAGTCATGAGATATAAAAAAAAAAGTAGACATGATTTTTCTCGAAGGAATGTTTTCGACTTGAAAAAAAAGGAGAAGGTCGAAGAATTGATTGTCTTTGACACCACACTAAAGTTGTTCTAACGACTGATCCTCATTCCTAGCTGTTAAAATAACCATCCAAATAGATGTCCTTTCTTTTTTTACGTCCTCTATATATATGAGTGCCTTAAAGCTTTGAACAGCAGTCAACACAAAGGTGTAATTTTTCTGGGTTCAACCATATTAGATATCTGACCAATTTCATTCATACTTCTGTACTCAAGATTACAGAAAAATATAGAAACAATGGGTGTTCCTATTTCCTCACCAACATTTCTCAGAGTTGTTCTCTTCTATTTCATGACTATGTTTGCCATTCCTGAGCATGCATTGGCAGGCATAACCAGGAGCTATAAGTTTGATGTATGTCTTAATTAATCTCATATAAGTTATTTTAATGTTATTTGTTATTATTTATTTAGTTTTTAAATGATAATAAATAAATAAATAAAATAAATTTAAGTGGTCCAATATACACATATTTTCTAAAGGGTGTCAACCAAAAGCTACTGTGAACTGTTATAACGTTTCAAAAAAAAGGCATTTTTTTAGATTCTTGGTAACGTATGCCTTGATGGTGGGGTTTATAAAGATCATGTAAAAATTCAGAGGGTCCCTAAGCGTTGTAGTTATTCAGAAATACACTATCTTTCTAAATTACAGAAGATTTAGAAGATTCTCTTTCTTTCACAAAATTTCTTTAAGAATCTTGAAAAGAAACTCTTAATTCATTCTTCTGATTATTAATGGCTAGAGGTTAAATTTTGTTTCCTTTACGTTTTCATATTTAGATAATTTTTATACAATTTGGATTCATGCATATATGAAAATCATAATTCTGCATATAAAAATTTCTAACATTTAGACTCAGAGCCTTGTTTTTCCTCTGCCTTGATTTGTATGAATGGTTTTCAAAGAGTGCATTGAAGTTTTTCAAAATACCCAAAACTTTGTTGTACATGAAATCATTTTTTAATAATTTTTAATGAAAAACAACATTAAAAATCATTAGAAAATTAATTTTCTAACATTTATGAGTTTTTTAAAAGGTCAATTTTGGTGCCTAGAAGGTCTAGAAACAATTGGGTTTGCAATTGGACCCATTTGGTCTTTTTCGGGTCAAGAACACCAAAAAAAGCATAGTTTTCTGTTAATAACGACATGTCGTTTTTCAAAAAGAAAAATGACATGTTGTTTTAACTTAACAAATGACATGGGCTTTTTTTTGACAAAAATGACATGTCATTTTTCTTTTAGAAAAATAACACGTTGTTTGAATAAAGAAACGGCGCTGGTCAGCACTGAAAACGATACGTCGTTGTCATCTTGTAATGAAAAATAACATGTCGTTTTCAAGGGGAAGTTTGACCAAAAATATTTTTCTTTTTTAATTAATTTTGTTTTAATATTTTTTTTTACAGAATTTTTGATTTTGGTATTTTGGAAAATTAATTTTTAATGAATCTAAAATGAATTTAATGAAATTCAAGATTTTATTATTAATGTTTAAATAAAATTTTGAAAATTTATTTTAAATATGTTATTGAATTTAAGCATAATTTATTTTTGTATGTATTCTTTAGTTGTTGTATTTTGATACATGCAATTTGATGAATATCTTATGCTTGAAAAATTAAATGTCTTAAGTTATTTGTACAATTTTAATTGATTTTGAGAGCAGCCATAGCATCTTGATTGTATTGAAATTTTATTTTAAGTTTCCTGAATCATATGTAGTTAAACGGACATTAATTGTAACTAATTATGTTTAGTACAATGAAATTTATCCCACAAGAAATTTCATTATATTAAATATGATTGGTTGGAATAAAATATTAAATTATTTTCTTAATTTGCCCACAGGGATTAAAAAATAGAATATAGTTTGATAGTTTTATTATAATGTTGTATGTGAATCTATATGAATTAGAAACTTAACCCACAGACAATTTTTATATGTCATTTGATTCATAATTTTTATAGCATGACTTACATTGATAAAGCATGACATATAGTTGTTAGCTTCAAATTTTGTGACATGAGTATGTATGTTTGATGTACTGCAATAATTCAGCCTATTAATTTATCTGATGTGAAATGTGATATTCTCAAGCTTAAGGGTGATAGCTACAAAGTCTAGAAGGAGAGGATTCTCCTTTATTTAGGGATGGACATTGACTATGCCATTAGAAAATATGAACTGCCCCTATCACTAAGAACAATATTTCAGATGATGATCAATATGAAAAGTAGGAGTCCAATCGCCTCTTAGTTATGTTCATAAAGACCAAGATCTCTGCTGAGATTAGGGGTTCGGTTGATCAATATGATAATGCCGGAGCACTACTGAAGGCTATTGATGAACAGTTTGAGTCTTCAGATAAGGCATTAGCGAGCACCTTAATCATGTAGTTTTCATGATTGAAGCTTACTAGTATTAGAGGCGTGCATGAGCATATCTTGCGCATGAGGGACATTGTGGCTCAATTGAAGACGTTTAAGGTTAAGATGTCTGGTTCGTTCTTAGTTCATTACATTCTAAACACTCTACCCTTGAGTATGGTCCCTTTAAGATCTCTTATAATACATATAAGGACAAATGGTCAATTAATGAGCTGTTGACCATGTGTATTCAGGAGGAGGGAAGATTCATTATGGAAGAGGGAGAGAAAGTAAATCTAGTGACCTAAAGGAATAAGAAGAAATTTCAAACCAAACAAAAGAGGAAAAGCAAGGTTACTGCTAAGTAGGATATTAAGAAGGAGTTCAAGTGCTTCTTTTGCAAGAAGAAAGGGCACATAAAGAAGGAATGCTCTAAATTCCAAGAGTGGCTTGACAAGAAAGGTACTCAACTCTCACATGTCTGTTATGAATCCGACATGATTGTTGTTAATTATAAGTTATAGTGGATTGACTCCAGTTCTATAATCCATGTTACCAATTCCTTGTAGGGATTGCAAGACCTGCATACACCAATAGGAAGTGAGCATAGCATCTACTCTGGAAATAAGATGAGCTCACATGTGGAGGTTATAGGAACGTGAAGACTAGTTTTAAGTAGTGGTTTTATTTTGTATTTGGAAAAGACATTTTATATTCCTAGTTTTTCTAGAAATTTAATTTCAATTTTCAGACTTATACCAGTTGGATGTTCCTTTAATTTTTCAAAATCTTCTTTCAGTTTATTTTATAAATATGATTTTATTGCATGTGGTACTTTGTCTATTTATCATCTTAATTTACAAAATTATGTCAATTATACTACTATGCACGTTCATGAAAATATTGGTATAAAGCGATGTGTTGGGAATGATGAATCTCTATGTTGTGGCATCGGTGATTGGGACATATCTTCATTGAGAGAATTAAGAAATTAGTAAATGATAGAATACAAAGTACTTTAGATTTTACTGATTTTGATACTTGTGTGGACTACATTAATGATAAGCAGACCAACAAGTCAAAGAAAGGTGCTAAGAGGAGTTTTGATTTATTGAAAATCATATATACAGATATTTGTAGTCTAGACACGGACGCATACTCTCAAAGGTACTTCGTCTCTTTCATATATGATTACTCATAATACATGCATCTCTACTTGCTTAATGATAAAAACGAAGCACTATATGCTTTTAAGGTCTTTAAAGCGAAAGTAGAGAAATTATGCGGAAAACAAATTAAGATCATGAGATCGGATAGAGATGGAGAGTATTACGGTAGATACACTAAGCATGGACAAGCACCTGGTCTATTTTCAAGGTTTCTTGAAGAGCGTGGGATTGTTGCCCATTATATTATGCCTATTTCTCTAGACTAGAATGGTGTAGCTGAAAGAAGAAACTAAACATTATTGGACATGGTGTGAAATATGCTTGCTAGCTCCAAACTTCTTGAGTCATTATGGACTGAAGCTCTTAAGATGGCAGTGTACATATCAAACTGAGTTCCAACCAAGACCATCCCAAAGACGCCTTTTAAGTTATTCAAAGGTTGGAAACTGAGTTTGTGACATGTACACGTTTGGGGATGCCGTCGGAGGTAAGAGTTTATAATCCACAAGAGGAGAAGCTAGACCCGAGGACCATAAGTGGATATTTTGTTGGTATGTTGAACGGTCTAAGGGATACAGATTTTGTTGTCCATCTTACTGTACTAGATTTGTGGAATCAAGAAATGCAAAATTTCTTAAGAATGACTTGATTAGTAGGAGCAAATGATCCTGGAACACTGTTCCTAAGAAAGATTATACAGATGCTTAAACTTCCACTTCTTTTGATAGAGTGATTGTTGTACACAATACGCTTAGAGTTCAAATGCGTGATGAACAATAGTAAGTCATTCGAGTTTCAAAGATTGCTGATCAAGAAATAGTGGATCAAGCTAAATAACAGATACAAGAAACTGTTGAATAGCCTGTTAAACAACATGCTCCTCAAGAGAATGTTGAATCAACATTAAGGAGATCTACTAGAGAAAAGCGATTGGTGATACCTAGTGACTATATTGTGTATCCACAAGAGTCTGACTACAATGTTGGAGCTGAAAATGATCCTGAAACATTTTCACAAGCCTTGAGTTCTAAGAAATCTGACTTATGGTATGTGCTATGAAAGACGAAATGAATTCTATGGCATTTACTAGAGTATGGGATCTCGTTGAGTTGTCTGATGGTGTAAGAGCCATTGGATGTAAGTAGGTCTTTAAAACAAAGAAAGACTCATTGAGCAATATTGAGACACATAACGCAAGACTCGTTGCCAAAGGATTGACTCAAAGAGAAAAAATTGACTACACAAAGACCTTTTCTCCTGTATTTAAAAAGGATTATCTTCGAGTTATTATGGAATTGGTTGCCTATTTTGATTTGGATTTGCATCAAATGGATGTGAAAACGGCCTTTCTTAATCGTGATCTAGAGGAAGAGGTTTATATGAAATAACGTGAAGGATTTTCCTCTAGTGATGTTGAGCATTTAGTTTGCAAGTTTAAGAAATCCATATATGTATTGAAATACGCCTTTCGTCAGTGGTATTTGAAGTTCCATGATGTTATCTCTTTATTTGGTTTTGAAGAGGATATCATGGATCAATGTATACACTAGAAGGTTAGTGGGAGTAGGATTTGTTTCCTTGTGTTATATGTGGATGACATATTACTTGCAACTAATGATAAGGGATTGCTATACAAGGGGAAGCAATTTCTCTCAAAGAAGTTTGATATAAAGGATATGGGAGAGGCATTTTATGTCATTGGCATTAAGATCTATAGGGACAGATCTCGAGACATTTTGGGTTTGTCTCAAGAGACCTATATCAAGAAGGTTTTAGAGAGGTTTCAGATGAAGGATTGATCACCAAGTGTGGCAACTATTGTGAAGGGTGATGGGTTCAATTTGAACCAGTGCTTGAAAAATGAGTTCGAATGGGAACAAATGAAAAACATTTAGCCTAATGTATGCTCAAGTCTACACAAGACCTGACATTGCATTTGTTGTGGAGATGTTAGGCAGATATCAGAGTAACCTAGGTGTCGACCACTCAAGAGCTGCAAAGAAGGTGATGAAGTAGCTTTAAGAGACTAAGAACTACATGCCCATATATAGACGAACTGACATTCTGGAGGTGATTGGATACTCCGATTCAGACTTTGTTAGTTGTGTTGATTCACAAAAATCAACATCTAGTTATGTTTTCATGTTTAATGGTGGAGCTGTATCTTAGAGGAGTACGAAGCAGACTTTGACTGCTACCTCTACTATAGAGGCTAAGTTCATTTCTTGTTTTGAGGTTACTTCACATGGTGTATGGTTGAAGAGTTTTATATTGGGGCTTAGAATTATGGATTATATTTCTAGGCCGATAGGAGAACATGTTAAAGAAAAGAAAGTGGTCATTGAGCACGTTAGCACTGAGTTGATGATTGCTGATCCTTTAACTAATGCCATGCCACCAAAGAATTTTAATGATCATGTAATATGAATGGGACTTGGTTCTATGATGTGAATTTCATTGTACGTACATTTATTATTTTAATGAAACTCTTATAAATTGTGATATTTTCTCATATTTAGTT